>BRZM01000255.1:4376302-4421570 GCA_033238685.1 Lates japonicus | reverse complement strand
AAAGTTAATCTCAAAACTCCCGTTAGAGTTGAAGAAATCCCATCAGCAATGCAGGTGGGACGACAGAGAATAATGACTTTGAACCCCTATCCTTTTACGGTTTACTTATAATGACTTGTTATTGTTGTGCCATATAAATAAAATTGTCCTCTTTTAAGCGACAGCCAAATATCTCACATTAATATGATCCTCCACCCATAATCCTCTATCAAACATTTATTATAGATGGTCCTCAATACTCAATACTCGCTCTATCAAGTGACAAATGAAATGTACTCCTTCCAATCTTCGAAACACCGCTCTCACATTTAAACTGTTTTGTGTCTGTGCCTTTCATCACATTATCATCTGTTATAACCCATGAGCAGAATACCACCAACTTTGACGGCTGGGAAACCAACTAAATCACTTCCCGCTTTGTGAAAATATATTAGTTACCTGTTTGGTTTTCTGGGTCGGTTTTCATTTCACTGACACATTATGGTCAACCTCTTGTACCATCTGTCTATTTACATTTTACTTGAAGATTGTTGTGAAGCACTTTGCATTTATTGAACTGAAATTACCTATCACTCAGATAATAAATATTGTGATTGGCAGTTTTGTGGCACACAAAGGATATAGACTTTTTTTAAATGAAGGGTAGTGCTTTTGTTTAACCAGAACTGATATGGCTACCAGACTCCATTGACAAAAACAGTAATTTACTGAGCTGGATACGGGGAGTTGCTAAGTACCACTGCTGACTGGTTGGTTTGTTTGTATTATTGTGTGGTACTTATACTTATGTAAAGGATCTGAGTACTTCCATTACTGAAAGTTAACAATAATACAAACTAACCTATGAAGGCGTCGGTATTCCAGCAGCTCTTGTGTTCTGCTCAGTAAAATGATTGTTTTTGTCAGTGGAGTCTGGTAGAAATATAAAATGATGTTTCTGGTTTAACAAAAAGAATCGTACTCTTTAATATCTATCTTTGGAGGAATCCTATACATAATGTTGTCAGACAGTTTCTGTGCCCACCTGTACCCGCAATAACACCCTCAGATCTGAAAGCCACAAAACTCTGCTGGCGGTCCCCTGATCTCACTTAAACTAAAGGAACTGTGTGTCTGGCCAATAGCAGTCTTCTAGACTCTACCAAAATCATTTTTGTATTAACTTGCTTTTCTTGCATTAATTGCACCAATCATTTTGGTAGCATTTTATTATTGCTGTTTTTGTTATTTGTTTCACCAACAACATATCAAACAATACTGTTAGTTTGTTTTTATGTGTATTTCTTTTTTTGTGTGAAGCACTTTGTAGTATTGTTTTATAAAGTAAGTTTAGTTTTAGTTATTGATTTGAAAGGTTAATTATTATTATTGTCTTGGCACCTTGGCACCAGTGATTTCCTAAGCTCTGATCACAGTACCTGCCGGATGCCTGTTGATTCTGACTGGCTATTTATCGACTGCATGCACCAGTGAAGAGGCGATGTAATACCTGCTCACTTTCTGCATTTTTTCGTATTGTGGGACAATAGTGCAAATCAACAGCACATTCAAAAATTTTTGGATTGCATGATGGCTAGTTTGAGTACATTTAATTTTAATCTTGTCACTTTTGCAATGTGACCTGACCATTAACTCAAAAACTGCTTAGAATAACTGTGTAGCGTGAACTTGGACAGTGCTTGTGTCTTACCTCAGAGTTAAATCTGCATCCTCAGGTCTTGATTTGTTTTCTTTCTCCTGTGGCTAGCCAATCAGAGAGCAGCTTATAGCTGGGCCAGTTGGTGCCGCTCGGTCCAAACTCCCTTCAGTCTGTTGCCGCTCCATCACCGCTGACTGAAGACTCATAGAGAGGAACTCCAAACACAGACACACTGCCCTGTCTCTCTCTCTCTCTCTCTCTCTCTCTCTCTCTCTCACACACACACACACACACACTCAAAAGACCACAAGAATGTGAGTATGTGTCTCAGACACAAAAGCAAGAAAGAAAGAGGCCCAGGGCTTACTGAGAGTTTCAGCATGAATAGGAATGTCTTAATGACTGTCTGCATGCACAGATGTGTGTGTGTGTGTGTGTGTGTGTGTATCTAACCTTATACCAAAATCTTTACACATAAAATTGAGTATCTGAGCAAATGTGTGTGTAAAAAATATGTGTGTTTTAAACATTCCTAGAAGTCTATTTCTAAAGGACATAAATGAGGTGTTTCCTCATTTTACAGTTTTATACAGTTTTAACACTTACTACCATGTCCACTTTTCTAAAACTCTCACAGTGTGATTTTCAAATACATTAGAATGCGTAAATCCTGCTAGTGTCCTCTACAGGCTTTTACAATTTATTGCAAGACAAACCACATACTGATGATTTATCTGTTCTTAAGAGACCTACCAGTAGTGGAGATAAAAGTGAAGGTTGTCCTGAGGATGGTTTTATAGGAGATCAGACAATATAAAATCTGAAGGGTCTTGTCCTTGGAGAGCAGGAATACAAAACTTGATGGTCTATTGAAAACAGGATTATAGAGACGAATGTATTATTAGATCATATTAATATCATATGATTATTTCATTATTTCATTCATTGTTTTTATACCTAAAATAGGTAACAAAAGATGCTGGCAATAAAGTAATTCCCTCAATTCTCAATTCTATAAACAGAGAACATGATCACAGCTACTATGATTTGAGTTAATCATTATCAAAAACTTTAAACTTAGCTTAAGTTTTGGTTTACTGCAGAATAGTTTTGTCCGAAAATACATAACGCTGAAACAGTGGGAGTCAAGTGATTTTATATTTCCATTGTTGTTATTTCAGCATCAAACTTCATCTCACTCGCCAAAAGCTGTCTCCAGCAGTGGGAAAGGGTATTTAGGTCTGTCACTTGTTTGACTCTACTGAGGTTAGCATGCCAGCTGAAAAAACAGCACTGGCCCATCCCATCACTTTCCGATAGCAACCAATGTGGGCATCCAGACTGCACTTAGGTGTAGTGCTGCTCAGAGGGCATTTCAACCCCTGTACTGTAAACGCAACACTGGCTGAAGCCTCGCAAGTGACCATCACTACCACCTGCTCCCAGCAAGAAACCATTTGGTAGCAGCAGAGTGAAATTTAAATAGCACCTTTCAGCAGTGTAAAATTTAAAAACAAAGTTCAGAAAAGAGCTTTTTGTACAAAAGGTTGTAATAGTAGTGACCCATTCTTCAAAATTACAAATAGTAGCAAAATGCTGAAACATTGAATAGTGGACATTGCACATTGGAGTTGACAGACAAAAGAACTTAAGAATGTATACATGACACATCTTGAATGCATGTAAAAAATAAAAACATTTTTAAAAGTCAGACTTATTTGAGTAGCACTATCAAAAACATCTATGATGATATAAAATGAGAAAGAGTAACTTAGTATGAGCATATGTGTGTACACAGTAGCTTTGTGTGTGTGTGTGTGTGTGTGTGTGTGTGTGTGTGTGAAGGTGTTGGGACAGAGGGGGACCCATTGGTGCTGCCTCCCCAGCCTGGCCGAGGGAGAGGCCTGGCGGCGCCAGGACTGACTGGGCTCTGAGATTCCCAGAGAGTGACCTGGGAGACCTGCCTGTCGCTCTGCATGAAGGATTAACACACACACACACACACACACACACACAGCCAATGGGGTTAGCTCAAGGGTGGCAATAAGTATCTCTGTTTGCATAGCTGGCTGATTGTCTATGAATGTGTTTGAGTGTCTAGTGTGTGTGTGTGTGTGTGTGTGTGTGTGTGTGTGTGTGTGTGTGGGAATGAATGTGAGAGAGAGTGTGTGTAGCAGTTAAAGGAAGAGGCAGGTCTGGGGACAAACTTTCTTCCCTCTCTCTGCCCCTCTTATGGACTGACCAACTACAGATCTACAAGCAGATGGAGCTTTAACCTGTAAGATGTGCTGACTAAACCTTTATGGCATTGGAAAATTGGGGCATTTAAAAACAAAAGACACAAATATACAGGAAACAGACACAGATCATTAACAAGCAGATTAATGCCACAATTCAGAGGTGTAGATAAAATCCTAAAGTCACCAAAATGGACAGAATCAGCAGAGTCCAACACCCACTTAGAGTGAGCTCTGCTTATTGTGGTGCATACAAAGGGTAGTTCACTGTGCCAGATGGCTCTCCACCATACTCCATAGTCCTACAGTACACCCAAAAGACACCACAAGACAAGATTATGTCTTCAATACGGCACAGTCCAAATGTCAAGACATCCCAAAACTCACAGATTTAATTCATCAAGACCACAAGGGGGCTCATGGACTTCCTACTTTTGCTGACACAAAAAGAACACAAAATTTGCAGCAGCGTGTAAAAGTCTTAGGCACTTCAGATTCTTCATCATCATCAGTACCATCAGACTACAGTGATCAAATGTTTGTTTCACTGACAGTGTTACATTTAGGCTTTGGTAGCAGGTTAACAACAGCCACATGTTTGCTGTAAATTGTTATTCTCATATTTTTGATAAGACAATTGTTTATTAGTCCCACAGTGGGGAAGTTCACAGATTATGTTTCTGTTGACATGATTTATTCCACTTGTTATTACTTTAGCTTGCAATAGTCAAAATACGTCAATGCTACCACAGGCATAAACAATAGCTGATACTGAAAAGCAAAATAATTCTTAGTAGTAAGTGGATAAAATATAAAACCCTACAACTACCTAAAGATTTAATTACAGACTCCATCACCTACCACTTAGCTAAACATTCAATTCAGTTCAATTCGATTTTATTTATATAGCGCTGAATC
Organism: Lates japonicus; assembly: GCA_033238685.1. Taxonomy (NCBI): domain Eukaryota; kingdom Metazoa; phylum Chordata; class Actinopteri; family Centropomidae; genus Lates; species Lates japonicus. Next base: position 4,416,776 of record BRZM01000255.1, on the reverse strand, counting down.
ACAACAGAAGTTATCTCAAGGCACTTTTCATATAGACCAGGTCTATACTGTACTCTTTAAGATATGGCCTGTCCTATATCAGGCACCATTATATTTTCTGTTCCGCTTCCTCGTATATCGGGTAAATGAATGCAAAAAACAAACGTGAAAGAGTATCGTGATCTCAATTATCATCAAAAAAAAATTGCTATTCTCATTTTTCCCAGAATCGTGCAGGCCTAATCCTCAGAATGTGACTCTAAACCATTCTGTAGCATTTTGAAAGATGCCCAAACCAGGGCTCGAACCCAGAACCTTCTTGCTGTGAGGCGACAGTGCTAACCACTGCACCACTGTGCTGTAGTCTGACTCAGCAGGTTTTAATAATCTTCAGCTCTTGAAAAGAATACTTAAGCATTTTGGGTAAAAATACTTACTTGCTTTTAGCTCCAACAGAAAAGAAATTTTCTCTCATCATTTTTCCTTCTACACATTCTCAGACATTACGAGCAGTACGACCTTCAAACCAACAATATTCAGGTCACATGTTCATTTTTCTGACCTCTGGGCTTTGTTTACCCCTCTCCATCCTCTTACTCACACACACACAGACACATAGATACATACACACACACACACACCATCCCCCTCTCAGCCCTCTGGCAGTTTGCGGTTGTATGGCAACACAGCTAACCCTGCTGCCCTTTGAGTGTTCCTGCTAAACCAACCAACCAACCCATCTGTCCATCTATCCTCCCACAGTCGATATATCACCTATTGTTAATGGAAGAGATGTATACACACATACACACACACACCAGGGCATACTGAACATACAGACCTTTGTTACTGAAACACACTGGAAACTCAAACTGTTATTGACTTTCACTTTTTTGAAGAGGATTACTCAGTGCAGCAATTTTCCTCCACAGGGGAAACTGTTTCTAGTTATGTTACTGCTTGGAGCTACAAAAAAAAAAAAAGGTGCTGTGGTTTTCTTCCTTGTTGCATTGCGTCAATATGATCAGTGCTGAAAGGATTTGTTTATTAATTGATTAGCTGACCAACATAAAATTAACCATCAGCAATTTTTGATGACTAATTAATAATTTTTGTTATTTTTAAAGGCAGACATATTCACTGTAAATGGAACATGTTTGGCTTTTAGACTGATGGGTTGAAAGAAATACAACACCTTGCACAGTATATCTTGAAATGACACAGAATGACTCAGGTTGCTACATTACAGTCCATGATTTTAGAAAATTCTTTTAAAAAGTTGGATTGTATTGGAACCAGTTGACTTTTTTTTAAATCATCATTGACTATGGTGGTATCAGCAGCCTTAATGCTAAAGGTAAGCAGTGTTTTTAAAGTACTAGCACATGCAGAATAATATTTCTGAACATACATCAGTTCTAGTATCAAACCTTAATTTGACTGAAATGTGTCTGTGGTACTGATTACCAAAAACCCAAGAAAGCTGCTGCAAAATGCAGATTTTAGAAAACAAACATGTATCAAGAGCAGAAGTCTAATGAGAATATTTTGGACATAACAATAGTAGCACTACCAGCAGCCACAGTAGTATTACAGGTTTTTTTTAATACCTCTCAGTTACTGAATACTTTTTTCCTACTTTGTGCTGAAGACAGACGACTTGCACTGCTGTAGAACTATATCTGTAGTTGTTGTATACATCTATGTGTAGTGAATATATATGTTTGTTTTGTATGGTATTACTGGAATTATTTTAGTTTAAGAAGATAAAGCCTACTGAAGCATCCTATATACACACACACACACACACAGACACACACACAAATCATGCAGTAGAGTTGTAAATCTTTTTATTATACCTGAATCTTTAGCTGTGTTAAGCTTTATATTGATGAACACAACAGATGAACAGAGAACAGTGTAGAAGAGAGTATAACTGACTGTAACTGCCCTTTTTCCCACTACAGTGATTTCCCATTCACATCTATGTGTTTCATCCAACCAAAAAATCAACGACAAGGTAACAAATGTAACACAGAAATTGTAGCATTAACAGTAAATGTAGAAGCACATACTGGGTTACAGCACTCAAGAAGCTAAATTGTTTTAAACGCACACACCCATACACACACAGGCACACACGCTCCATGCATTGTTAATGGGAGTGAAGCACTCTGTGTTTTACTGTGGGTGAGTGAGGAGGCGGCCACATGTCAAACAGCATCAACATCAAACTCGGCCAAGTTCAAGTTCAGCTCGACGGCGCCGCCCTGCTGCTGCAGCAGGAACGCCGCACTTCATCTGACCCAAGTCTGCTGACATAGCCTGTCTGTGACCTTTGACCTCTGATGCACACAATGCAGCTACCGCTGCTTGTCCGATTAGTTCACTGACAGGAGAGAGTGTCAGGGGATGTTAGTTGAATGTGCATTTAAAAAGAATTAGAAAGAAGACATTTTCATTTGCAGCTGTGCTTTTCTGTTGAAGACTTGGGGTTATTTTGCAAGTACACCATGTGGATAGGTGCAGCAAGAAAATCCCACTGAAATGTTGTGAATCCTATAAGGATCATAATACAACAGATACAACAGCCTCTTACAAAAAAGATCCCTGAATTCTTGAATTCTGAATTCCGACGTTGACATGAAAAGGAAACAGACAGTTTTATACCTGTCAGAGTTTATGGTCTACTTCACTTGTACAAATTTCCTACAAAATTTCTTATGAATCAAATGTAAACCCACATGACAAGGAGTAAACCTGGGACCTCTTTGGCTGTTTTATCCCTGAAAAATTAGTTATTTTCAAATATTGGTGAGACGATAATCCAGAATTAAACAGAAAAACAGGTTGAGCAAATGTAAATTCTACTTGGAGAAGATGAGAAGCGTTCAAATGCAAGAAAAACAAGTGAACCAGTGAGAAAACAACTTTGGACGAGGAGGAAGAGGGTGTGCTTGTGTTACTTGTACAGAGAGGATGCACAGCCGATGTAAAGTGGGTGTGTGTTGGTAGGATGTTCGACTTAAACACACACATCATGGCCATGATTACAACTCTGATTCAAGTGTTTCTATTTGAACTCTGTGGATTAAGTTGCTGACTTTAATGTTCCCGCAGGGCTCAGAGTGTATATGTGTGAGTGTGTGTGTGTGTGTGTGTTGGATTAGTCTCTATTTGAAGTGTGAGGTCTGATCTAATCTGCAGGTCTCTGTAAACAGATGCAGTGATCCTGTCTGAACACAGTGTTCACTGCCAATGTTACACAACACACACACACCCATGCACACACGCACACGCGCACACACACACACACACACACACACACACACACACACACACAGATTTCACTGTTTAACACAAATGCTTCCTATGGACAGCATTGTAATGCAATATATATACACATTATAAATGATATGATGACCTCTGTGGGTCCGTTGGAGGATCGAGGTGTCAGATGTGACATGTCCAGCTTTTCGGCTTAAGCTGAAGTGACTCAGTTCCTGGACAAACAAAGACTTTTAGAGCATCCAGCAGCTTTTGGAAGTCATGGCACCTCTTTCCCTCTCTCCTACTGGGGCAACAGATCTGAATGACCATTCAGCCATTGCTTCCTGAGTTGTGAATTTGGCTTGGAAAAGTACTTGTAATTGTGTAATTCAGAGCTCCTATTTTCTGAGGTAGCTTTTCCTTTCTCATGCCATGGTTCTACTTTTAAATGATCTGATTCATGAATGAAACAAAACTAATCCTTCATCATCAGCAGCCTCAGGTACATCCTCATTTGCAGAGAAGCTGTCATCAAAGCAATATCAAAGAAAATGCTGCTCTGCACTGAACCTGACATTCAGGTGCTGTACCATCATGTTAATGTCACAGTGAGCTAATATTAACAGACATATTCATCAATGTGTCTGCATCTATTCATGGTAACAGTGAGACGACAGCGCCACCATGAGGTCAGACTGGAAAAAAAAAATCACCTGTATTATCCAGCATAAAAAACTTTCATTCTGACATATTTGCATTTAAGGGTTACAATATTAACTCTGGGTGTCAGTCCATGGTCTGATGCAGAAACCAATCAGAGCCCAGACCAGAGAATCCTTGAAGATCCCTTGATTCTTCCAATGCAGCAGCTTGCCACTCGCCACCGGGCCTCGTGTTGTTTTGAGACAGCTGACAGGTCGAGTCAAAACAGAGATAGCGAGGGAGGAAGATGGAAGAGGAGGAGGAGGAGGAGGAGGAGGAAGAAAAAAAACCTGCAGAAGACTGAGCACTGCTTTACAGGGGGTATTAGAACAAAGACGGAGAGGTGTGAGATGGGGATCACTAAAAATACAGATCAGGGTGGGGGGTGTTTTCACATGCAGCAGAGCAAACAAAGATTAAATATAGAGCTGCTGTTCCTGTTGCGTTATTTTTAACACATCCACATTTACTCCAGCCTGAGGTGATATGCATCTCTGCTGCTGGTATTCTGGATCTGTCTGAGTGATGATAATGCCAAAAAATGGCAAATTGTTCTTTTGCACTGGGTTTTGTGCAAAAGAGGTATAAAGTGTTAGTCAGTGAGCTGCTATGTGGATTTTGTTACTCTTTAACAAGACAAGCTTGCGGTTCTGCCCTGTATTACCAGCCTTTGTGCTAAGCTAAGCTAACAAGCTGCTGGCTATAGGACATGCTCAAAGTGCAAACCACTGCATCACATCTGGTGTGAAAGAAAGTGATGTTATTAGACATCACTCAGACTTGAAAAATATTCCTCTTTATTCTAGTTTGCTGTTAAAAACTTAGGATGTGGCTTGGACTTGCCCCACAAGTAACCTACTAAACTGTCGTTTGATTATTTTGTGATTCTGGGAAGAAAGTACAGCTGTTTCTAAATGACTGTATTGGTCAGGGTCCAATCTCTTGCCTTCATCTTTGTCCAAATAGTTACTGTGAACTTTTTTGTGACTGGACTCACTACACTCACAGATCTCAAACATGACAGGAAAACACAACTGGACACTGATTGTTATAGTTTTGAGGTCACAAACTAAAAAAGTTGGGAACCACTGGTTTAATCTTTAACATATTTTATGAGCTTATCATATGTTTTTTAATGTAAAATATTAAACTAAAAGGTAACTGGAAACTACAGCTGTCGAATAAATGTAACACAGTAAAAAGAACAAGCATTGCTTCTGAAATGTGCTGCATAAAATGGAAATACTCAAATAAACCACTGCAAAATTGTTCTTAGGCAGAGGACTTGAGTAAACGCACTTATATGCACTTTCAACCGCTGGCAGTCTCCTCTGACCTTTCCTGGTTAGGTTACATGTGAGTGGCCTGAACAAACGGACGGCGACGACCTCAGTAGCGCGAAGCGGCCGTGTCAGACTGACCCAGAAAGCCGAGACACAGCACAGATCTCATTCATTTTCCGGGGATTTTCAGCACAGATTACAAAGGCTCTACCCCATTTGTTTTGTAACAAGCATGTGAAGTCAACACTAATACAAACGCTGCGGCTCTGAACTTCAAAATGCCAGGGGACCTTTTTAGAGGCTTAGGGCCGTTGAGCACATCCAACGCTCGGGGAGCAGAAGCCCTGTTAAGCTCTGAGGGCAAAGTACTTCTTTGATTGTTTGTTCAAAATCTCCTCCAAAAGCCACAGAACAAAAACGGAGGACGGATTATCCTCTTTTGGAGAGGAAATGAAATTCTTCAGACGAGGCACTTAAACAGGTTTCAGGATGAATGACGGGAGCTGCTGCTTGGGTGGCTCTGTCTGTGTATTGGGGAAAATATGAGTGGTGAACATTTACGACTTGTTAACTCGTATAAGTCAAAGATTCGTTCAACCAGTTGAGAAAAACCAGCTAGGTAAACTAAAAGTCTGAAGTCACAGTAGCAGCCTTCATCATTAGATCATTGTTGGCCATATGAACAATGCTGAGAAAACCAGTTTAATAAGGGTTAGAAATACTCTACAAAGTCAAAAGTATGTAGACGTTCAAACATTCTAGCCATACGCAATAGGTGCACTTGTCTTTCTATAAGCAAGAGCATTACTGTGCTGCTTTAACAGCCTCCACTCCTCTGGTTTTAGTCTTTCCACCAGATTCTGGAACCTGGCTGCAGGGATTTGCTCCCATTCAGCCACAGCAGATTTATTGGGTGTTCAGACTGAAAAAAAAACCCAGCCCGGTGATAAAACAACTGTAGGGGCTGCACCAGTGGTGGTGGTGGTGGGGAGGGCTGTGTTGTTTCAGGTACCAGTGAGCGAGATGAGCGACAACTGCAGTTCGAGTAACAGAGGGTTTGAAGGCTCATCAGACTTTAATACTCAGACAGGATCATTTTATCATCTTCTGTAACGATCGTGAGATAAAGTGCTCAGTTCACATTACAGAGTGATACCAGTAATGTGTGTTTGCACATATTCCATGAGCCACAGCAGGATTTTGACTTTTCGTTCAACCTTTTCTTGCCAGACAACCCATTTTTTTGCCAGTGCTTTTCCAATTAGGGCTGAAGTCAGTCAGAGAAGTCAGCAGCCTCTGCAAGGTTGACCACTGATGCACCGGTCCAGGCAAGGTCTTCCACACCAAACTGGGAAAACCATTTCTTTATGGAGCTGGCTTTGTGCACAAGGACAGTGTTGTATTGAAATAGGAAAGGGACGAATAGAAACTGCTGACACAAAGCTGGAGTATGTTGTAACATTAAGATTACCCTAAGAGGTCCAAACCATCAACTGACAGATTGATTGCTGGGGGTTGCAACACACCAAGAAACACAGCAATGCACCAGCAAGTGGCTGGGAGGAAGACAATTAAAAAACTGCAGGTTTACAATAGTGAAAAATCTGACAGAAAATTATTTGCTTAAGATCCATTTTCTGGAAATTTTCCAGTCTCCATGACAACTGAGCGAACTCCATTCACCTATGAAGGTCATGAGTTGTGACTGAATGCTTCTCAAAGTATCCAGTGGGTAGGACATTATGCGAAGAGTGTTTTCTAAGGTCTATGACCTTTCAACTGAAATTTTTAAATATTGTTTTACAAGTAAGTAGAAGCATTCATTGTGTTTTTTAAGCCCTGAGGATACACAGGATGTGTTAAAACACACATCACTGTGTTTACAAGACAACTCCCCAGGGTAGCTTTAATTTCTCTTAGAGAAGGTGCTGGAGTTCAAGTGGTTTTTCATTGAGCATCTACTGTAGTAAATCTTTGGCACTTCCACAGTCACTGCATCTTTATCACAGTTTGGAACATAGCCCATGAACATCCACCTCGTTAAATGACTAAACTCTTGGGAAAACTATGAGTTTCCCTCAGTGGGAAAATGTGCCTGATCTTCTTCCCCTCGTTAGATTTTAAACAAACCCAGTGATCAATGAGTACTGGTGTGGAAAAAAAAGGGGATCTCGGGCCTATTAGCGGTTTTTGGAGACCAGACAGGTCCCCTAGTAACCGGGTCAGGAGTCTGTTGGCCTCCTAACACATTGCGACTCTGCCGGACTCGAAGCTGTCTCCTCACCTCAGCCTCACACGGCGGCCCGCAGCACCGTTCATTCATTTGAATATTTTCTGGGCTGATGAGGATGCAAGGGCGGCGAACTGCAGGCCAAGAGAATAACATGATTGCAGGGGACAAAATAATGACCAGACGCTGCAAAGTTGCTACAGTGTGTCATACATTACTATGCAAGCAGGGCCAGCATGTGGCTGAAATAGAACACAAAGGAGAGAACATTGTTGGGTTTGTGCTGTTTGCCAAAAGAGTTGCTTACATGAACATCCTGGGCTGATACATGACACTGTTTTCTTTATCAACTCTTTGGTTTAACTTTGTTTTCTCTCCATTAACACAAGTTGTGCTCAAATACTTTACTTGAGTAAATGTATCAACACCAAGTGGTGGAAAGTACATTTACTCAAGTACTGTAGTACAATTTTGAGGTACTTTTACTTACCTGAATGAAGGTAAGGGTGCACTTCAGAATCATTACTTTGTATGTATGTGTGTGTATATTATATGTACAGTATAAATAAAAAGTATAGCTATTTTTACTTATGAAAAAGATCTGAATACTTGTTCCACCGCTGTCAGTACCATGCTGAAAAAATATTTGATTTCAAGTAAGTCATTTGAAATTTTACATAAGTAAAAGTAATAGCATGAAGTAGCAGGAAAATAAACTTAATTATGAAAAAATATTCAAAGTTAAGATGAGTTCTTCTGTTATTTACACAATATTATTTCATTAGTGCTTTGTGGTCTTTGTTTTTTGTAATTAATTTTTATTTTCATTTTGTTCTGTGTTTTTATTGTTGTTTGTCTTTTGTAAAGCACAGTAATTACGTTTTTAAGTGCTGTCCACTTATTACGCTTGTCTCATGTTCTGAATGTAAAATCTAACAGAAATCGACATAATAACTGTTAACTCCATTCACATAAATACATAAAAGAAGCTCAGCATGTCATTTATAAAGTACAGCTGGGATTGGCTCCTGTCCCCTTGCAACTCGCAAAGAATAAACTGTATAGATAATGGATGGATACACTTACTGTATGTTATTTAGACATGTAATGGAATAAGACCAGCTGGGGAGACATGGCATTTATGATTTCTGTTTTTACCTGTTTAGGCATAACACACCTTATTGGTTACCACTTTATATTTTTGTTACGTGCTACTGTAGTAACCCTGTTATTTTTTATACATTGATTGAATTAGGTTTTGCATATTATTATTCTTATTTAGATGTTTTTTCTTGTCACAATGTCATTTTTATAGTGTTTTAGGGTGAATTTCCTCCTGTCAAATTGTACACAGTACAGTCTAAGTATATATGAACTGAAATATATGTGACATAGTGTATATAAAATTCTGTAAGATTTTATTGATTATAATTTTCCTTTTTACATGGACTAACTAACAGATCTGAGCGCCCTGGAACCTTTCCATAGGATGTGATTTGTTTTAGCCTTTTAGCTTTGAAGGAGGGTCCTGGAAGACCTACCAAATACCTTTGATACAATAGCTGTGTGGATGCGTTGATGTTTGGTACAATGTTCTTTAACACACAGGTGCAAAAATGTCAAATATTCCAAGTTCCCACAGGTTTTTCTCACAGGAAACACAAACAGATTTTGTTACGAATTCACAGGATATAGTGGGATCTCAAATCTTTGTTTTCCGCCCTTTAATACAGTGTCTGTGTGAGTTGATGAACTTACTTGCTTACAGCTCTGTAAATGAAGGAGTGGAGTATCATTCTTACACCAGATGCTGTGAGGTCAGAAGGTCACCAGTTCACATCAGGATACGATGAGAAGAGGATTCCCATGAAGAAACGTGTTGAGGGAGCAAGGGAAGTGCTACAGGAACAGAAAGCCTCATCACACATGTAGATCTACACTGATGCCTGGAGGAGCAAATGGATCCCAGAGACGCAACTTATGAACTGAAGGTTTTCCTTAGGAGACACTGAAAACAAATATTAACACTGGTTTGTACAGAAAGCTGAAGGACTGTCTTAATAATACAACTTATCTCCCATTTTTTTCATCATGACTTTTCTGAATTTATCACCGCAAAAGTCTGGCCTTATGTGAGTCCCCGTCTAAGTCAGAATGTGTAATGTCTTACTTCTTATATAAAACCTTTTAAGACCTTTAAACCACTGTTGGCTCTCAGGAGTTCAGGTCATGTCCTCTTCACTTGACATCAAATGAGTACAGCAGCCCACAGAATCAGCAACTTTTACAAGAAGAAAACACTCAAAATACAGTAACATCAACTGTTAAAACTTTGCAGCACAGACAGCCATGTTTTCCTCACCTTGAAAACTAAGAAGCACCAAGATGAGGAGTGATGTAAAGTCATAATACAGGTGTCATTTGAGATGAAACAGAAGGACAAACATGAGGAAAAGTTGGAGAGCAACTTTCATGACCTGTTTAATAACCAAGTCGCAGTCATTCCTTTTAAATAAACATACATGGAATATGACTCATTAGGGCTGAGCGTCACTGAGAGTTTTGTGACAACAATGTTTTGTGGTTTACAAATTCAATACCGGCTCTGAGATCCATCAATGTTGGTTGCTCTGTTATGGAAAAGCAGTGAGTTGCATATGTATTATATCTCAGCTCTGATGTGACAATTTTGATTCTGTAAATCTTAGGCACCTGAAACCAGTGGGTGATGAATGACAAGGAATAACTTTCATGACACCCAGCCCTGTTCAGATTTTAAAAAAATAAAAAAATTGAATTCCTCCTATTACTCATCAATCCATCAACATCCCAGTCAAATATTCACTCCCAGTAGAGTAAAGAAACAGGCTCCCCATTTCATTACGTTGTGCTAAAACTGCTTCATTGTTGTCCAAATTCCACAATCCTCACCCAACAAGTTCCAAGATTTTTGCTGAAATTGGGGGAATAACAGAAAAGGGGACAGACCAGGTGGCAGATGAGAAAGTTAAGAGTGAGATGACGTCTGCAGAGCTGCTGCTGAGCACATGGATGGAAGCAACAAAAGTGCTACCTAACTTCTTAATATTTGTTTTTAAGAGTTTTTTTTCTGTTAACAGAAAATGAAAAGAGGTCATGTCTTTCTCTTATATCAAAGAATGTAAAATCTTTGTGTTTTGGACTGTTAGCTGCACAAAATGTCAACTTAAGGTTTAAGGAATTAAAAAAAAAAACATTTTCTGTTATATCATGGACCAAATGATTAAACACTTAAAAAGTATGCAAATTATACAATGAATAGTTCAAGCCCTAAACGTGTGACAATGTGAAATGTTTTTGAGTTTTCTCAGGGATGTGTTTTTCAAACCCTGTGTGTTGTTCAAGGTGAGATACTGTTTACTGTGTTATGTTTTATACACTGTGTTTGTCCTCAGCAGCAGTTCTGTAGTCAAAATGGTGAATTGTAATGTTTATCTTGAGAGGTCTTGTGGCCATCACACATTCAGGATTCTGTTCCTTATATTCATATCAGAAATATAAATCCCTCTTTGACATGTATCACCATTACTAAAACACTGCTTGTTGGTGATTGAGGACTTTAAAACAGCTCTACTGTGAATCATTTTGGACTCTGGTGTCCTTTTACTAGCCACACTTAAAATGTCAGGCTGGATTTTGATTTAATTCAAGGTTTTATTTCCTCCTTCCAGGAATGTTGTTCAGCCATGTTTGCAACAAAGTCTCCTCACAGGCTTTTATATTATATAATAAAAGTTAGAATATGTGTGGGCACATTGATTTATCACCGTCAAACCTCACAGGCAGTTCCAAGAAAAAACAAAAAAAACAAAAAGTAACACTCAAGAACATACAATTTCAACCACAGTCAACCTCTTGGTCCCCTTGTTAGAAAATAAATACTACAACATACTCTCTGTTTCTCTTCTAAAGTGGGGAGGCTCACACTACAAGATTTTATACCAGACCTGAAAAGAATCGGCTTCGTTCTCTAAAGCTGTCCTGTTGTTGTCACACTAGGAGGAAATGTTGCAGTGTCTGCTCTCCAGCCCAGGCAGGAAATAAATCTCATCGCTTTCAAATATCTGAAGTACGGTGTAGAGAAACTTGACCTCTATCATGAATCAGCCACCTCATGTTTTCGTTCAAGTATTTGAAAGTACAGAAACAGTTCAGGCTCATTTCAGCACAGTCAGGGTCGGTACTGTCTGTACTGTGAAGCTAGCGGGTTGCTAGTTCCAAACCGAAGCGGTGCTGTGGACCCCCCGAAGGCAGTTCTGTAACTCTGAGATGAAGGCACCCCGCCCATACCCAGTCCAAACCCAGCCCCCAGACCCTGCATGCCAAGTCCAAGCCCACCGCTGGGCCGCGCTAAGCCCTGATTCAGCATCCCCGTGTAGGGAGACGCACCATAGGCGAGTCCCAGGCCTCCGTAGGGCCTGTGGGTGTGGTGTCCCGGAGCGGGGAGGACCATGGGCTGCATGTTCCTCCCCGGTGTGTCGAAGGAGAACTCTGGAGGAGGGCTGCTGGGTTTGGAAGGCGTGGAGGTCAGCGGGTCCAGCTCTCCCCCCGAGGACAACAGCAGAGGAGGAAGAGAGGAGGAGAGGGCGGCGTAGCCTTCGGCAGGGCCCAGAGGGGGAGCGGAGGGGGAGGAGGAGGAGGAGAGGGTCCCGGTGAGGAGAGGTCTGGTCCAGTCATCTTTAAAGATCTGGACGGTGAGCGTGGAGACGAGCGGCAGCAGCCGGTTGGTGACGTGGGCCAGAACCAGCTGCTCGTTGGCGTCGCGGCGGATACGAACGTGTGCGGAGCCGGCCTGAAACAGAAAAGTACAGAGAGGCAGACAGGAGGGCATTAAGCGGGAAAAGAGAGGGAGAAAGAAGGTTAATTGAGTAGGAAAATGAAAAAGAGTAAAATAAGTAAAACACTACACATACAAAGTGCTCTTAAAAAACAAAAACAAAAAGCTTTAAGATGAATTTAAGATGCTTTTCAAAACCTTAAATTTGGCCTCTACCATTTCCACATACACGGCCATATTTCACAGTCTGGTCTGAAGTTGAAGACAAAATAAAATGTCATTTTTTGTCTTGGATGTTTTGGAAGGTGGTCACTGTAGCTGTAAATCAATCATACACGAGGAAACAGTGCATTTGTTGGGGACTATTTTCAGCGGTGGATTAATCCACATTTGGTACTATTTAGGGCAGCAGGACGGTGTGTGAGTCTGAATAAGTGCGTGTTCATGGTAATGAAGGTTCACAGGGATGAATGTCAAATAAGGAATGAGTATAGTAGCAGCAGTCTAGATCTGCTCTAAATGAAAAATGCCCAGACATAACTTCTCTTATGATTTGGTGCTGTATAAATCACTGATGTATTTTTCATAGGTTTTGGGCAGCAATGGAGCTCTATGGCACAGATAAAAGCTATTACAATGAAATAAACAAATACAATAAATCACTTTCCTGTTTTCTAAATGACTCGGACTGGAATTTATTGCTGTTCAGTGATGCTTTTCTCCAGCGATGCATTCATAAACCTTTCTCTTCTCTCTAAGACAACCTTGAGCAGCTAGTTAAATAAACATCAAAATGACTGAAGCTATCACTGCATATCTCACCACAACATTCAACCTTTAACTTCTAAATCTGACCTTAAAACACTCGACAAAGACCTTCATTTTGTCCTAGTTTTCTTATTTGACCGCCCTCATGGGAATATTCAGTTCTCAAAAGAACAGAATGTGGCACACATACACACACACACACACACACACACACACACACACACACAGAGTAAGTCCCCGTGGAGCAAGGAAACAGTCAGAGGTCAAAATCAGTTTGGACCTTGGCACTGCTCTGTGTGATGGACCAACAACCCAGCATAGTTATTAACTGCAGCTACATCAGTCACAACAGCAACAACAGGAGCAACAGCGCCGATAGCATAAATAACAACTATAAAAGCAGTGTCAGTGCTGAGGTAAACATAGGACGCTGCTCCACCTAGAGGCAGCAAAAGGTACAACTGCTACCCACACACACACACAGTATGAGAGAGTGACTAACATTCTCATCTGTGATTAAAAAGAGATAGAAGGATTCATTTGCATAATGTGACACACTTTCCACATCATCCTACAAATTAAGATTTCACACAGATATAAACCTGTAAATGTCCCCACACATAAAACAAAGACTGTAACACCTACTTCTCTGCAAAAATCATCAATTAATCAAGACAAAAAAAAACCCCAGATATTCTGGGGTTTCATCTGGGCCTTTTGTATTTTGATATCAACATTTGAAGGCAACAAATATTTTAGCTAAAAACAAGAATGTGTTTAGTGTTCTGTGATTTATGCACGTAGCAACAAATTTGACAGATACTGAATATATAGAGAATATTACTACATTCACAACACAAGCTAAAAAATAGACTTTGTTGTGGAAAGTTGACCTCAACATTTATAGATATATAAATTCGGCTCCTTGCAGCCTTTAAGTTAGAATCTGGATGTTGATGTGAGCATTATGCTGTACTTGCAGTTTATGTGTGTGCAGAATGGTTGTACCTACTGCACTTTATGACAGCTCTCCTCTTTTATGACCTCTGATATTATTATTTTCATTGCTCTGATTTTACTTCTGTATGAGTCAGTCAGTATCAGTTTACTGTCAGTTTTTATGACGTGCTGGATCTAAATTATCCTGTGTTTGTGAACCTCAGGGAGCACAGTTGTGAAGTGCATTTCCCACAAGAGCATAGCACAGTTCTGCTCCATTTGATGTTTTTATAAGCTGTATTGAAGTTTTATGCTGTGCCCGGCATCCCTCTCACTCACTATTAGAGCTTTTCCGTCCACTGATATCTTTAAAACCCATCTGAGGATGCTGAAGACTGAAGCTTGGCTTTATCATGAAGTACCTGCATTGGACCTGAGCATACAGAGCCTTCTGTCCTCCACTTTTAAATATGCTAATATGATGACTTGCTTTCATTTGCTTCAAATTACTTCATCAGTGTTGAAAACTTATGTTCTCAGGGTTTATTAGTGTTGTAAGTGTGTGGACATCCTGCTACAGACATGTTTCCATCAAGAGTGAACATTCAAGTTCAACAACAGTACAGTTAAATTAGCTACAATAAATAATTTGTATTCCATCCTGACAGCAGGGTGTGTTTCTGCAGGAAGACAGACAGATGTTGGAGTGTGTGTGTGTGTGTGTGTGTGTGTGTGTGTGTGCGTGTGTGTGTGTTCCCCGGGACCTCAGCCGCCCCAAAAGCCAGCTGGGCTTGTTTGCTGTCGCTGCGACAACGTGCAACACAGACAACGACAACTCAACAAAGACAACGGCAACGACAACAGCGTTCCCTCCAAAAACTGGAGACAGAGACACAGAGATGGAGGGAGAGGGAGAGAGGGAGCGAGAGAGGGAATATCTCCGCATGAATGACTTGTTCCTTCTTTTCGTCTGAGCGAACAAATCCCTGCAGATCGTCGTTCCGAACCCACGAATGACAGAGGGGGATGAACGAGACGATTGGGGGGGGGGGGATCTAGAAACAAACATGGAGACAAACAAAACAAACAAACTAACAGGAGGGTAGAGAGAGGGAGGGAGAGAGAGGATAATGGTCGTAAACAGGATGAGGCAAAGGTGTTAAGACGGAGAGAGAGGACGAGGCTGATAGATGATAAAACAGGACTTGCCACTGCAGCAGGTGTACATAACAGTCTTTGTACCAAGGCTGAATTACCAAACAGGCAAAGTGGGCATATGCCCCAGGCCCCCATACCTTGGCTCAGATACACAATGTGTCATTTGACTGCACTTTAATGAACTAATTGTTAATTTATTTAAGTACAAAATCAACTGAGTCAGCTCCCAGATTGTTACCTTATGCTGCGGCCCTGTTTTGCAAAGCAGCCAAAACTGTTTTATTAAATTAGTTTACATCATGCTTGTGAGGTACATCTTCTTGAATCAAGTTAATCAAATTGCCACAAACTAACTGACACATAAAAAACCTGGGTCAGGTGGTGTTATTCCTGCTGAGGAGGACTGGCTGGTTTCTAAGTCTCTGGAGAAATAATGAAGCTGCTGCTGATGCACTATAGATTATGGGAAGTTTGGGGCAACAATAAGGCTGCCCTGTGAATGCTGATGAGACAAACTATAAGAGAAGCTCCCAAGCTGAATCACTAATCACTGTTTTTTTTAGCTGCCTCATTGCACACAGAGCAACACATGATAACAGCATAGTAGGCTGTAAATTTTCTCAAATTACCAACATGAAAAGCCTGTTGGAGAAACAAAACAGCATGACTCGTTTCTGTTCTCAGCTCGGACGCTGAATGTTCGTGAAGTCGACTATTGAACCACACACTCTTCTACT
This sequence comes from Lates japonicus, assembly GCA_033238685.1. Taxonomy (NCBI): domain Eukaryota; kingdom Metazoa; phylum Chordata; class Actinopteri; family Centropomidae; genus Lates; species Lates japonicus. The sequence continues at coordinate 4,400,894 of BRZM01000255.1, read as the reverse complement.
GCTGTCCACTGTGACAGACTCTGACTATCACAGATGAGGAACCAATGGTGCATTTCCACCAGAGGAACCAGGGTCTAAATGGAGTTTCAGGGACAAGGTTTTACCCCTCAAAGAAGTTTGGCTGTTAAACATACCAGCGACCCAAAGCCAACAGTCCAGAAGTGCTCGTTGCGAACCTCCAGTACGCCGTCCAGAGTCGACACCTGATTGGATACAAATAGGAACAATTTGCTTTCAACAGTGACTCGAAGAATGTCTGAAGTCTGACAAAGGAAGAGATTTATATTCTATAAATTCTATATTTTCTTATTGTAAAGTAAAAGTTGAGTAAAGGTCAGCCCTGAAGACAAACATCTTTTCACAGAGGCATTAACAGATGTGTTTTAATTATTTGTAACACACAAAATAATTTAGACCTGCTGTCTGCAGATTCTTATGACTAGTACACTTTTTGAACACATTAAATTTAATATCACCTGGACTAATACTCATCGCCTTTTCCTATTTAATAGATTTATATCAGAAAGAAAATGATCCTCCCCTTTCCATGGATTTTAAGTGAATCTATTACCAGTTAAAAAATATTCCCATGTATCTTTTAAGTTCTCTTTAAGTTTATTCTAAATTAATATTACTGTTGTTGTTAATACAGTACAGTCGTATATGCAAGACTAACTCACCTCTCTCAGCAGTTTGTCCAGCTGGCCAATGATGTGGGAGGGCGTGGTCTGTGGACAAATGAAAAACCAAAAGTTAATAATTACACTTCTTAAAATGCCATAATGTCATTAATTTCATTCATCATTCATGCTTTCAGTAATCCCTTCAGTGTTTGTGGCAATAGACAAAAAAATGCAACAACAAGAGACATGTTTGTCTTACCTGCAGCAGCACTTTGCCGCTGTAGACGCTCATGGGATACATGGTGCCAAAGGTCATGAGAGCAATGGCGACCGCCGACGCTGTGTCCACCGCATTATAGTTACTGAACACACATAAACAAATATGTTTAGACAAGGTAGAAAAGAAACACAAGATAATATAGTAGATATGCATAAATAGGATTTAAAAAGAAAAAAAAATCAGCTATAACTGGATAAAACAAGCAACAGAGGAATTGTTAGAGTGCAGTTAAAATGCAATGAGAAATTTGAATGAATAAAAATAATGGGGAATGGCAAACAAAAAGTCTTTGATTTAAAAGAAGTAAGAGTTTGTTCCAGTGATGTGGTGCATAACATGTAGCTTTTACAGTAAGCAGACCTGTGAAAGCAGGCTGATTCTACAATCGCCTTAATGTGGATATTAAAACCAGTCCCTAACTACAACATTACTGGCTTGGTTTGTGGTCTTAGCGACTGAAGCTGACTACTGACTTTAAAAGTTCTTTCAGTTTTATCTTCATCTTCAAGTGAAATTTTGTTTCAACTATGGACTTACTGTTTTTAAAAGAGCTTTAAATGTAAAGGTTATATATTTACTCTTATTATATATAAGCTGTTCATACAGCTTTCAATCATTACACACAATCTTCCTGGCTCAGTTGTCTTGGAACTGGAGCGTTAAGGACCTCTCGTCCACGTTGGCTGAAAAGCTGATGAAGATTATGCAATATGATCAACAGCTCCAGAAAAGCTACTTAATGGACCTTGTGGTGAGATTGTTTTCTCAGCTGTTGTACTGAGCCTGGGCTTTTAAGTCAAAAGGGACAAGAAATCCCTAAAATGCTCTGAAAAAAACTGAAATTTTAACATCTACAGTTCCATGACAACTGGGCAAAATTGAACTTGTTTCCCACGAAAGACCTAATATTGAGACTGTTTTGTCAACAGCTGTTGTCAAGTTCAAGAACTGGCTTTGAACGTTGTTTACTGGAGGGACATGTGGCACATCCAATCACTAATGAATGTAAAAAATTTTTTTATCATTATCTCTTCCTAAGGAACAAAATTTAAAGCAACAAAACTGATTCACTGCGTTTCATCTCTGCATGCTCTTTTTTCCAGTGGAGAGTCTTGCATCAGGACACGTTAAGTTTGGTGGAGATAAAGATCAGGATGGTTAAAAGCAGTGAGTGGGAATTTCCAGCTGCGGTGGAAGTGTGACAGCATCAAACCCAGGAAAGCAGCCCTGGTTTAAGTGACTGGTGCTGGTGAATGTGAGGATTTACCAGCCACAGACAGACTAATCCTTACTTGATTTCTATGAGCATGTAGGTGATGCAGAGGGACAGAGCTCCTGCCATGTTGATCAGGACAAACGGGTTCATGCGAGGCAGCAGCACACTGCTGAGACCTGGAATGATGCCACACAAACTGTACACACACACACACACACAAACAAACAAACAAACAAAAAAGAAGCCGGATTAGTGCACATGATCACCTCCAGATTTTCTCCCTAAATCAACTCCAAATGTTTCCCAGCTTCCAAAAAGGGAAATTATAATAACATTTAATTAAATCAAATCAGAATTTAAATATGAATCTAATCATAACGACATTCTTCTAAAGAAAATATATAAAAAATAAGAATTTAATTTTTTAGATGAAGATTAAGATATCACAAACCAATTAATCAGAGATCATCTACAGTGTTTTTAACTTCAATTACCTAGTAAAATAGTTAAAGAAGCAGATGGTGTTGTGTGTGTGTTCAAATGTGAGTGTTCAAAGAGCAAAAGCATATTAATAGATCAATGATAGAAGACAAACAGGAAATGCATGTTTTTTATCTTTTATTAACTTCCCTGCTCAATGACTGAGTTTTAAAGAGCATATGTTTGAAAATTTGGCCGTTAAAGGACAGGTTCACAATTTTTCAGGTCAGATTTCTGTACGGACAATGACACAGGTTTCTCTCGTTGTAATCATTACTCCTGATCAAGTCTTTATGCGTTTTTAATGAAAGTGATGGACAAAATCTGCAGTCCTGTGGAGTTACTCAGAAAGTAATATGACAACAGTGAGGCCAAAGGCACATCTGGACAAGAGCTTCTATTATTTACTACTTGACATAAGTCACACAATCCCAGAAACACATTGTCTACAGAGGACTGAGCATGTTTCCTCCTTCCTAAGCTGCAGCTTGCCTCAGAGATGAATCTGTGTTTATGTTTGTCTTTAGGATTAGGCCTTTAACCCGATCACACCATCATAATGGACTTTAGCAGACTCCAACTGGAGTTGATGGGATTATTCTTGTTTTGTTATGCTGGTCTAAGGCCTAAGTCTGCAGTCTAAGCTCCAACCAAACTCTTCTACTCCTCCTTTGCTTCCACAACAAATAAAGGAGCTTCACAGACAGAGAGAAAAATGCTGCACTAGAGAATATTTTTTCTTATCTTAAATTGCTGTTTTGGGCTCAAATAAAATCCCTGCTCAATGATATTTTGTAGAGGGTGATGAATCAACACTTGTTCATTTGGCATTCTTAGGCATAAAATATCTTGGACTGTAAGTTATTTTCATTATTTATCATTTTTTTGATTATTTTTTTTTACTAACTAACTAATCATTTAGTCAAAAAATAGTCAAAAATGTGTACAGTGTACATAGAGTCACAGTGTCACAATGTAAGGTGACATCTTCAAATTGCTTGGTGAAGATTGAATCAGATAATATTTTTTTCTTGATTAATTAATCATTGACTATTTAGTCTAGTTACTCTTTTGCTATTATACTGAAGAGAACTCAAAATCTAAACTTTTTTTTTTTAGTTATGACACTTGAATAAATGACCAAAAAAACCAAAGGAGATGTCATGTGATTATCCTTACATATGGCACATCATTTTTTATGCAAAAATGCAAAAACCTCTGAGGTGTTAGCCTCTCAAATGTAAATATTTCTGTGTCTTCTTAGTCTTCCATGATGTTTGACCCAATATCTTTTGGGTTTGGCTGTTGCCTGGGCAAAACAAGCAAACAATCTGAATAACTCAACTTGGCATTTCCCCCTATTAGCTAGAAATATTTTACAGAAAAACATCAACTGAAATACTTACTTAAGTTGACAATTGACTGAAAATTAATAAGCAATTTTATAATTGTTTGATTGACTCAAGTAGAATTGCCAAGAATATGCTGTGCAGTTGTGTCAGTTTAATGTCACTGTAAATAGAATATCTTTGGGTTTTGGACTGTTGATCAAATAAAACATCTGAAGTTGTGACTTTGGACTCTGGGAAACAGAAAGAGATTTTCAACCATTTTACAGACAAAACAAATTAACAACTGATCAGCAAAACAATCAGCAAATTGATCGTTAATGAAAACAATGATTAGTACCAGCCCTGAACATGTTCAAAGTGAAACCTATGCATTGTGCCTGTTTGCTGGTTTAATTCTGTGTACCCTATGCAAACCATGCAAGACCACATGCTCTAAAAATGGGCTCCTCAGAGAACATGATTTGTTTGGTGAATGTAATGACTGCTGGTTGTCAAAGAAAGGTACATCATCATAGCTTGTTCTGCATTAACCTGCAGGTATATTTAAGCTTTTGTGGCATCTCTAATTTTCTCCTCTCTAGCAGAGATGTGGCATCTCTCCCTGTCACAGCTTTTTTTCTGTGCTCCTAATGATGACATCAATTTTTCTTCTTTATTCTTGCCTCCTCAACAGAGGTCAAAGGTCAAGTGGCACCTGTGGAGCTGTTAAATATTCAGTATCTTGCTCGAAGGCACTTCAGCAGGAAACTAGGTGTCTGACATGGTTTAATGTGATCTGAATGATGTGATGCAACACTATGTGACACTTGAAGATGTGACCTGGGACAGTATCATGATGCAGCATCACATGACACAGTGTGACATGACATAGGCGGTTTTAATGACAGCTGCACGCTCTGGATGTTCGGGCTGAGAAATAGATTTAATCAGCAGGGCTTCACTGCTGTTAGTTTAATTGAACGGGGTCACTGAGGACACACATCAATAGCTCCTCTTTCATCAACTGAGACAAACTGTTTGGTTTTTTTTAACACTTCGTCATTACTAGACAAGCTGAAGCAAAGTCCTGCTGGCACGTTTTAAAAAGCAGTAATAATCTGTAATCTTGAGAAATTTACCAGTGTTAAAAACACAAACAAACTTTGAGATTGACCCACACTAACAACTGAAGAGAAACAAACATCAGCAGGGTATGTATGCATAAAAACACCAGCACCGTTCAGTTTTTTTTATGTCAGACCACTCATTTGGCAGTGTGGAGAAAAAGGTGAGTGGTGCTTCCTGATGTGATGACGTGCATCAGTGTGTCAGGATACATCACGGTCATATTTCCCAGCATCAACTTACATCAACCCTCCAGAAAAGTAGTCACTTTAACACTTTGCGTCACAGATCATTTTCAATTGATGCATTTCTATGTGAGGCAGCCCAGGAAGTGACGTTACCCTACACACATTGAGGATATTTGGGTCTTTGCTGCCTTTAAAAAAAAATCTATATCTTGGGTACAGATCCAAGAGAAAATCTTGCAACTTAACAGAACAGCCATAGTGCTTTTGAAACTAGTAAAAAAAAGTAATGCATTACATACTAGATGTAATACTACTAATATGTAACTACAGTACATATTAGATGTAAATATATGATTATCCTGCCTCAGATACGTGGTGTCCAAAGGGAAGACTCTGCCTTCAACAAATTTGCTAAAGAAAAAAAAGGTCAACTAATTACTGTGGAAGATTTTTGATTTGTATAGTTTTTATACTGGTGTTATTCTTCAATTAAGCAAAGTTTATCCTATAATCAGACACAAATACCATTTTATTTAAATTCATTTTTCAGTCTTAAATGAATGTTTAGCTATTTTCTGTTCAAAAGGGGGTTGACTCTGCTCTAAACAATCAATACTGAGTGACTTATCCATTCCACCAGCATTATTTTCAGTTGACACAAAAGCTGCAGAGGCAGATGCTGAGAGCAATTCAATTTCAGTTTCATGGCAATCAAAGAAATACAGTATGCTGATGCAAGAGGTGTTATTTCTAAGTCAACTAACAGCACTCTGTACATCTGTGTCCACTTACTCTTATTGTATTTTTCTGTCACACGTTTACTTGCTGTGGCTTGTGTACAAAGCTATTATTGGCTTAATACAGGGAAACCACCATCAGTAAGCAAAATGCAAACTAAGCAAAGTCATCTAGTTTTCTCTGAACAGATGTTTGGGACACGAGTGACAAACATGTAATGAAGGATTGAATTATCTAGCTTGAATAAAAAAAGATTTTTTTTTAAAAAAAAAACTGAAGTTTCAGTTGAAATGTGATTAAAACTAGAAGCTACAGCAACTTTGTTGAACTGCACTTTTTGCATAAATAAGTGACATGGATGACAGGAGTAAAATCTCTTTGGCCCCTGAAGGGAAAACCAGACCAGCAGACAGCTGCATTCATCTCAGACATTCAGCTGATTCCCCAAAAGCGACCTCATACGCTCTCTGGGTAACACACGCAGCACGGTGTTCCTGGAACCGATTAACAGTCAATGAATGCATCTCCGGGCAGATCAGCCCTGCGCTGCATGTCAGATTGGATTTCCAATACGTCAAAGGTCAGTGCTCTGAAGCCGCCACGGTCGATGGCGTCGAGCACTGTCACAAACATGAAGAGGAGCTACGATGGCTTGGTGCCACAAGGTATTTGTCATTAGATAATGTTTAAAGACAAAACAGCGACATGGATGTCAACATGTTATTAACGTCAAACATCATTTGGAGAGTCACATGTTCGCCACAGGCAGGACTTTCATAGAACTGGAAAGTAGCAGAGAGGAGAGGAAGAAAAGGAAGGAAAAGCAGTGGAGGACTGATCAATGTGTGTATGTGCTTGTGGATTATGAACGTTTTTCACTTCCTATTATTTTGTTTATAAAGCCCTAACTAGAAAATGTGACTCCTATTATATCATCAAGCTCAGTTTTAGACTTTAAACTTAGACTTAAACATTGTTTTCTTCTAACGCATGAAAAAGGCTGGCATCTGCTACATTTTCACTACTCTTACACTGTGGATATGTGAGCCTCAGCTGAGTGTCAAAAATCTGTGTAGACACTGTTTTGACTGATTTGTCATTGGGTGTCATTTTAGAACTCATCCCTGTGAGCTGTATTCTTTGGTTGGATGGCCGTCTCTTGCTGCCTGCAGGTTAACTCATTTGCAAAAGCTATTTTACAGTTACTGCTGCTCTACTTGAGGAAATTCTGGAAAAATGAAAATAGCAAATTTTCATTATTTGTAATTACTCCACTGGTGCCCTCTTTATTTTAGTTACTATAATTATTTAACACAATAATACTATTTTAATGGTAATGTGCATCTTTAACTATATGCTGCTGTCTCTCTTGAAAATGAGATATGGTTTCACAGTGGGACCTTACCTGGTTAAATAAAGGAAATTGAAATTAATTAGCGAGCTGGAGTCTCGTTAAGCTGGACAGCAGAGACAGACAGCGGTGGTGATGTCATCAGAGACAGATCCTGCAGCAGCTCCTCAGACAGTGAATAATAGAGGGACGGCTGGGACTGTTTGACAGCAGCCGCGATGATGTTAGCGGGATATAGGAGCACATGTTGTGATTCACTGCTGGCCGCTCTGTGTTCATATCAAACCCACAGAGTCAGTCAGTAACACAGAGAGAGCCAGTTGTAAAGCCAAGCAGTGAGTCACAACATTTGAGCCATTGGGTTGCCCTCGACAATTTTATAAGACTTTTTTCTTTCCCTGCAAGAAGTGTGATTCATGCAGAACATAAGGTTTCAGGTTTAGTTCTGCAGCCTCACATACGTCTGTTAATATTTTATTATTATTGTATACATTAGTAGCATTATCCTTCTGGTAACATTCACAATAGATGTTTAAAAGTTAGAAGTATAGATAATACTTTGCTTGCTATGCAAATTATTTTCTTTATTTATCTAAATCTGAATGCTGCAAGCTGCAAAGCTGAGAGAATAAAACACAAACCTGCCGACTCTTCAATCTAAGAATTTAGAGACGTCGTTCAGCCATTTTTACTTTCATTTTAAATTAACAGCCCTGAAAATAAACAGCGCTAATATTCCGAACTTTCAAGCACAGTGGTAGAAATCAAACTGCCTTGCTCAATCCACTGATGCGAAAAACAGAAAGTGGTACAAAGGAGGAGAGGAACAGTAACGGTGCAAGAAAGACAGAAAGAAAGAGACACTGAGAGATCTGAGGACGAGATTGACAATCCAACGATCCCATAATCCCAACTGATGCATTGATATAATTTGACATGACCCTGTGTGTGTATGTGTGTGTTAATCCAGACACGTTGCAGAAAGAGAGCGAGGAATTAAAGCAGAGAGGCAAACACTTGATACTCTGGTCTGTTGGCTCCACACTGGACTGAATGATGAACAGAGTAAAGAGAAACGCCAAATACTGTTCATGACACTGAATATGCTTATTTTTTGGTCAAACATTGCTAGATTTAAACCTCTCTGTGTTTTATTTATTAAAAAAGTACAATTGTTGGTGTTCAAACTAAAGGATTTTAGCTTGCTACTGAGCTATGTATGTATCTGGTCGAGTGATTTTATTTGACTAAAAACTATATCATTCAGGCCATTATCATTACAGTATTTATTTTAAAAAATAACAACAGATATTTTCACAGTGGACTCAGTAGCATTAGCAAGAAGAAAAGAGAAACAAATATGATCACTGATGAACCACAAGAGCCTTGGGCACCCATAACCCTGTTGCCCAATTCACCGGTTGCCCTTCTTTGGCCACTTCTGGTAGGTACTGAACACTGCATACAGGGACCATCCCACAACTCCTGCTGTTTTGATCCATCACAGTTTGGCCCTTGTCAAAGTTGCTCAGATCCTTACTCTTGCCCATTTTCCTTGCTTCCAACACATCAACTTCAAGAACTGACTGTTCACTAAGGCCTAATATATCCCACCCCTAGACAGGTGCCACTGTAAGGAGATAAACAATGTTATTCACTTGTCAGTGGTTTCAGTATTGTAGCTGATCAGTGTATGCTCAAGCTGCTTGAGGCTCGGTGTGGACAAGCTAACATTCTGTAGCTCAGTTTAACAGCAGCATTTCAAGAAACAGCAAACAAAAACGGACTGCATTCACAAAAATATGGGACAGATATTTAAATTTCTATTTGTGCAAAAGTAAACAAGAATCAGGACTAGGATCTAATAATACTCCAGATCTGAAAAAAAAAAATTCTTTCTTAGTCGTGCTCGATTTTTTTTTTTTATTATTAATATCCCTCTTCTCCCTACTGGCCTTCCACACTCACACACACACCGAGCTCAGGCTTCTGGCTGGTGAGGGCAGCAGGCTTTATATAACCCAGACCCTGCTGAGGTTAAGTGGGGATAGGCCATTACAACACAGACAGTAACACACACATGGCCACACGCTCACAGACCCACAGTCAAGGAAACACACACTGGAAAATGCACACACATACACACATGCAGACAGGCTTTTGCACAGACACACAGACACAGACACACACACACACAATGCTTGTATGAAGGCGTACAGAGCATCTCTCCCACACACACGCACACACATAGTCAAAGAGTGGAAACTAGGCTGGGACGTCCTGTTCGTTTCTGCCCTCTCAGACAATCACAGCTCAGTTCTGCTGCACAACTCTCCAGGCTGTCTCCCCGAGTAACCTGCACCAACTGAGCTGCTGACTGTGTGTGTGTGTGTGTGTAGTGGTAATACACAGTGGGATGCAATATTCATCACAACAGTTGACACTGAGCATCAGTCTATGGAGAGTTTTAGTCTATAAGTTACAATAGCAGAAGGAAAGAAGGCTGCCTGACGTGTGGACGTTTTTCCTGTGTTAGCTTCTCTACATTGGCTTCCTGTTAGATCCAGAATAGAACTTAAAATCCTCACCTGCAAAGCCCTTAATGGTCAGGCACCATCCTATCTTAAAGAGCTTATAGTTCCCTGTTATCCTGCTAGAACATTGTGTTCAAAATGCTGGTGGTTCCCAGAGTTTCCAACAGTAGAATGGGAGGCCGACCCTTCAGCTATCAGGCTCCTCTACTGTGGAACCTTCCCCCAGTTTGGGTTCTAGAGGCTTAAAACGTTCCTCTTTGATAAAGCTTATAGTTAGGCCTGAACCCCCACCCACCCCTAGTCCAGTTCTGCTCAAAGTTTCTGCTTCTGGAAGTTGTCATTGTCGCCTAGTCCTTGCTCATGGTCATGGGAATTATTGGGTCTCTCTTTGTAAATATAACAATATAAAGGAGTCCAGACCTGCTCTATTCTGTTCAGACCAGAGAGCAAAAGTGATGTCAAGTATCTCAGAAACCTCTTATCCACTATGTATAAAGGTTTATGGAATCTCCAGGTAATGTGCAAAAAAATCCATCATTCATTAAACAGTCCAACATTTGGTGAGCATCAGTTCTGTGGGAAAAAAGCTTGAGTATTGTGGCTGACCATGTGTATCTCTTTATGACCACCAACTTGTGATCTTCCCCTGTGCAGCTGACAAGCTACTGTATGAGGAATGTTTGCAGCAGCTTGTTGGATTCAAGACTTCAGGCTGCTTTGGCACAAAGTATAAGGTAGCCACTTGTCTGATTCATTGTGTATTGAAAGTCATATTGTCTAGCTACAAACTGACATCTTTACTGGATAGCAGTTTGAAGTCAAGATAAGATGACAACAATGCATTGATGACTTTTTAATCTATAAATGGTTCCCTGTGATCAGCCTCTGCAGTGACAGCCAAAAAATGGCCAATCTGACATACAGGTTAGGGATGTAGAGCACAAAAATGAGCATCAGCCATGATAACTTTTTGTTTTATAGAATGTGTCACAGTGGAAGAAAAGTACATCTGTGGCCAGGACGCCTTACAAAGCTCAGATGGAAAGATAAGCATATTAGGACTTCTTTGTCCTCTCTCAGGTACTTTGGCCAAACTTAGAACATCTTCTACAAAGCCTCCGATGCCAATTAACATTTCTGATCAGAGGAGTCGGTCTCTGGCAGCTCCTTTTCACATCATGCAGGTTGAGAAAGATTGCAAGTAATGATTGATCAGAGAAGAATTCAAAGAATTATGACCAAGATAGACATTTTTTGTGAAGAAAATACGTATATATCAGCAGTAGTAAACTACATTTTATCATCTGATGAGTTTTAATGAATTATGAGTTTCAGAGGCTTTTTCTGCCTGACTGACAAATAATTTCAGGGACCAGAGAGTGTTTGCAGGTCTTTGTGGAAAACATTCTGCATCAACAGAATTTAAGAGAGATTAAATGGTGCAAAGGATCATCTTCCAACCACAAATATCAGGTGTCCAGAAACTGTCAATGGTGGGACATTTAGGTCCCTGTATACAGAAACACAATACAGCCTTATATCTGCAAGAAAGCAAGACAGCTGCCTAAACACGTGAAGTTAGGACCACTGAACATTTACAGACCACAGCTCAGGAAAATGTAATGATTGAACTAGGTAAGATACTGGACTGGACTGGATCAATTTGCAGATTATGTTCTTCAGTCATTGTTTATTGCCTATGAAAAATAAAATGCCCTATGCAAGTCCAAGCTGACTTATTCAAATGTCTTGTTTTACTTTATATGCACTAAAGGACAGTTTAAAATCCCCAAATATACAGTTTACTGTTATACTGTATAAGAGAAATAAATCCAGCATATATTCATATTTAAGAAACAGGGGTGTATGAATACTTGATTCTTTTAGTTTTAAGTGATTATCAGAGGTGGTGTTGGCTACTTTTCTGTTGATCAGTTAATCATCTAGTATTTTCAGCTCTGTGTGTTGTGTGTCTGAGGAGTGGAGGAGGTTAGAAATTGTAAAATAACCTGCCTGAGACAATGTGATGCTCAGAATGGGTTTAATTTAAATCAGCACAGACAATAACAAGGCCACTGTCACTGCCACTGACATAAGTACTGTAGATTATTAAAACTAATCCTGCAAGAACCACAGCAAAAACCATAGCTTGTTTGGTTCTGGAAACCCAGAGTTAACAATAACACTGACCTAAACAACAACAATGTTACTGAACTGGATAAACACACACAAACACACACCTGAGAGGTGATCACTCAGCTATGGATAAGGGGTAGTATTACCAAAAGATCACTCTGATATCAGAGTTTAAGTTACACTGATCTGTGACCTATGACCCTTGAACCCAGATCATCCAGCCTGAGGTGGGTAGGGGGGTGTGGGGTATTTGTGTGTGTGTGTGTGTGCGAGTGTGTGTGTGTGTGTGTGTGTCCTGTCACTGTACTCTTTGGGAAACAACAAGAAAACTGATCTTACAGCTGTTTCTGAGAAGCATAATCAATGATCCAATCTGTTTGCCTGCAGCAACATTCAGGCCCTGCTCCCTCAACCCTGTGACCTCATGTCCCCGATGCTGACCGAAGGTAACCTTTGACCTCAGAGGAAGGCCATATGTGTCTGTATATACACACATCTGGACACACAGATTCATAGTTTAAGCAGTAATACACAGGATGGGCAGTTTTACCACTGTCAGGAGTGTGTGTGTGTGTGTGTGTTGACTCAGTGTAGGTGGATCCTTCCTGTTCCTACCTGCGACAGAGATCTGCTGATTAAGGAAAGAGAGCGACAGAAAGACAAAAGGACTGAAAAACAGAAACGGGAAAGATGAGAGACTGACGTCCATGTTTTTACCTTCTGCTCAGATCTGCCACATGTTCCTGAAGACAACTGCTGCTGGCCGCTATAGAGAGGGAGAGAGAGAGACAGAGAGGAGACAGAGCTGTTAATGTACAACATATCCACCTGTTAAAGACAATACAACAACAATAGGCATAAAATATTTTAGTGAAACTCTCCACCCAGTCTTTGTATGTGTTTACAGTCTGGAGTTTAGAGGTATACAGGTTTTTCTGTATATTTTAGCAGAACAAGCTAACTGTAACAAAACCACCACATTTTCTAACACCACCAGTATTGTAACTACTGATGTTTTCAGAGGGCACCATGAACACAGCACAGAGCTCTGGTTTTGTTAGCCACAAGTGTGCACGCCTTTCACAACCATACCAGTCAAACAGAGGCAAAACAGACACAGCAGGACATGAGAACAGGACTCTTAGGCTGATAGCTCCAGCACAGCAGCCAGTAGCAATATATTTGAAAGCCTAACACATCCCACACATTATCCTCTTCGTCATGAGTCAGGTTTAGGTCTGCAACATAACTGTATGCACCAACTTATCAGCAGAGAAGAGCGACTGATAACTCTTTTTTTTTTTTTTTTTTTTTGCATTCATGTAGTACAATGGTCATGTGTAGAGGGCAGGTGCTGCCAGTGGCTGAGAGCCTGAAGTAACTGTGCCATGGTCCGTCACTACTGAAATTCATTTTAACTATTAACACACAACATAAATCAGAACACGTATGAAAACATAGAAGGATGTGTAAAAAGGTGACACAGAGCATGCTGCTTTCAAAGTAGTTGTGCTAAACTGTTAACAGCCAGTCTACTCCTGTTTACTGTATTTTGTATCTACAGTTCACTGTTCAGTGATTGTAAGGTTTAGTAAAATCCAGGCAAAATATGGTGGAAAGTAATTTCACTAGATTTCAGATTGCTTGGTAGTATTTTAGGGAAGTCCCATCCATAAATGTGACCTGACATGATGTGGATGTTCCCTGCTACAGTCCATCTGTGCATTTATATGCACTAAAGGAACAAGAAGAAGAAGAAGAAGAAGAAGAAGAGGAAGAAGAAGAGGAAGGAGGAGGAGGAGGAAGAAGAAGAAGCAGCAAAACAATTAAGGTGAAAGATGTCTGTCACAATTTCCCAGAGCCTGAGGCAACATCTTCAAATGACAGCACCCAACAATCCAAAACCCTAAGATGCATTTTCACAGTGACATACTAAAGACTGATACTGATACTGTTGCTGATTATTAACTAACCAATTGTTTCAGCTTTAGTAAAACCAACTTTCTAACCGCTTGTTTTCATGTTGTCTCAGATACAGCATACGTCTCTCAAGTATAAATTTTCTATAGTCTGACATGAACTGAGGAACATTGTGGTTTCAGACGGAGGCAAGAACAGAAAACATCTTTCTACTTCAACGCTGCATGAAATATTAAGACACACAGCTGTTTCATTTCACAGCTGGTTCCATCAACTCTGTCCTATAGATTTAAGCATCATCTAGAAGCTGGAGCTTTGTATCAAACTATTTCAAACTGCAGCACAAAGTTGCTAATCATTATCATTTTCTGCGTGCAGCTACCACTTTTGATCAGCTCTCCTATTACTGGACCTAAACTCTGATTAAACTCAACAGCAGAGACAAACGAGCAGCAGTCAGCCTCCCTGTCATGATGAGGTATAAAAATACTTTTTTGTTCTGGTGGTGGGGGGGGCCACTGATCGCCCACTCGTCTTTCAAAAAAGATAAGCGCTCTCGCTCCACTGCGCCGTCCCACCTTTAATGTTTGACGACACCGCAAAGCCCAAAGGCTCTGCATCGGGTCAAAGGCCCTTCACATCCCATCCTGTTCAGACCTGAGTGTGTGTGTGTGTGTGTGTGTGTGTGTGTGTGTGTGTGTGTGTGTGTGTGTGTGTGTGTGTATGAGCAAGACTGTGTGTGTTTTGTTTGTTTTGCTAGCAGGGTGAGTCAGTCTAAACAAACATTTTAATGGAGTGACTTATTTATGATCTGTGTGTACAAGGAGGATGTACCATGTTTGTGAGCGTAAGTTTGTGTGTGACTATGTGTGTGTGTGCTGGCATGCTCCTGCCACGCCTGGCCCCTGGCACACTACATTACTGCTGTATCTGGAACATGGTTGCGTAATGCACTTTTAGTCTCGCTCTGTCAGAGTGTGTGCTGCGTGTGTGTGTGTGTGTGTGTTTGAGTGTGTGTAATGAGTGAGAGATATTGTGTGTTTTTGCAAAGTTAAGTGACTGTGTGTGTTTGCCTGTGTGTAGTTTCATCCCCCTCCCATCCCAAAATGTCGGATGTTAAGTGATGTTGAGACTAGCTCCGAACGCAAGAGCAGACAGCTGACACATACATACATACACACACACACACACACACACACACACACACACACACACACTGACCTCATTCAGCAGTAGACTGTTCATACAGATAGTGAGTCGGTCTACAGGGAAGGAGAGAGAAGAAGATGAGGAAACAGGAGGAGGAGAGGAAAGGAGATGAGGAGAGGAGAGGGGAGTTGAGGAAACAGAGGAGGAGAGGGGAGGAGGAAACAAGCAGTGGATCGGAGATAAGACGTGGAAACAGGAGAAGAGGGGAGAGAGGATGAGGAAAGAGGAGAGGAGATGAGCAAAAGAGAAGAACGAAGATGAGGAAACAGGAGAGCAGAGGAAAGGAGATGAAGAGAAGATGGGGAGGAGAGGAGAGGAGGAACCAAGCAGCAGAGAGGAAAGAAGATGAGGAAACAGGAGAGGACAAGAGAGGAAAGGAGATGAAAAGAAGAGAGGATGAGGGGAGGAGAGGGGTGTATTATACTCTGTTTTTTAAACTCTCTCAACCTTTTTCTTTTCTCCTTCTTCTTCTTCCATCATCTTCTTCTTCCTCTTCACTCCTGAACTACAGCCTGACCTAAAGGGAATATCTGTTGTTTCTCCGTGTGTTTGTGTTTTCATTCCTGTAAATGGGTGCACATCTGTTTCTACATGCACGTCCATTTGCATATTTCTATTCAACTGTGCATACAGGTACAAATGAGTGTATGATGCTGTCTACAAATTTGTGTGTGTGTGTGTGTGTGTGTGTGACGGAGGCTGTAGCCTGTATGTGTGTATCTGCGTGTGTAAGCGTGTGTGTCTGTGCGCATGTGTGCATAGTCTGTCTGTATTAGCAGTAGACTGAGTCTCAGTGAGGTTAATATGTCCTGGGGTCCACACTGGCCTGGCCTGCTCTCCCCACATGCATCTGTGTGTGCAACTGTGTGCGTGTGTGTGTGTGTGTGTGTTTGTGTTTGAGTGTGTGTTAGCTACAACGTGTGTTTGTCTCCACTGCCTTACACGTGTATGCTGTGCATTTTTGTGCTTGCATATAAAGTTGGGACAGAGTGTGGTGGGATTAAACTGGTCTTTACCTCTCTGATGTGTACAGTGTATACACTGCATATCTGTGCATGTGTGTGTGATATATTTGTGAGGATATGGGACAGAAGTATTTTGTCCTCACAAAGAGGTTGAGAAACTCTTCAGGTATTTCAACTTACAAGTCTACATTAAGACCCCATTTTCACTTGGTATGAAAACCTGTATCTGTATCTGGGTACATTATTTTGATAGTGATCATCAGCTCCATTGGTCCCTGCATTTACACCTGGTATTAAAATGCAGTACAGATTGTTAAGACCTGTGAGTAAAATTCTGATTTGTGATATTGGGCTAAATAAATAAAATGTGACTTGACTTGGTGTGTTAGCCAGGATGTTTATTAAACTTGCCTAAGCTTACAGAAAAATGAAGATTTCAGTGACCTCAATTAAGAACCTATTAATTAGTCAACTAACAGAAGTTTGATCAACAATAATTTTCATAATCGGTTATTTAACTGATGAATCAAGCAAATATTTATAGTAATAGTAAACTGGATATCTTTGGATTCTGGACTGCTGACTGGACAAAACCCATTTTCCAACATTTCATAGGCTAAACAATTACTTGAAAAGTCACCAGCTTCATCAAAACTGTGTATCGTTAGCTGGAACCCTGAGAGAACATACATCAGTGATCTAGTTTATGTGTGCCATCATATGTTATGCAGTATGTTTGGCCTAAATCCAGTTCATAAGTAGTGTTGCATGTCAACTCATACATTACTATTTTCTGTCTTTCCGTGCTACACAAACGCCCCAAAAATAATCATTTGAAAATAATCTGAAAAACACATACTGTCGTATTTTAAGACCATACAACTGAGTTTGGTTTTATAACTTCGTGATTTCTGCAATTAGGAAGGGACTAACCTTTGATCCTGCTGCTGCCATTTGTGATTTATCTACTAACAAAACAGTGAGCCAGCATTTCATTTTACTTCGATAATCCCTCAAAATATAACAAAAGCCAAATTATCCCTGTTCCCCAGTGAGGGCGAGGATTAACAAACCTCCACCGTCCAAAGGAGAAACCCAAAAGACACAAAAATCACTAAATCCACCCTGTCTCTTGAAAAAACAAATCAATTATGATGGTGTTCCGTCCTCATGTCATGACTCCAGTAAGAGCAACTAGTGTGATGAACTGGTCCAAGTGGGAGTGAGGGGGCTGACTGTACCTTCTGAGACGTAGGCGAATGGTTTGTTCCTGACAGACAGCAAAGTCAACAGGTTGAAGAACAGAGCGACGAATGTCCCAACCAACAGACGACCACTGCAGAGAGAGACAGAATGTGTTTGTAAAAATGTGCTGACAAACATCTTTAACCAATGGAGAAATATTTTAAATACAGTGTTAACAGAACTGTGTAGCAATTACTTGATAATTATGTGAATTAAACTTAATGTGAACATGTGACCTTGTGATCTACAGCAGTGTAATGTGAAGACGCAGAGGACACATAATAATCCAGACGATGTCGAACTGTTCTTATAAAAACAACATATATTCATCCTTTGCTTTGTGATATCCACCCAGTGGCCATTAGGTACACCTGTACAATAAAATGCAGTTCAATACAACTGTTGTTACCATTCAGTCAACTTTTATGATGCCTATAACGTTCTGTTTTTGACATTGTCATGGAGATGTTAATTACATTAAATGATTCAGCACTAAGGTCACAGTGATGGACTGCAAAATAAATTTCTAATATTCTGACCTCCTTAGGTTTGTAAATAGGGTGTACAAAAAATTTAAACACTTCTCAATATAATGAAGTGCTACACCACCCTTAACTATGACCTCAGAAGTGAACATATATGTACATTTACACATTTCTGACCAAATCAACAAAAGCCAAACATCATAAACTTGGCAAAGGTTAAATTTACAGCAGAGCAGTTGCACTGAATTGCAAGAGATGATACAGGTGTATCTAATAGGGAGGCCACTGAGTACAGAGCAGTGTTTCTCAGCCTGGGGGTCCAGAGACTCCAGAAACTGCTAATGGTTCATGGCAGTATTGCAGGAGGGTCCATGAAATGCATGTATAACTTGATACTAAATTCTTTCCCCGATATTAATTCATTCATCATCTATAACGCTTATCCATTAAGGGTCGCAGGGGGGCTGGAGTCTATCCCAGCTGACACTGGGCAAGAGATGAGGGACACCCTGTATGGATCACCAGTCCATCGCAGGGCAAACACATATGGACAAACAACCATTCACACTCACCTATGGGCAATTTAAGTCCTCCACACAGGCACAGGAGGGGTATGCAAACTCCCACAGAGACCGGGCTCAAACCCAGAGCCTTCTTGCTGTGAGGCCTTGGTGCTCACTGCACCACCCGTGCGCTGCTAATGATTAAAATATCAATCATTTATTAGATTACATTATATTTGATTAGATGTGTCAGATTTGTCTTGGCAGGCACATTCACATTTATGTGGTACTACGCTGTACTAATACTCCTGGGGTGATGTAATATGCTTCTTAGTAGTATATTCTATAAATACCCGTAAATAACTGTTGTAGCACATCTCTCTGTAAGGAGGACTATTCTTACTTAATAGGAAACTGAGAAAAGGCAAATAGTTTCAACTAAAGTTTGTTTGGTTGATATCAATGGAACACAAGCTCTTCAGGTAGGACAGAGTTTACACAGACACCTGATCGGTCATCTCTGAATTTTCCATATCAATGACATCATTGTTCTAGGTTGTATAGTCATTTGTATTTTCCCCTCTTTTTATTCTTTTCTTTTGGTTCCTTGTCTGCTGGAACAATATGAATCTAGAATCCTGAATACCTGATATGCATACTGTCATGATGTTTCAAGATGCATGATCTACTGATGATATATTTTATTAATATAAATTATTACTATTCCCATCAAGTGTTGAGACACATTTTCCATTTTATGTAAAATAGTTTCAGGACCCAAAACATTTGTAATCTATCTTACTCATATATTTTAAATAAACCTAGCAGACATTTAATACAGATCTCTCTGCTTGAGAGCACACAAAGCAGACACACAAACACACACCCACAAAATACTGCTCTTCAATACACTAATCACACAGGACAATCCTTTTAAGAGCCTACAAATTGGTCAAACAATCAGCGGGAGGCAAAGGGCTGCTTGTTGGGTGAGCCACAATAACTGGATGATAAACCCTACCAACCCCACACACACCTCCCTCAAAGAACAGATTAAAGACAGAGAGAGGAGTAGCAATATCTGTCTCTCTACCGAGCACCTGTCCACTCAGTTGGCAAGTCTATCTCATGCCGTCAATCACATCCATTCACAGAAGAAGAGAGAGGGAGGAGGAGGTGAGGGCAGGAAAAGCAGGGGGTAATCTCGTCACAGGAGACAGGTTTAGGTCTACGCTGTGTTTAGAGTTATAAAAGCCACTCTAATCTGTTTTATAATGGAGAGAGATGATGGAGAGAGAGAGGAGGATAGAGGGGAGAATGTGTTTCATCCATCACAGGTGGTTTGGCAGCAAATTCATTGACACTCTCAGGAGTTCTGGTCTTTTGTGAACTCAGGTACTGATGGGCTTTTGACAAAAATAGTTCCAGTTGCTGTGCTGGCTGTTGTTTTGACAAGAAATGAACCAGTAATGACAGTGTGTGTAACGAACCCTCATGATATGCACCACTTTAACCTTATTATTTTAATTTAGGGACCACTAGAAAACTACAAACTTTATTGTGACTTCTGGCCCCACTGTTTTGATCAAACACTTTGGTCTTTCACTTTATAATAAAAATATTCATTATTGTGGGGCTGATGTTAGCCTGAGGCCAGTGTTCAACGCAGTGTGCGTGTGTTTAATTAACACGCTGTCAGAGTGTAAAATCAACAATGAACATGACGCTGTCGGTCAGTCTGATTCTTTGACTCACTGACACTCTGACTATGTAATTCTGTTTGTCTGTGTGTCTGACCCAATTGTTTGGGATGTTCTGTTCCAACAACAGCTGGCACAGTGTGTGTGTGTGTGTGTGTGTGTGTTTTAAACGGGGAGACACAGGAGTATATCATGTTGTGTCTGTTTATCTTTGAATGCGATGAGGGAATTGGTGTGTTTGTGTGTGTGGAGGGGTGATACTTACGTATGGACCTCAGGCTGCTCCATGAAGCGCTCCACACTAACAAAACAGAAACAAACACAGTCAACAACACTGGCCAGGTGGGACTACTCTGAGGTGTGTGTGTGTGTGTGTGTGTGTGTGTGCGCGCGACTGAGTGAGTGAGCTAGAGAGAGAGTGATCGAGACAAATGAAATGAATGAAAGGAGACAAGGAGCGAACAAACAGAGAGCGAAAACAGGAAATGTATCCACACACACATGCACACCAACGCCACACAGACACATGCATGAAAAAGCAAAATGGCACACACAGACACACACACAGACACAGTCTTGTCTGTCTCCTCCCTCTGTGCTGCTGCCCCACTGTGCCATTCATAACATCCATTGCACTGTACGGGCTGGCAACCTTACTTGTGTGTGTGTGTGTGTACTGTCTCACTCATGCAGGGAAATGGCAAAACAAAGACAACAGCTAAGAGAAGGGGAGAAATGGTCATTGTATACTTTGTCTTCTGGCTCTCTGTGGGTTCACCAAGTGAAATGTAAGACTTTTTAAGACCTTTTAATACCACACAGAAAACCATTTAATTTTGTCAGTGCTTCTGAACAGCACATAGTTCACAGTCACTCTGACTAGTAAACTGTCGGTCCAGAAGCCAAACACACACACGCGAGTCACATAAAAGTGTTAGCAGGCAGTGTGCCAACTGCTTGACCTGCATGTGTGTGTGTGTGTGTGTGTGTGTGTGTGTGTTAATTCACCCCTCCCTTCCCTGAGAACTGACCGCAAGACAACCCCACGCAGGGCGCCTGGAGGTGTGTGTGTGTGTGTTCAGCAGTTCACACCACACACACACACTCCTCCCCTTTAAGGATAAGTCCAAGACCACCCCTTTAAAGAATCAGTGCTCTCAGATGGTGAAAGTTGTCAACAGATTTTAACAGACATAAACACTCTGTCACACATGACGGCAGATCACTTGGCCAAAAATTGTTTAATTCCTAATGTTTGTTATCAAGCAAGATCTTTATGTCTTTACACTATAAGTTACTGCATCTTTACAGTTTAAAATTTGGCATCATTTAGATTTTTTTCTTTTTTTACAACGTCTTAGTAGGTCCTAAACTGGGAGCAACCACTTTTCCCATTATTCAGGGGGGGACTAATTTGGCGAGACCTTTTCTTTTTCCTTATCATTTCATGAATATAACATATTGTATATCAAAGCACTGTATTACCACTTTTTGCATTTAAAATATTAAACATATTAAAAACCATGCATGGTCATGAAAGACAGGGGAAAGCAGATCATATACAGGGATTAGATAGATCAGTAAATGGAAACTAAATTTGTCTGATGAAACATACAGGAGAGAACATTATTTGAGAACTATGAAGCTGAATCACAAGACACTTTGGTTGTGACATAAAATGAGACTACAGAAGGGACTACAAGATCCTGGGGTCCAATTATTGCATTTTCTAAATTATTTGACGATAAAGCCGAGAACGGAGAAAAACATGCACCCTGCATGGAGCAAAACAATGTAGTGAAATTAGTAATGGGGAGAAAAACAAAGACAAAAGACAGACACAATTGGATTGTTCTGTGTATTGCTTTGGAAATATTAATTCTGTTGTTGTGCTGAGTCATGCTAAGAAAGTAATTGAAATTTTAATCGAGAGAGACAGAGTGAGTGAGACAAAGATGAAACAAATAACAAAGACACGGGATCTTAATGTGGCTCTAAATGAAATCACATTTTGCCTCCTTTTGAGGTGAACATTACTGTGTGCTCTGTGTGACTATCAGCGAGTGAGTTTGTATATGTGTTAGGAGGACATACACACCTCTCTTTCAGGATGAACAAGGCCCCCAGTTGGATGAGAACAGTGGAGGCAAAAACTGCCAAGACCTCCAGTCTCTCAAACCTGAAAAGAAACAGAAAGAAACTGTCATCCACCCTGGGACAAACCATCTCCAAACACTCAGATGCAGCTTTTCATCCTCAACACACCAGTCCATTCATCCAAAGACCCACAACGCTCTTTTAGAGACACCTCAGTCCAGGACCACCTGGAATGTTGCCAAGTTGGGCAAAGACTCTGTCAGTTTGTATAGATGGCAAAGATATAATGATATTTTATTGTCATCAGGATCACTCTAATTCCCCGCTTTAGTCAATTCAGAGAAAATGGTGTTCCCTTTACAAGTTTGCTGATTCAGCAAATTATTCAATTAGTGAATAATTTGCACGTCTATAAATCTAGCAGACTCGTACTTCTTAGTTCACTCACTGGTTTCAGAGATCTCTGGTTAACATGCATGTGCCACCATTCTCTCTTCACTGTGCAAAGTACGTTGGGCGATCATCTCTATTTTCAATTGTTGATAGTCGATCAGATCCACAATCAGCACAAGCCGGGAGTAGGGATGAGCAGAACTAATTGATGATCAATTATTGATCGTTAAGAATTTTGTTGATCACACAGAATTTAATCGATACGTTCGCATCAATGTTGTGTAGCGTATCTTGCAATTAAAATTTAACAAAGCTGCCTTTGAGCTGTCGTGATCGAAGGTAGAGAGGTAGAGAGGTAGAAATTAAGAGAGCGTTCGTGTCTCACCCATGAATGTCTCACCCTGAGCATGGTGATACGCTCATCTTTCTCAACAAAAATCAGTAGGCTGGAGTTACTTTACTCTCTCAGCTGGGTGCCTTTTGAATGTGTATAATTTACACTAAATAGCACTAAATAGCCTAATGTTATATTTTTTTAATGAATGTATTTTATTAACATTTGATATGATTGCTAACTTTTTTGTATTGTGTCTGAAAGACTCTCAATTGCGTGCATTCTGAGCGCCATAGCTTTGGTTTTTTTATTTGTTTGGTCTGACTCAGGCTCCACTGCCTTTATGAGCACCACATATCTTTTTAGTTTTGCTTTCTGTTTCTGTTCAACTTTAAAGGCTTTGTTTAAGAGGACTGTTGTTGGACAAGATTTCATTCAGGAAAAACACATGTTCTTTAGTAGCCAATTCTCTGCCATAGGAGCATACCCTTGTTGAGACTTCAGGGACATAGCCTGATGTAATCTACAGCTAATGATTTTTTTTTCACTATTAAGGCCTTTTCACACTGAGGACGTTTTTTTTGCTCAATTAATTTGCACGTCAATTTATTTTTTCGAGCGGCTTTCACAATAAAAGTGAATGCTGCGTGCTGTGTTTGTTTGTTTGGGTTTGTTCGATTTTTCTGAGATTTCTCACCACCATATCACAATCACACAGGCTGCCAGAGGCTGCTCTGCGTCAAAGGATCCTGGTAGTTGGTCCCCTGCCTCCTCAAATGCGGCAGTGTTGGGTCTGATTATCAGATTAACTGCCAAATAATTCTTAGTTAATTGACAACTTTACAACTTCCAGGAGGTGGAAGTCTCAATTTGGCTTAAAGGACCATTGTATAAATTAAAATAAAGTACTAAGCCTTCATCAAATCATGTAAACCAGTGATGAACTGGCAGTAACAATAAACAAACTCAATTTTTACCGCAATGTGAAGTGAGACCAGGGTGTTTCCTTATCACCTCAGTGTTTGTTATCTATAAAAATCCATTTTCCTATAAATTACCAATCCAAGTTCAGTTAAACTTGAAAATTAAGCAGGTGGACAACACTAACAAAGTACCACTGTCAGGCCGACATACGGTTGTTACTGTTGCTGACCCCCTGACCTCATTAAGCCACAGGGTCGATGCTGAGCTTCCTCTCAGTAAATGGACCACTGGGCTTAGAGGGTTAAACCTGACTGTTGGTCTGTCCCACCACAGCAGTAACCAGTAACCTCAGCTTCAGTCCAAGTGAAGCTAAGTGAAGTGGATTATGAGATGTGACCACCTAGATGCAGATGGTGAAGAAGGTGACGTGAGCACACATTTATACTAAGAAAACTACAAAAATAAAATAAAGATATTAAGGCAACTTAAGCGCAATTTTAGGTATTTTTATTAATTTTTTTGGTCATTTTAGGTAATTTCCAAAAGTGCAGCTTTCAGTTTGTCAACCATTTTGTTCCATTTGGGTTTGACTCCTATGATCTTTGCATTCTGATAATCGACAGATACTTTCAGCTCTACACCGGTCCCCTAATTCACATTCTGCATGTTACTGCCTGCATGCAGACTCAGTTTGTAGGTTTGTAAGACATCAAACATAAAAGATGTCCCAATACACAACACTTCTATTCAGTGTGTGGGGCCTGAGCACATAAAATGTACTGTAAGTGTAAGGGTCGGTGTCTTAAAGTGTGTGT
>BRZM01000255.1:3942777-4376285 GCA_033238685.1 Lates japonicus | reverse complement strand
AGCTTTGACCAAAAAGCCTCTGATAATGATATACACTCTTTATTAGACAAACCCTACCAATACTGGGTAGTTCCTCCTTTTGCTCTCAAAATAGCCTCAGTTCTTCAAGATGTTGGAAACATTCCTTAGAGACTGTCGTGTACGACACGTACCAGATTATGGTGAACTCACCCGAATGAGTAGACCTGGCTGGGTTTCTTCATGGTCACCCAGGAGCTGATGAGACAGGTGATCAAACTGCAGGCCACAGGGACGAGAAAGGTAAGGACGGCAGGGTGATGGCAGGGAAAGAGAAAAGTAAGTGATTGATGGAGGGATGGGAGACACAGGGAGACACATACAGAAGACAGACAGGAGAGGGGCACATAAGAAGAGAGTCAGTGAGAGACAAGTGGTAGACAACAGAAACAGAAACAACAGAGAGGTCAGCTGAAGTTCACTTCTTGTTTAAATTATCTTTTATTCATTATAATCTCAGAATTCATTTTTCATGAGTGGAAATTCTCCATCACAAAGGCAAACAGCAGCACAGCTGAGCCGAGTCAGTGTTACCTCACATCTGATTCTGTTTCTTTATTCCGCAAACTCCAAAATACAAAATGGACATGTACCAATCATTTTCAATGAACACTCTAAATTAACTGATTAACTGTTTGGTCTGTAAGATATTAGATCATCTAGTTTAAGTGGAATTTATACAAATAAATCCACAATTTAAAACCCAGAGATTCTATTTACAATCACATAAGACAGAATAAAGCTAAAGATCTTTCCTTGGCAAGTAATGGTTAAATCAGCTGTTGCCAATAATTAATAAACTGACTAATTGTCTGATATGTAAGTGTAATGACACCTACTCACAATTTTGAATAAATGTTAGCACAATATTTTTGGGGGATAATATTTGGGACACTGATCAAACTGATGTTTACAATATTGTGGAAATAAGACTGTTGGGTGACATCACGCGAGAAGAACACACTCACCTAAAGAGGTCGAAGATGGTGAGGTATGTGTAGGCTGTTAAGGCTGAAATGACAAAACAGGAAAAACAAAGACCATCACAATTCAGATACAAGGTTTAGTGTTGTGAAGACATTGTAATCCAATGAACAAAGTTAGTTATTTGATCAGAGATTCATCATTGTGATAGTGAATAGGATTTCAATCATTATAGTCAGACAGAGCACTAGTCAAACCTCAGTGGAAAATAATGCAGAGAACATTCACTCCATACAGATTTCCTGTTCTCATCTGTTGCTATTTTTAGTCTCTTACACCCCTGGTGTAAGCTATACGTTTGTTTTTGTTGTTACCCCTTACATTCTATTATTGTACTTCCAGTGTAAGCCTTTTCTGCTCTGGCAACGCAGCACTTGAAGCAAATATCAATTCATGAGCAGAGGCATACACAATTCTGGACAGATCTGGACACGATCTGGTCCGAACATGACCTTAGTCAGATAGTCTGAAATTACTCGACTAGATAGTTGGTAAACAAGCTTGTACGCTAGCTACCGAATCAGTCATTAATTTTTTTGATTTGAGTCAAACACCTAGACATCAAACTGGCCCGTAGCCAGTCGGCCACTAGGTAAGCTGAAGAGTCAGTTAGCAGGCCACTTAGTCAGTGAGCCAGCAAGCCAATAAACTAATCAGTGAGTTAACCAGCCAGCTAAAGTAAGATTCCAACTGGCGTGGCTTTAATACTCATTGCCAACCTGCCTGTCTCTCTATCTGTCTCTCTGCCTGTCTGCCTAACTACCTGTCTTTCTGCCTGTGTGTCTGCCTTAATGCCTGCCAACCAGCTTTCTGTAATCAGGCTCTGCTGTGGGGGATGAGGAGAGCGGATTAGAGCGGCTTTGTGCTGAGAGGAACATTTTGTTTCCCCACCACCAGCGTCCATGTTGGCCAACCTGACGCCATGTAATCCTGACAGAGAGGCCTGCGGCAAAGACCCAGAGAGATGGACGAATGGAGAGAGAGAGAGAGAGAGAGAGACAGGCAGGAGGACTGAGAAGTGAGTGACAGGTTGACGGCCAGGGAGAGAGAGAAAGCGGCTGAGAGGAGGACAGATGGATGGACTGAGAGATCGAGGCAGATAGACGGGCAGGGAGAGGTGAGAAGGCAGGAAGACAGGATGATGGACATGTAGACAGACAGGCCGATAGAGGGAAAGTGAATGAGTGAGACAGAGAGACTGAAAGACAACCCCCAACACTGGTGAAAGAGTAACAGATTGTGGGGAGGAAGATATCTTTGAGAGCCTGAATCTAAAAACTAGAAACAAACCAAAGCTAAGCAGCAACATTTTATAACTAAAAGTATATGAAAAGTTCAAGTAATATAAATATTCCTGTGTTTAACTCACTATGAACACCGTTTGGATTTCACATGGTCAAATTTGTACATTCAACTTTATTTCACTGATGTTGCACTGGATGTCAATAGCAGCTAAAAACTGCAAACTGCAGCACAATAGAGCTGATCCGAACTTTAAAATTTGTCAAGAGTCCCTTTTTAATGGCAATTTAACCTGTCAGTCTGAATAAAGTCATGTTTCCATAAAAGTCACTTTAAATACAGATAATGTCAGAATGAATGAATCCCAATTGAGAGACACACGTAAGATTACAAAGTACTGACATTTTGACGTACAGTGGGCCTACCAATCACGGCAGCCTTAAAGGTGACGCTTTAAAAGGTGTGACCCAATCTCAGATGTCATCAGGTTTGACAAGAAAAGTAGGAGCTGTTTTTCGAATTTCTGGATAAAAAAAAAAAACAGGCGAAAATATTTTGTGAAGCGGCTAGAAGTTGGTCCAACACTAAGAAAAGAGAGCTGCTCTTCCTTTGCGCCAAAGTCGAGATGACCAGGCACTTCGACAGGACTGCAAGAGTCGCACGTTGTACATAACTCCATGTACCGTCTAATCTCACATGTTTGAAGCTAAAAATGCACAGACTGTGGCTCTTCATGTAGCACTCTTGTTAGGTCTGCATAAAGTCATAAGGAGCATTAGTGTAATCTTCTGATAACTATAGAATAGCAGCATGGAGGAGTAAAATGTACATTATTTCCCTCTGAAAAGACAAAACGTCTCTAAGTCACCATAACTGATTCATTAAGTTTCACTGAAATTCTTCACTTTATTCATCAGTTGGATTGTTTTAATACCTACAGTTCTCTACGCTGCTTAAAGCCAATTTTTCTTTTGCTTTGTCCTGTTATTTTGATATGTAGCAGCTCATCTCCCCACAGGGATCAATGAGGGTTGATGTAGTCTTGTTGTGTTGAATTAAAAGCAGCAGACAATAAAAGCAATAATAATACAAATGCTGACATCACAGTGACCCTGAAACAGACCGGACCAAATCAATACCTGGGCTGAAATTTCTCCTCACTGTGCTTGGATAGGTTTACATATGGACCACAACACACACACACACACACAAACACACACACACACACACACACACACACACACACACACACACACACACACACACACACACACACACAGAACCTGGTTCAATTCTTTTATAAATCTCCTGCTTACAAACACTGACACCCAGAGGACGTGAGGATGTGATACCGGAGCAACAAACAGAGCAGACGGGACATTATTCATCTGTAACACACACTCAGACTGACACAAACACACACACTAAAAAGTGTATATGATATGCATGTTAGGACAGAACTACAAAAACACACAACATACACAGACACTGACCAAACATGAAAAAAACTCATGCACAAAAGACACACACACATATCAACACATGTACAGACATAAAGACACACACACACACACACACAGCTGCCCCACAGGGCCCGAACTCAATACCCAGAACAGAATGAGGGATTAAAAATCCTTGTGTTTGTTTTCAGAAATGATCAATAGAGGGGAGGAGAAGGAAGGAGAGGGAAGGAGAGGGGAGGAGAGGGGAGGAGCGGGGAGGAGGTTTGTCATACCACCCACTTTGCTTTTTCGTCTTTTCTTACAGTTTTCAATCCCTTTTGCTTCATTTTATGTTGACTTTCCCTTTATCTTTCACTGTCTTCTTTCATTCATTCTGCTTTTCATTTCCTCAAAAAGAGCAGCAATGGGAGGAATGATGGAGAGGGTCAAGAAGTGAGGAAGGAAAGAAGGATAGAAGGCAGGAAGGAAAGCATACAGACTTAAATAGGAGGGAAGGAGGAGGTAGGGGGAAGAAAGGAACCAAGGGTTGGATAGACAGATGAGAGAGGAGAAATACAAGCAGAAGGATGAATATTTAATGCTGTCTGCAGAGGAGCAGCCCAAACACACACACACACACTTGCATATCAGCAGAGTAAAGTAAAAGAAACTTAATTTGCTACAGGGATACATAATGAATCAAATCCATGAACTCAAACTTCAGTGCTATGTCATTCACATCTGTTTAGCAGGAAGACCTAATACATCAAATCAAGTGCTCCTAATTTCTACCACAGTCACTCCAGCATGAGAACACTGTAACAAACCAACTAAAGAAGTGAAAACAGGAAGAGGAGAAACAAACTAAAATTAGAAGTACTCTAACATGTGCAAGAGACTGAAGAACATAGTGAGACCAAGATGTTTAGCAAACCCGATGTGCATAAATCAGACCTGAGGGCAATTAGACTTGATCCAAAATGGGGTTGATCCAAACCAGAAGCAAACCAGAAAGAACACCAGCACAATGCTTCATCAATTAAAAATCAGCTGAGAAGCATATAATACTATTGTCCTAAGAAGGAAAGTCATTGAAAGTAATTTCAACAACACTTTGTTTATGTGCTTCAAATACTAATTTATAGAAATAATTTAAAGTTTGAAGTTAGACCGAGCATAATTTAGACCTGGTTCAACTTAAGTCCCAGGTGGGGTCTCAGGTCCTCAGACCTGAGTGGACTGTCATTAAGTATTATAATATATGCTGCAATATTAAATCAAACCAATGCCAGAAAAGGGGAAAGGAGGAATAAAGCACAAGTAATTTGCAGTCATACACTGTTGTCATTGAACCTTTAACTGTATCGTGATTTAATCGAATTATAAACCCCATATCAGTTATCGGATTTTATCAAGAAAAAGAAAACATCATCCCATCCCTAGCAACGGCGGTCAAAAAACTGAATTAAAACAAACAACAGACACAAAGTATAAGTAACCTAATGCATGCATAAGGACACACAAGCCAACACACAGGCAAAAATCCAGTTTAAAAAACTGTCAACAACTGATGCTGATGCTGCAAGAGTGTGACTTGAACAGAGAACAAATAACATGGATATTTGTGACCATGTTGTTCTTTAGTTTTGTTTTTTTTTCCAAGGTGGTTGATGATCAAATATTTGCTAATTCTAATCATCATTTTGTTGAGTCTGTGCAGCGAAAAGTCACAAGTTGGTAATTTTCTGCCTGGCCTTAAACACACTCACAAGCACACGCACACACACACAGATTCAGGAGCTGGATGTGCTAACCACAGCAAATAGCAGCTTAGTGTCACTGGTTCCGGTAAACAGTAAACTGAGACCCAGAACACACACATACACACACACACGCAGTGTGGGTCGTGGTGTCAGGTCAGCTCTTGTGTGCTGCAGATGTAAACTAAAAGCTTCTATCGAACGCCTCAACTGCTGCGGTGAGGAGGATCCCCAGGGAGGAGGAGGAGGAGGAGGAGGAGGAGGAGGAGGAGGAGGAGGAGGAGGATGGGGGAGGCAGGGGAGGGAGTGAAAGGAGACAGGATGGGGACAGGAGGGTGAGGTGAGGAGGAACAGACGGACCTGAGAGCAAAGGATGGAGGATGATATAAGAGGAGGAGGAGAAAGATGAAGACGGGGCTGGGATCACTGCCCAGCGCTGACACTGCTGACTACAGAGGGAGAAACATGAGACTGGACCTGAGGGCTACACACACACACACACACACACACACACACACATTCACAATTACACACCTGACATATACTCACTAAGGGCATGGACAAAAAACGAGTGATCACAACACTGTTTATTAATATTAACACGCAAACACACAGCAAACACCCACATGAGTAAAAACACACACACACAAGTGGCGTTTATGCTATAATTTTAACACTTGATCTGATGATCTGATGATCAGTTTTTATCCTGGTAATGTATATACCACAGTGGAAATGAAGCGAATGAAGTAAGTTTTGGGTATAAATGACTGGACTGAATTAAGGGGATCACAGAAGTATACTGAGTCTGTAAAGCAGCAGTTAATAAGATTAGTGAGTCATATCATTTATTGTGTCATGCACACGCAAGTGCCCAACCCTCATGGATGTATACAGACTTAGACAAGCAACCATTTTCTTACATTTAACATTTAAGTAGCAAAATATAAGTTCAGTGGCCATCAGTGGTAACTGTTGCCCTCCAAGTCCAAGCAGTTAAAGTGGTTTTCATGTACAGAAAACAAAGCCTATCAATTGCTTGACCAGAGCTCCGACTGCATCATCCCACCCACTATACTGAAACATGGCTGAACGGTGAATATTCCTTATGATCCCTGGCTTCCAAAGCCGGAAGTGCTGTCCGCTGAAACAAATGCACCAAACTTTGTTTAGAATTCTTGGTATTTTCAAAGTTTCCTCACTGGATTTCAGATGAACATTGGTTTTTAATGACTTCGAAGTATTTTTAACTGATCTGCAGTTCGGCACAGTTCTTCCTTACTTCTGATTTTGGCAGTTTAAGCCGCTGACAATCACTCTGTTAAGCACTTCTCATGGGAGATGATACCCACTCACTAAAGTTATATAGTGAAAGAACAGGCATTTGGGGCACGAGACGGGAATGACAGAGGCACCGTTCTCCCTATTACAAAACAGTATATCATCAAAATGATTTTAAAGCTGCTACTTTATGGCAACATATTCTCATAATGTTGCTTTAAAACACAAAGAACTGTCCCTAGCTGTACAGAAAAAATGTGCAACAAAAAAGTTCCCTTTTTTTTTAATCTTCCATAATTACACAATTTAACCTTTTCAGGGAGACTTTTTTATCTACGTTATTCAGGTTTGTAACAGTCATCAAGAGACAATCTTTCCTTACACACAGAGAATAATCTGCAATTAGTGATTTTACAGGATGATTTGGAATTAGAGTGGTTACTAATTTGAGGTAATAACTTATTAAAAGCTATCTCCTCCACTGCTCACTGGAAACGGTAGAAACAAAGCACACTATAAGAAAGCATATACACAAAAACAAAAACAACAGACACACACACATACACACTCCCTGCTGACAACGGCCCACACACACACAAATACACACAGCTTGTCATCCTCAGATACGACAAGCAGCTTCTGTCAATATGAAACCAGACCGAAGCTCTGCCACGTCCATTTATGAGGTAAAACAGATTCTCGTGTCTCCACGTGGGATTTGAGAGGCAGCTGGCAGTGATATGTTAAACCCTGCCATCTTCATCTTAATGCCCCTCGTGCCCTGACCCTGCCCCCTGCTGATGATAATCAATGTAACATCATCTGTTAAGACAAAACTGCCATTATGAAATGAAGTACTGGCATGTTCAGGGTGATCCTGTTTTGGGGGGAGAGGGGGACCGCATCTATCAAGTTTCAGAGTAAGAGCTGGCTAGAAATTCTCAGATTGATGCAAACATGGTTCTAGGCTTAGGAATGAAAGCATTTTATCAACTTTCTTATCCTGGGTAAAGGCTTCTATCTTTGTGTATTTACGGAGCTCCAGAGACAAACTAACCTAAGCTGTCAAAACTTTGTCAGCCTATTCTGTGATTCATAAGTACGCTCCAGGGTCTGTCCATACATCGTGGTAACTGTCGAGTGCAACAAAACACACCTCTGACCACATCCAACACTGTCCATTACTGACACAATCAGAGAATGAGCTGGGCAAAAATCACATTCACTTGATTAACTTCAACTTTTTGTTGCCAAACTTTTTATCAAAAAGTAACAAATCGATTCCAAACTTTCCAGCTTTGTGAAGATTTGAAACGGTCACAAATACCAATATTGGCAATGATAAATCAAACAGATAATAAACTCTGCATAAAGTCAATTTTGATGATCAGTTACTCATTTTTAAAGCAAAATGTCAATCATTTGCCTGCTCCAGTTTCAAATATGAGTGCTTGGTGCTGATTTATATCATTTCAAAATGTAACATCTTTGGCTTTTTGACATCAAGAGATGTTTTTACCACTAGTTTTTTGACATTTTATAGAAAAACAAAATCTGTGTGTTTTGCAGTGGAATGTCCCTTTAAACAAAAGGATCCCATGGGAGCAGATTCACAGACGTCCTGAGTGTGTTTAGGTGATCGAGTCACACAGTGAGCAAAGCAGATGTGGTGGCTGTTCAGGGAGTACGAGGAGCTGATCACACACGCACGCACGCACACATGCAAACACACACATACCCACACACACATACACACAGTTACTGTGAGTGTGTGTTGGCTGTACCAAAGGCCCTGTGGGATGGACTGCTTCACCAGCTGTGTTCTGACACACAGGAACACCGAGGCCCTGGGGACAACACATACACATGCGTGCATGAACCACACACACGCACACACACACAGACACAGCTCAGATCACATATGCACACTCAACCATCTCTGGATGAGAAACAAACAAACAAACTAATGGATATGCACACAAACACTGTGCTGACGCAACAGCACAGACAAAAATTTTCAAAAATCAGATGAAGATAACCCTTCTTCACATTATCTGTTTTTTTAATCTCACAGTGGAGATTTTAGACATGAAAACATAGTTGTCCATCATCGATTCTCAGGTTACAATGTGCAGCAATCTTAAAGAAATGAAATATATACAACAGATAAAGTGCATTGGTTACTAGAATTTCAAAATCTGCAAATTTACAAATTCAATGCCATTTCGACTTCAGCATTAACACATTTTTAGTTTTATTCTAAAATAAAATAGTCTCTCTATTGGTCATTATCTCTCAACTATTCTGTGAGCCGCAAACGAAAAATTCAGTGCACACATACAAATCTCCCAACTTCAAACATCAACACACATTTTTTTCTCATAACACTGATTCGTGAGAAGGAAAGTGAAGAGGAGAACGTAGAGGTGGAGAAAAGGAGGAAGGAGAGGAGGAGTAGGATGATGAGGAAGAGGAAGAGGAGGAGGAGGAGGAGGAGGTGTGTTTATTCGTCTGTGGAGCAGACACTTGACCTGGTTTCTCAGCGCTGCTTTGGGCCGAAACACAGCTGGAGACACACACACACACACACACACACACACACACACACACACACACACACACACACACACACAGGGAGAACGCATACACTCACAGGGATTCACACATGTACACACAGGCAGTTAAATACACAGAAAAATACAATTTACTAGAGGTGGTTGATAATTCAATAACACCTTCATTTTGTGATGATATTGTCATTGTCATGTTTCTGTTGCACAAAATGACTTTTATTTGTGCTGTTATTCCAGTTTATTTTTACTTACTAGTTTCACCTCCTCTGACCTCTAAAAGTCACTCAAATGAAACAATCTGAAAAGGAAAAATCACTCTTGGTTTGACAGCTCACTTCTCAAGTTCAAGTTAAGGCCAAAACCTGTGATGAGGGGTCACAAGGAGACATCATTCCACACTAGCATTGCAAAGCAAAATGGGAAGTACTGTCTTCGAGCCTTATCAGTAGTGGAAATATAAATGTGAGGTTTATCCAGAGAGTCAGGCGAGAGTGAATCAGGGTTTATCCTTTGGGGACCAGGAATATTACTTGTAACACTATGAATTTGCTCAGCAGTCAGACAGAATTTACTGTCCTATATGGCCTACATGCATTGCAGTGTACTAGTTACAGAGTGCTGCTTGGCTTGCAGATTCAGTTACAGGAAAGTCCCAGGGGTAGAAAAAGAAGAAGAAAAGAAAAAGAAGAAAAAAAAAAACAGGTATAAAATATGTTTAAATTAATATTTACATTTTTTTATTGTAAATGGCTAAAAGACATTTCATCCCTCAATTCATCATCATTCCAGAACTGAGGATGCAGCTGACTGATAGCAACAAGGAGTCTCTGGATATGTGGACAGATGATTAGTGAGAAACTGATTATCTTTGTGTCACTTTGCATTACATCAACAACAACTGGGAGCTGACTGAGCCAGTGGCATATGAATGGGACAGTCCAGCCATCATAAAAGTTCTGCTTAAATACAATCTGGATAACTTTAAATGTGAGTGACTGTGTTGACTGTGTGCTTAATGAACATTTCTGTAGAGGTCCAATCACAGAAATTACAATAGATGGTAAATGGAATAGGCTCTTATTGTCATATTAACCATTCAAAGCGCTTTCCACCACAGGTGACATTCACCCATTCACACCTACATTCATACAGCTCTTGTTCGATATATATAGCACACTAACGCAATTTGGGTTTCATTTTCATCTTGCCCAAAGATACTTCATCACACAGACTGGAGGAGCCGGGGATCAAACCACTGACCTTACATTTAGCTGCCCCAACATGACATTTGACTACATATTATTTCAGACCAAAATCATTCTTCAGTAAGCAGCACAGTACAAGACACGTCGTCATAATCCTGTTTTAATGGGAAAATTCTAGTTCTCATACCGGGAACTGAACATTGACCACCTGGGTGAAATCCAGGAATCCTAACTGTTAGACAATATCAGAACAGTAGAGTAATAATGGTAATAATAAATAATTAGTTTGGAAAAGTTCAAACAAATTCAAACTGGCAGGTAATTTGTCCAAACTAATTCAAAGGCAATCCAGATATCATGTATCCTATCCATCCTAAAAGTGGGGCATTGACAAGGTTGTACATTAAAGGATAAAAATACCCTCTGCTGGATCATAAGAAAAACTACTTTAAATGGTCTGATGCACTTGTAGATAAGCAAACAGCATTTTGAATTGGAATATTTGACATTGGTCATTACAGTTTGAATTTTCCTATATTGAGACAAATCCTCAAATTTAAACTAAAAAGTGACAGTCCTGATTCAACTAGAGTTAAGCCCAATTGATGACAATTTAAGACTCTCATAAACAATTCATCAATAAGATGACTGACAGAAAATTATTTGGAAACAATTTTTACAATTGTTTAATTAATTTATCAAGGAAAAAAACATCAAACATTCAATGGTTGCCACATGTCAGATGTGAAGTTTGGTTTTTATCTGTTTTCTATATTTGTAGATTTAATTTTCTTTAGGTTTTGAACTGCTGAACAAAACAAGGAATTTGTAGCCATGGGCTCTGGCAATATACAATTTTCATCATTTTGTGACATAATGATTAACCAACAAGACAGTCAAAAGATTCACCGATATCCAACTACTCTCAAACTAAAACAAGGAGGCTGTGGAGATGGAAGACAGTCCATCCTACATCAGCAGGGAGGAGACGAGGAGACAGGAGTGTCTGGTCAGGTGAACGAGTCTTGGGAGACAGACAGAGGTGAGTGACAGACGAGAGAGAGGTGAGGTCAGGGGAAAGACAGAGCTGAAGTGTGTGTGTGTGCTTGAGTGTGTGTGTGTGTCAGAAAGAGAGAGGGGAAGAGATGAGCTTAAATGACACAAAGAGTTGGGCCGTGTGTGTCGGAGTGGAAAAAAGGAAATGCAGACCGATGGATGGACGGACACAAAGATGCTTAAAATGCCACTGCGTGTGTGTGCGTGTGTTTGTGCAATCGGTCCAGTGAGGCAAAAAGCTGATGCCTTTACTTTGTAAAAGGCTGAAAGTTGATCCAGTTGTTCACTGCACAATTTGATATGGGAGGACCAGCCTGACTGTGCGCGCACACACACACATACACACACACACACACAGAGTAAGTTCTGTAGAATCATCATCAGCTAGTGTTTCAGCAACAGTGCAACAACGACTCTGCTTAAACAGCACTTAGACACACACGCGGATACACAACCCAACCTTTATGAGCACAAACGAACAAACAGCGGTGACAGTAGGTGCTGCTTCATGTGTTCAGTCGAGTCAACAAGGGTAAGGTGTAATAGAGGATAGTCATCACTGAGTCAATTAAAATACAGTATATTTAAACATAGAATCAAATGCAGTGGAACCAAATTCCACTGTACAACATGGCATAGCTTTTATCAAAACAGCACTAATCAATATATTTACACTAACAGTGGATTAAAAATCTATCATGAAAGGTGCTGCTTTTGCTCACCGGTGCATTTGCCACAACACTTTCCTAAGATGATATTACAGTGTTTACAGCTTGTTCCTCTGCCCTCTTCCTTTTAAAAGCAGGGCACTTATCTGCCACGTACTCACTCTGGATGGCCGATGACGACTCAGAATATAGTCTACTTGTGAAGCATGGCAGAAAGATCTTTACTCACTTCATGAAACTTTAAAACTCATTTGTGAATCTTGGAAGACACGTGTTAGTATTGCATGCACCATGTTCCCTCTATAGTAAGTGGGCTGGAAATAAATGCATATGTACACATACTGCAATCTGGTCCTATGTTCTCTCTTAACTAACATACACACACACTCACACACAGTGGAAATGAGATTCAGGAACAGTGGGTCCAGATAAGCTGTAGTCTGATTCTCTCTTTCAGCAGCTTCATGGGTCGTCTAAGGGTTAACCGCATCACCGAGCCCATCAAGGCATGCATAGATTCTATAGCGCTGCGTGTGTGTGTGCGTGCGTGTTTGCAAACAGGCTGACAGCCAAGAAGAGAACATGGGACCAGATTGCAGTGTGTGTATATGTATGCACGTGCCTGTGTGTGTATGGTATAGTGTGGTGTATTTACATGTCTGTTAAGCTGTTAGTCATGAGCTAATGGGGCCAGAGCAGCATGTGTGTGTTTCCATGCATGTGTTCCTGCAGCAGAGTACAGGCATGTACAGTATGTACATACGAGGCTTTGTCTGCGTCACTGTGGCAGTTGCTCTAGAACATGGTATTAGACTTGCAAAGGGTGGGGGGGTTTGGGGTCAACAAGGATGTATGTGTGAGTTTGAGGACAGACTTCCATGTGGCTTATGCTTCATTTAAACTAGAGGCAGAAATGCACTGGAGGCGTTGGATGTACACATTTTCCAGACGCGTCAACCGTTCCAACCGTGAAAACCCGTGAAAAAACAACAGAAGCTGCAACGAATACTGAATTTTAAGCAAAGACTTGGGGACATAACTGCCCACCAAGACATTTTTACATAAATGGAGTAAAAATGTAATTATTACATTCTCAGCAGCGAACAATCATAAAAACTTGCAAAGAGGCAGGACTTAAAGACTAAAACAAATCTCATCCTATAGAAAGCCTTTGGGTACCCAGATGTGCACACCAGTCTGTGAAA
Organism: Lates japonicus; assembly: GCA_033238685.1. NCBI lineage: Eukaryota > Metazoa > Chordata > Actinopteri > Centropomidae > Lates > Lates japonicus. The sequence goes on along the minus strand of BRZM01000255.1, from coordinate 4,362,851 downwards.
AATGGAAAATTACAATGAATAAAAACTTACAAAATTCTATATACACTAAAGTAAAGGTGCAATATGCACGACTGCATACAAGGCTAGAATTTAGCAGAAATGTTACGTTTGTCTCCAGACATATGAAACTTCAGAAAAGGTCAAAGCACAGTAATATAACATGAGTTATGTATGGAAATAAAGATGTGATTTGACAGGACTTATAAGGCTACACACCAGTGAGGTTGTGAACTGGGATAGAACAATATTGTTCATATGAATGATCAGAAGTGGAAGGAAGTGCAGAGGGTGAAGGATGCAGTGTAAGACTCCTTGCTATTGGTTAGTCTGCTGGAAAATATGGATTTTAAAATGGCCAAAATTTTGTGACTACATTTGTGTCTGTAGGTGTCAACCTGCAAATAAAATATGTGTACATGCACAGCATTGAGTGTGTGTTTGTGTGCGGCCTCAGTCTAATGAGGTGGAAGACAAACACTGAACGCTCCACATCATCCCGGTCTTTAGCCTACAGCCAGGGACATGAAGAGATCTCATTGGCCCTGACACAAGCGCACACACATACACACACACACACAGAGCCATACGAAGACATATACCAACACACAGTGATGTAAACACACTGTGGTAAGACTGTCAGTGTGTATGATTGACGACTGAGAGAGAATGAGAATAATGAGAGGGAACCTCGGTTCAGTTTGTTTATGTGCCAGCAGAGCAGACACACATGTGGCAATATGTGTGTTATCATTTCTGATTCCTCCTCCATTCAGGTACATAAAATGAAGCACTGCTACCACCCTCTAGAAATACTCTATGCATCCCATAAACACATTTGTGGGAAAGAATAAACAAAGTGATAATTTACCTACCTATTTGCTACCAGTGAAGCAAAAAATGTTAAATTTGTTCTCAGTGAAAAGGTCATGGGGTGAGTGGGTGATAAAATCCCTGGGCACTTAGCAGCTATATCTCATGACAATCACTTAAAGGAATGACTCTGTTTGTCCATCAAATAAAATTCAGAAAAAAGTACATAATCACAATATAAACATTTTAGCAAAATCAAATACTGACCTAAAGCATAGTAGATTCATTTTTATCATCTTGAGATATACAGTGTATCATCCTATCGCCCAACACTAACAGATATTCTAGAGAACAACTTAAGTGGTAAAGCCCTGATTTACTGACACACAAAATATACTCACTGGTTTTGCTGTGTCACCCCAAATTCCACAGATTTACCCCCACAATCAGTTGGTGTTTGTATTTGAGGGCACTAACAGACAAAAGTTAGGGAGTGTATCTTTATGAAATATAAACAAATAAACCCATAAAGAGCATTTACATGTGAGAAATGAAAGCCTTTTTGGTATGTTAAATATTGATGTGCTAAAGTGTAAAAGCAATCTCTGACTTATAATATACTGCAAAAAAAAGTTTCAACTTGCAATGCATCTTTCTTTATAATCACAGCATCATTGTAACTCTAGCTGTCAGATAAACATGGTGAAGTATACATGTAGTAAAGAAGCAGATGGACTTAGTTACTTCCAGTCTGAATGTGTGAATGCTTGGTTTGCTGATCCTGTGAGCGGAGGAGAGAAACATGAGGAGGAATCTGACTGACAGTATTGAGACCGGGCCGCTGTCTGCTCCCGTTGTTCTTATCGGGGCTGAGTATCGACGGCGGTGTCGCCTTCCCCCGTTTGTTCGATACCTCTGTCCTCCGCTTCCTGTCTGCACAACACCCGACGCCACTGCTCAGTGTGTGCGTGTGTGTGTGTGTGTCTGTGAGTGTTATGCTGCAGTATTTGCAGGCAGAGTGGGTGAGGGGGGGTAAGGTTGCATGTTGTTCTTTTCATGGCAGCATTTTCCTGTGTGATGGAATCCCTGAGAGGATTTGATGTTGGTAGCAGACATGAGCCTTGCTGACCATTAACACTCATTGCACAGATCCACACATCATGAGAGAGACAGGTACAGAAACAGGGCGCAACACTCAAATGTGTGCATGTTTACAGTCGAGTTAATTTATCCTCACTGACCTCTGTTTACACTACTACAGCTTGACCTTAAACACAACCTAAATCAAACCTGATACAACATTTAACTACTGATCTTAAAGTGTTTCTGATGAGGCATACTAAATAAATGACTTACTGCCTCTTTTATCCCCTGTCCGCGCTCACCTGAGAACACTGCTCCCTGCACCTAAGTCTGAAGTTGTCCTTGTTAGGATGTGTGTGTGTGTGTGTGTGTCTTTCAGTGTCCTAAATATAAGCTTGTCACATCGTCCAGAGCGAAGCCAGTGGACAGCTCAGCTGAGGCAGAGAAATGGTTTTAAGTGCTGCTGCTCTGCTCGCACAGCCCACTAGATAATACACACACGCTCTCTCTTGCAGTTAACACCAACACTGATATTTATGGAAGCTAGTGACAACTGATATTTCATGCATGTATTCCAAATTTTTAAAGCCCCCAAACTGTCAGCGCTTAATGTTTTCCAGTACAGAAGAGAATTTTCTGCAACAGTATTTAAACACATCGCACAACATTAAAAGTCTCCACCAGGATAATAACCACAGCAGATTACTCATCATCATAAAATAATGAGAAATCAGTCACTGCAGGTTCACTGTAGACAGCAAAGAGAGAACAGCGGACAGGACTGTGTAAAAATTTCTCAAAAGAGGCAGTCGAAACCCAGAAACTGAATTTTATCTGGTCACAAATCTGATGTATTAGTAGACATGGTGCACTTCACAGTTGGCTTGCACATGACAAACTATTCAAGAACAGTGGAAAGACATTTTGAAGTGGACAAGACATTTAAGATTGCAGATTGGCGTTTCACTCAGTCAGCATAATGTTTAATTGATTAAAATAAATGTTGCCATTTTCACTTCCCAATAAATTCGTCTTACTTGTGGTTTGGTTCCGACCTGTCTGACTATTCTTCAAACGCTCTCTTTCAGATGTTATCTGACTGGTCAGCCCTGCACTGCTGTGATATTTGGAGGGGGAAAAAAAACCTGCTCGTCAATATGACAGATGCGTTCTCCGTGTTGTAGCGCCGGCGGGTAAAAACAGACGCTGTGAAGGACTCTGTTTCTTCAACATGCCCTTTAAAGTGCCAGATTTTGACTGAGGTGACCCTTCCCCCACCCCCCGTCCTCAAACACACAAATACACACACACAGCAGCAGTAGTAGCAGGATCAGTCTGAGCCCCTGTGGTGACACGACACTGCTAACACACTTCCTAGAGACTTGTTCACAGTATGTGTGCTTAAAGCTGCAACACACGCACACACACACACACACATTCACACACACACACACGCGCTCGCTCCCGCTCCTGTGTGCATGCGAATTAGAGTGTGTACCTGTCAATCTGTGTTTACTGTGTGTAGACAGGTATCTCCGCCTGTTAACGTCTGTGTCCGAGTCTCAAAGAGTGTGATTTTTTTCTTTGTGCGTGTGATGCTGTCAATCTCGCGTACATCTGTCTGTGTGTGTGTGTCAGTTTGCATGTGTCTATCTGCATCTCCCTCTGTCACTGTGTTTGTTTAATTTGTGCATATGAGTCTGTCAGAGTGTGTGTGTGTGTGTGTGCTCACCCATGCTGTTGGTGGAGCTGCACCACATCAGCAGACAGCCGGTACACAGCAGGTTGAGTGATCCGAACAGCAGGATCCTCCATGACTGAAAGCGACAACAAACAAACAAAATAACTGTTAAAGAACAATAACTCAAGAGCCAGAGCGTCCCAACCTTTAGGCCGAGGTCAAACACAGCATCTGTCATATTGATAAGCGCATTTAGTTTTTTTCTTTTTTCAGTATGCACACAGGCTGATGGGGGATATAACATTTTTGTACATGATGTTTTCATCAGAACACAGAAAACAAAAATATTGTTAGCTGTAAGGATTCAGGAGAACAGAAGACAAAATCACAAGCACAAGTTTTTGCTAAGCACCTGACAGAGATCCTTCTACATGGATGATATTACCAGCAAATCTTAGATTATCACAGGTATATCAGTGTCGGTGCAGGCTGATAGCAAATAACAAAATAACATAACATGTCAGTAGAGAATTTGCAGAGATATCTTTGAAGACATACAGAAACAGTATAATGATTGCATAGTTTGTCCACCAGAGGGCACTTTTACTTTTACACTTTAAAAGGCCTCCTAAGTACAGTACAAAACTTTAGACTAACATGATGCTGAGTTCTTTTAAAAACGTAACTAACTCATATATTTTGATATTGGTGTGAACCCAGAAACTGTCCAGTTTCACATTCATGCGTGTCCGTTCACACAACACCACTGCAAACTGTCACCTGGGTACTGAAAGCAGACCACAACATTTTTAAATGGAACCTGGAAGGGAGCTAAAGCCTAATTTAAAGCCTTGACTATGCCTAATCATCACAGGTTCAAAACCCAGAGAAGGACCGTAAATGAATAGTCAATGCAACACTATGAGGTGAAGCTGCATTCAGTAAGAGAAAAAAAGACCTGTAGCACAGAGTAAGCAGCATTAATCTTCTAAAGATCAGTAATTTTGGCTCTTTGAAGAACTTTTCAGAACATAGATCTGAGTTTTTTTTATTACTTCACTTCCATAAACTCGAGCAACCCACATGAGAAAAAGATTTTTTTTAAAGTCAAAATCAAAGCTGCAGAAGTTAAGTTACTCTGACTTTAAAGCCTGTGCATATCTGCAACAACTGACAGATTCATTAAGTTGACTGGCAGAAAATGTAACTATACTGACAATTAATTACTTGTCATTTTTCAAGCAAAAAAGTTCAATCATTCTGTGGTTCCAGCCTCTTAAGTGTGAACAAAACGTTTGACATTTTATGGTCCAAACTAACCAAATTGAGAAAATAATCTGCTAATTAACTGATGATGATAATAATTATTAGATGCAGTTCAAGTTCCAAGTACACTGGATCCTACACTCCCCATCAACAGTGTCTTTTCTTGGACCCATTTTCACACACCATGCCTCCAGTTTGTGATGCAGGGTTTCTGGTGTCCACAGGCCCAAACATAATTACCCTGATGACAGAAAGCTCCTCCAGAGCCACAGAAGACATTATACAACTGTTTTCACAAGCTGAGTAGGACTCCTCCTGAACAGGGCTTCCCTGACTGTCAGTCAGTGTCCTGTGTCAGACACACTGGCAGGTGACCAGCCGCTGTCTAATCTAAATCCAAACCTACAACCTGACTGGGAGCTGCTGGGTTTTGGCTGCTGGATGAAGAGTGAGCTTCCTGCCCTGCGGTCGACCTGCTCTGCCGGGGATTTGGGTGAGTTCTCTGACTGAACGAGGCCTGGCTGTGTGGCCTAACATGTTCACCACAGTCTGAATCACTTCATCACAGAAATACCAGCTCAAGGGAAGGTCACATTCAGAGCACGTGAGAGCAGAAAACAGGCTTGGTGCTGTTAAAGAGCAGCTCTGCTCGTCAGGAATATCTGTGGGAATAATTATTTATTTTAGATCTTAATACTCTAAATACCAAGATAGTCAACAAAGCTTAAATACTGAAAATTAACTATTAAAGAAAGTTTATCACTAGTCTACACAAAAAAGAAAAAAAAAATCAGGATCTACAGAAACCTACATAATTTTAAAAATACTGTACAATGTAGGGGACAAAGTCTGCATCTACCGTAATTAACCAGCTAGCATGCTAAATGATCCACATGAACAGCAACAACATTTAGCTTTTTATGGGCGTGCATGGTCTTTCTGCTGTTTTGGATAATCCCTGTCAACGATTTAAACAGTTGAGCGCTCAAACCTACGAGCTGAAACGTGCACTATACAGTGTGTAAAATGTGTGTGTTTGTGTTTGTAGCTTTATATTACTTATGTACATGTGAAGTTATAATACTCTCTTGTGCAGTCAACTGAACAACAAATACCAAGCTATTTGATATATTTATATTTATACATGTTGCACATACTACAGCAGCCATAGCTTATTTTAATCTATTGTCAGTCATATTTGTTTAATTGCTTGAGTTTGGTGCCATTTTCTGATTCTATCTACCAATGCTATCTGAGGAGGGCAGTCTAGAGAAAAGGAGGTGTGGTTAGCTTTCAACAACTAAATCTGCTTGGTTATTGTTAGGAGAAGGATGTGGTAATGGTTGGAAGAAACCAGTGTTGACTGTAGGATGTGAACTGCAGTCTCCAGTGTTGAAGTCTACCCTGAGGTTTTGGGATGGTACAACAAGGTCACCTGAGACCTTGGTCATTACACAACCTCAGCAAGGCATTTGTCAGGAGAACACAAACATAGGTTGTTTAACCAATGCTGCCATTTATATGATGAGGTCAGTCTTGTCATATAACAAAGACCGGTTAATTTTGCTTCATACAATCTGCATCTGAGCCCATTCAGCACTGTTCTTACTCCATCTGACTGGGTGTAGATTCAGCAGAATTTTCAATGAAGAAAAAAAAAATAAAACCTTGAGTCTAAACTTGCCCTCTGAGCAGAGAGAGTGTGTGTTTGTGTGTGTCGGAAGGAGAAGAAAAAAAGAAATGGAACAAGGGAACGAATATGTGTAAGTGTGTGTGTGTGTGTGTGTGTGTGTGTGTCCTGGCCTGTCACTTCGTGTTGGAGTCATATGCCGTGGTGGGGAGCGCCGAGTGCTGTGAAATCTACAATTACTATGGTGTGCTGTGTTATGACAGCACTGGGGCGTCTGGTGACAGCACTAGCCAGCGACAGGCATGGGAGACCCACACAGAGAGAGTGTGTGTGTGTGTGCATGTGTGTAAACAGGGGACACTCGTCTTGAAACCCTTGCCCCACCCCCCTTCACGGACACACATCCACGCACAGTGCCTGGAGGAGAGTGCATGGTTGTTGAATCACGACACTCTGCTGCCCCCATCTGTCCGTCAACGGCGCCGTCGAGCAGTCCGGCAGCATAACGGCGTGCCAGCATATTGAGGTTACATGTGACATTGGAGTGACAGAGCTGCAGCTCCCGTACAGCAGCTCAGTCACCAGGTACTGTATTAAATAAGGGGCCCCCGCTGATGCCTGGCCTGATTACATCATTGTCAAGCGCTATGCCAAGCTGCCACATCATCGGGCAGCGCCGGGCAAATGTGTGTCATCATGGTGAGCAGAGGCGTGACTCATATTACCCTCTGAAGAAGAGGGGATAGCAAAAAGGAGAGGACAGTTTCACCACAGTGAGCCATGCGGGCGGATTTGTGGGATTTTTTTAAAACCCAACTGAAACCTGAAGCACGCCGCTGCCACCACAACCCGCCAAGGCTCGCTTCCGGTGGCAATGAAAACACAAAGAACGTCCTCTCCCGCTCTTTGTCTACTCAGATTGGAGCCATCAGGGCTCTGTGTCTCCAGGGTGGCTGTGTTCTTCTCTCAAAATAAACCTACTTACATAATGAATCGGCGGCAGCAGTAGCGGCGGCCTGTTAACGTGGGCAGTGGAGTTTTCCGACTCGGTTGCTGCAGCAGAGACAAGATGACGCCTGGTCCTCTCACTCTCCTGTCCTCCAGTCATGTCTTTCCTCTGCTAATGGCCTGATGTCCCTGTTCTGTTTTATTTGGACATTTTGTCACTGCAACAGTGGCTGATGAGCTCAAGTATCAATGTCCAGAACTATAAACATAAACTATACAATGAGCATGGTGAATAAAGTCCATCAAAATTACACTGAAAATATGTTTTTCTGTCAATTAATCCCCTAAACATCACAGTCTCAGCAGTGTGCTTCCATTTTAAGCTTAAATAACTTAGACTTAAAAACACATCCAAACTAGTTAGTTCTGCCTAAATATATGATCTCCTTGATATATTGTGGGATACTCAGAAATGTTATCACAGAGAACATTAATTAAAGCACTTCCAGAAATAAAAAGTTTTTAAAGTAAAATTTACTAGTTGTTGACAGTTGTATATCTTCTCTGGTTCTTAAGGAGGTTTGTCAAGCAACGCAGTCAAATGAAGAGTCACTACTGAGGTGTAATATGGGAGATGTAGGACCTAGTGTTTTTGGAGCTTGAGCTCTGCTGGGAACTAAATAAAAAGTCAGGATATTTCTGTTGCAACTGCTTCAATTCAACTACATCTTTCCTTGAAATCTTTAAGTCCCCCCCTACTTTATGGAAGAGCAATACTACAACATTAAAACACTTTTTTAAGAGATCTACATAGTTTTGTCTGTAAGTGAGATTACTTGCGTCTGTATCACAGATCTCGGCCTAGTTTTATCGTTACTGATAAAGTTATCGATAGAGTTTGTAGAAGGATGGACAGATATAACACAGATGATAATAGGCATTAATTTGCTTCTTGTGTATTTATGTACAGTGTTACAAAATTGGCCAAATCTGGCACATTATATCTGAATGTCCAAATGTGAATAGATTTATTGCCCAGTCTTTCTAGGAGAGGGCGAGGAGGGAGGGATGATCTTTTTTAGTCCATGATGTAATAGCTTGATGTGTTCCGAAGTTTCCTTTATTAATTGATGACAAAAGTAGTTATGTTAAAAATAAAGGGAAAAATTCTACTCCTGCTTGTTTTCACACCTCCACACACCTGACAAATCACTGTGTGGCAAAAACTGCTGAACCCCAAATTGTGACATGAGAAAGGTGTGTGGGGACGTGGTTTCCGAAACCATTCAACAAACAAAAAAACAAGCACTTTGTGTAAGGCATACTGAAGGCCTCATAACGGTTTAAATGTTTTTGCCGAGGCTTTTCAATCTGAGGGAAAAGACGGACTACATCCAACATTTCTGGCATTAAAACATCCAGATTTAACCACAAAATATCAGCTATCCATGTACACCTATAATGCCTTTATCAACCCGTAAAAACTCCTACATCGGTCAAACAGTACCTGAAACCAGATGTTGACAAGACTCACTTTTATTTCACAACACAAAAGGCAACAGGAGACGTGAGGCGAGGACGATGAGGCGCTGAGGAAGCACATCTCAGCTTTCACCGGTTTGAACTATGTTTGGTCCCTAAGCTGTGTACGACACCGTGTAATCCAATCCAAGGCTCTATGGGGAAGCAAGACCCCCTGCCAGCATGTGGTCAAAGTGGATTATAGCACAATAACGCTGACAGACACACACACACACACACACACACACACACAAAACAATAATGTCTGAGCTCCTTTCACGTTCATTATCATGTCTCCAATGTTTTCTCTGTAATTTTTGCATCCCAGTGTGACTCTACATCTGTCCCTGTTTTGATGCATTACTACGTTTTTATCCATGTACTCTAATTTTAGGGGAAAAAATGATTTAGAAAATCATTCCAACCATTTGAACTAAGCATGTTTTTCTGGGTGAAAAATTAGGACAAACTCTGTTGTTGTTCCCTCTTCATAGCTTTGAGTTTAGTGTTGATGCTGAGGTAATTTATGTTTATCAGATCACAGCCTGCAGTAACAGCAGTAGCTTTTTTGGCATTTAAATCATTATAACCTACTGCTAGAAAACCCACCACCTACCAAATGCAGCAGAACCAGTCAACATTTGCGTAATTTTGAAAACGACCAGGGGTCGTCTGGTGCCTAACCAGACCAGAGGGCAGCAGACAGGCAAACAAAGCATGAGTGGCTCTCAAGTACAAAATTAATCAGTATGGTGCATCTATTAATGGCTGGACAGAATATGTGAGGTCAGAAGTGGGAAATGTATAAATGGCTGCTTAGAAGTACTAAGAGCTTTTAACTGTACATGTTTTACAGCTAACATTACTAAATGGTGTCACAGTTTAACCAGAAAAGTGCCTCATTAAACATAAACCATCATTGAGTAGTTGAACAGAATCATTTGAGTGTTTGGTTTAGTGGAACTTGGAGAAGTGGCTCCAAAACTTGTGGCATTCATTAGGAAGCAAGCAGCAACTTTAACCAACCACATCAAGTATACAGAATATACAGGAATGAAGACTACAGTGGGAAGCAGGTCAATCTGCCAGACAAAGTGAAACAGCGTTCAGCTGATGGTATTTTACTCTGAGGACATCATCCCTGCTGCTTTCACTGGAACATGGTGACCTACTAGGAAAACAGGATTACTGGAGGTGTCTGGGTTTGACTCTGTGTATGAGACATAGACTCTAACCAGCTTAAAGTATAATGGACTTATAAAGTAAGGATTCTCCAAACACTAACTACTGACCAAAAAGAGGTTTGGATGATACAGACCAGGAAGATGTGGCTGAATGGAGCCAAAAACACCAGAGATACAAACATTATATCTGATTTCAGGATAAAAACAGTGTGAAATTCAGCTTTTACTACACAGTTCATCACACACACACACACACACACACAGAGCCACACACACACTTACCCGTCTATCTGAGGCAACCAGTCTGAATTCTTGCAGGAGTTTCCCAAAAATTGATCTGTGTGTCTTCCTGAATGGATGGATGGTGCCCTGCAAATTAAAACATATATAATATTTAATAACTACCAAGACTGACTAACTTTTAATGTGGTATTAAAATTAATCTAGGTACAATCAGGTTCATCAAGTCTGTGACAGAAAGGCAGAGTGGGAAGCAAAGCTTGAGCTACACCACCACCAAGTGGTGTGTTTGTGCGCATAACACCTTCAACTAAACGGGACATTTTTTTTGTTTTGTTTTGTTTTTTGAGAACTCCAGCTTAAGGAGTTGTCACACAAAAATTAAACAGAAATCTAACATAAATGCAGATTAAGATTATTTAATCTAAATGGAAACCTTACAAAAGACAAATAGAATTTTTTAACATGTACACGTGAATAAAGCTGTTAAATTAACTCCAAACTTTAGCAAATGCCGGGAATGAATTACAAGACCTGTAACATCACTGGCTGCAGCCAGACATACTGTGGTCTACAGTCCAGTCAGTCTACAGTTTCTGTTGTGAATGTCACTGACACAATCCAGACAAGAAGTTTGGTAACAAGAAATTACCATCCTAAAACCTGTACACCACAAGATGTGGTAACTGTCACTCAGAAATCAGCCAAGACCCAACTAAGAGTCATATCTGGCTTTTATGTCTATATAGTTTTTGTTCAGACTGATGGTTGGCTTCATCTCTAGTGTTCATTCAAGCTCACAAGACATAAGTATGACCACCTACAGCTGGGTGATTAAACAACATGAGTGGAACCGGCGAGAGGCACCAAAGTGAGAGTACCTTTGAAGCGACAGATTAAGGCCGGTACCAACAAAGATGGGAAACACAACAAATCTTTTCAATCACCTGAAAAGCTTTCATCACAGCGACCACACTGAGAAACAAAAATCTGTTGTGTCGTCTTTGCAGCCATTGCCCCATATGAAAAGTGATCGAAAAGAAGCGTGGTCATAACAATCTAACCTTCTATCTAATCTAATCTTTTAACAAAGAAGGCCTGTCAAAGAAGTCTGTGATCATGGCAGTCAAAGGTTTTTGTTTTATTTACATTTTTTGATAAATTACCATGCAAGTTCATTTTTAATGTTTAGTTAAGGCAGATAAAACATGATTATATTGTAAATTATTATTCTGTTTTTGTTAATAAATTTTATTTTCAAAGTTCATCTAATGAGCCCAATGTTTTCTTTAGGCTTGTCAGGATACTCTTCAAACTTACATATACTGTGATAAATATTGATAAATATCAGTCAATATGGGGAAAAAATCGTGATTATATTTTTCACCAAGCCCTATGACCAACACACTAGACTTGTTTGTTTGCTCATCTGCATCCGTCTATGTTCTTTTGGATTCTGGGGTTGCTTACTCGGGATGTTCATTGGGACTGTTCTTACTCTTGACAAACTGCAGCACAGTCCAGGACTTTTATTTATGGGCATCTCACAGTTTCTCACTGCTCTTTTGTTGTTGTTAGTTTTAATCCTCAATGAATTCAGCCACACCAACAATCAAAGCTCTGACAAAGAGGTTTGTTTGTATAGCGACTTTCATCAACCAGGAACCTAAAGGTGCATTACATAATACAAACATTGGCAGCTTGGAAGCTTTAACATGAAGCAGAGCCTGTTTACTCAGCAATTCCACCTTTCATGCCAAAGCTACACCTTTTCAACAGCCAGTCATGCAACATCTACATGACAGTGGTTATAACAGAGTAGCTGCCAACCACCAGTGGAGGTCATGACAGCAAATCACGTTTACATCACAGGTTGTTGCAGACGGAGTTGTCTAACCCATTACAACATCGAATCATTTTAAAACGCTGCCTGAGTTTCTTCTTTTCTAAGAAATACAAGAGATCCAGCAGTTTCATATCAGCAGATAACACTACACATATACAAAGACTGATCTGGTAGCGATGTGACATCAGGCTGAGATTTGAGAGTTACACTGTATATAATCAACATGTAATCATATGTATGGCTGCAACAAATGACTGTTTTCATATTGATTCATCTGCCGATTATATCTTATTTTGTGACTACAAGTCTAAAACCCTAAAACATTCACTTTACTATAATGTGAGACAAGAAAAAGCAGTGAATTCTCACATTTAACAACATAAAATCATTAAATGTTTGGCTTGAGAAGTGAGTTAAACAATTAATTGACTATTAAAATTGTTTCTATCAACTAATTATGTCTGTGTGAGTATAGGACTCAAAACTCAGTACTGCTCTTATATGAGACATACAAACCATTGTAGTCATCTTCATTTAGACTGCTGTGAAAAAGTTGCACTTTAACACTATTCCCATGCTTGCCCAGTGTTTAACCTCTGTAACCAAAGCACAAAACGTGGGCGTCTTCTTTTGAAAATAAAAACCAAAGAGTACCAGCAGCCAAGCTGGAGGAGCGAGCAGCATTGCGTGCGAGGCATCAATGCTAACAGTGTGATTAAATCAAACACTGTAATTTATAAAAACTAGTCTTTCCACAATCCTGTGGTGTGCTGATGTCAAAGACTCAAATCACGACAGGAAGTTAATCTAACCAACACGCAACAAAACAATTTAGAAACCTTAACAAAAATGATGCTGATGACACAGTCATAATCTCATAGTCTTTGCAAAGATTAGCCAAAGAAAAATTCCCTGAGGAGCTTCCAGTCTCCCAGTAGAACTTGTTCATTCATACAAAATTCTTTCTCTCTCTGCAGAACACACCACAACTGTTGCAAGCTATGGACTCTAAATCCTCACAGAATGAATCTGTGTGCGTGCAACTGCACTGCTAGAGTCATGAGGAGATAACAGATCTTGAGGTGACAGTCATCAACACTGAAACCCATCCAAAAGATAAAGCCGCCATCAAAACCAGGCCACTCACCAAGACGTATGTGTCGTGTTCGTGCTTCTTCCTATGCATGGGAACATCTGTGGAGGAAGAGATATATTATTGTAAACATGTTAAACAAAATCTGATGGCAACTAGGCATGGAAGTATGGCAGGATACTGAACTCCAGGTAGTTAGACTGAAGGTTTTTGTGTTATGGTGCAGGTAATGACAGCGTGTTTCTATGCTTTACGTGAAGAAATAATCAAGTTTAAGTTCAGCTTTTATATAGATTTACACACATATGCATGGCATAAGAACAGACATTAAGGATGAGTGCAAAACAATAAATATAATAATAAAAAAAAAACTAAAAATGTACATGTACAAACACCACACAGTCTTAAAGGTAAGAGTGAGATAGACAGATTACATATAACACCTCCTGGTGGGAACAAGATGGACTGCTGTTTTATTATTAATTGCACTTGGCAAGAAAATTCTCTCTCGTTGTTAATCTCGGGTACAAATAAATCTTTAATATATTACCACATGAGAGGATCAGCTCTGTCCTTAAAAATAATGAGCAGCCATTTCTGAACGTTTGAAAGCCATCCATAGATTATCTCAAAGGCAGTGTTACTGCTCTAATTTATTTATTTCGGGGTGTTTTCTTTACTGACCTGAAAACCTTCACAACAAAGTACTGGTACTGGACCAAAGATAGGTCAAAGGTGAACAGGCATGAAATATTGGATCTATATGTGAAATAAGCAGGTTATTTTTGTTCTTATCTGGATGGCTCTTACATAGTCTTACATTGTTGCTGTTGTTCTGTACTTTCCTTCCTCCTTGACTGTTTGTTTTTGTGCTGCGTGTTGCAAGGTTGTGTTACATTACTAAAAGTAATGTTTTTTTTTTAAAATACTATAAAAGCTATATACGGTACTACTTTAGATGTTCAGAATTTTGTTCTTAAAGGTTATATATTATGCATCTCTTTATTTTCTGCCATATATATATAATGTAACAATGTTGAATGTTCGTATCAAACGTGGCCAACGTTTCAAATAATGAAGTAACCGTATGTAGATGTAATCCCTGTGAGTACAGAGCGCTGGCTTCTGACTGCCAGTAGTGCTCCTATTTTCAGGCCGAGCCAATGTCAGCTGGTGACATTTCGTTTGAATACGTTGCTCCGGAAACGGGGGAAGCTTCCGGAAACTGACCAATCAGAACAGAGTGTGCTCATTAGCAGCTCAAACTGCTCGTTTCAGACAGGCTGAACTAAGGGACTGCATAAAAGGCCGGTGCAAGATAAATAAGAGTTTTTTTAAACTGTGCATTCATGCAAAGTTACTGTAGTGGAGTCCGAGAATAAAAGGGAGCTGGAGCTGGTCAGGGAGTCCAAGAAGAGTTGAATCAAGGGCAGTGGGACTTGGTTGTAGATACTTGAAGACGTTTCACCTCTCATCCAAGAGGCTTTTTCAACTCAGAACTGAAAATAATCCTCCGTGGTTTTACCACCCACCACAGGCACATGCTGTATCAGGTGGTGGTGGCCAGAAAAACTGGCAATAAAAACCAAAAAACGTAGCTAAGCATAACCTGTCGTTTAGGCGTCATTGTTGATTTAGACGTTTAACTGCCTCCGCTGTCTCACAGGAAGACTCACAAACGTTAACCTCAACACACAGGGTGTAAAGGCCAATAAGGGTAAAAGAAGCTCCAAGCTGGTTCAAATGACCGTTAAAAATATTATTAATGTTACTATTTGTACTGTTGTTATGACCAGTTAACGACTCAGAAACGGCTGATAGCAAAGTTAGCTCGGCCGCCCGTTTGAATACGTGTTATTAGATGTTAGCCGGTTAGCATAACAAACCTGAATCCTTGATGTTAATCACGTCCACCGACACCATGTCAGGTTTATCCAGCGGGCCCACCTTCCTCTCAGTCACCCCGGACGGCACCACGTCCGGCTTCGGGCCGAACTTTCGGGGGTAAAAGTCCCCAGCATTGTGATAAGACAGACCAGAGGACGTGGACATTACTCCGTCCATCGCCATTTTGGACTTCCTGTACCCATAAGTCTCCTCTATTTGGCTGTAGGGCGCATGCGCCCTCCCACAGATCTGTACATCGTCATAGTGGTGCCGCGCAGGAGTGAGACGGTTCATATGCTATAGAGATCTTTTTTTATTCTCATTAGTGAAATCAAAATTGATTATGAAGAATATTTTGTGGCATGAATAAAAACTAATAACTGGTAATAGTTTGTTTCTACCTGATATGAAACACAGTTTCACTAATTTGACAGCTTATCCACGCCATTGTGAATTCAGTCTCCTTGTTTCTGTTCTAGCTTTTGCAATAGTTTTACAATACTTCTGTGTATGGAATGTTATTTTTCCACTTTGTTATCACTACCATTCAGTTTGTTGTACTATACTGTTTGGTAGTTGGTGCGTTCAGCTGGCTGGACTGCATAGTTGTGCTCCTGCATGCATGACGAGTGCAGGAGATTGAGTGACTGAATGAAGTTTGAATGATGGAGAGAGCTGTAAGTCATCTGACTGACAGCACACTGTCCCAAACACAGGCCACTACAAAAAAAATCACAATTTTACAGCTGCAACAATAACATGATTAAATGTACAGAACTGTGCAAATGCTTTAGGCACTAAAAGTAATATGAAGAATGCCATGAATATTTTTTATTATCAATTAACTTGAAGTAAAATAAAAAGAAAAAACTAAATCAAATAAATGTTTGCTGTGACTTCTCTTTGTCTTTGAAACAGCTCCAATTCTCCTCATTACACCTGCCCACAGTACAGTTTTTCAGGTACTTAGCAGGTAGGTTGTTCCAATCATGGAAAACTTGCCACAGTTCCTCAGTGGATTTAGACTGTCTCTGTGACTTCTGTCTCTTCCCTTGATTCAATGGTTCTCAAACTTTTTTGGCATGTCCCTCTCAGAAGCTGAAAGAATTTCACATACCACGCCACAATTTTTATCAGTCATTGACAATGACAGAGGAAGCAACTAATAAAAAGGATCCAAGTTGAATTTTAGTGAAGTTGTATCCATTCAGCTTTCACTTTTTTTTTTTTCTGCTGGTCATCTACAACCCTACTGTAGTGGCTCTATCTCTCCCACGGGGGGCCGCCTCCAGTTTGAGACCCACTGATGTAATCGAGGCTGACTCCATGATGCTGAGATCAGGGCTCTGTGGTGGCCAGACCATCTGTTGTAGGACTACTTGTTGTTGCTGACCATAGTTTTTGATTACTCTTGCAGTTTGTTTGTCCTCATTATCCTGCTGCTCCCCTCCCGATGGTGCTGGTGATAGAGAAGAATCTAAATATGTACAGTGCCTAAAACGTTTGCACAGTGCTATGGATGTGCGGTGAACCACATTGGGGACTGTTCATGGGCAGTCAGCGGCGATCAACGGGTTTCCAAAATTATTCTAATAATCAAAGAGTATGATGAGACAGGCGTGACCGATTCAAGCGTGGAAATGTGTGCATTATCTCCAAGGCCCCACAGAGCAGACTCTTTGATGTAATTTTGTGTGTGTGTTCATGGGCATTTCCGTCAAAGCTGAGTCTGTGTGTGTGTGTGGAATATGTGGTTGCTCATTTGTAGGACTGTGAATGGAGATTTTTGTTTGGGACAGTTTCTCAAGTGACAGTGTGGGGCCCCCACCCCAAGCTGAGTGGGGCCTCTGGAGGTATAGAGAGAAAGTGAAGCAAGGTCAAGGAAAGAAAGTGGGAAAGGGAGGGTGAGGAAGAGGGAAACGAGTGATCTGAGGACAGAGAGTGGTAGAAACAGAGAAAAAAGAACCAAAGATAATAAAATTGGAAAAAAGCTCTTACACTACAGTGTTACAGTAAATGTATTTTCTCCATCTGGCATGCAGGTTTCAGCGGCCTCTTGATCTGTTTCCTGCCACATCTGTGAACCCTCAGATAAATGCCCAAAGCAACACAGGCATTTTAAACAATACTGCTCAAAATCCACAGTGTTTGTGGAGGGAAAGTGTGGTGTTTAAATATGCCAGCAACATCTGGCGCCGTCAGGGGGCTATCACTGCATAGATTTGCCAGAAAATAACATGTAAAAGTGCAGCGTTCGGGCTGTAAAGAGAGAAATGAATTCATGCTGCTCCTTGTGGTGTTTCAGTTGGTCCACTCAGTTTTCACCAGTTTGATCAGGAAGATTGCTTCCAGATGGAGGTAACTGCAGCGCAGTAATACACACAATAAGTACTAACATTTACAGTACCACGAGAGAGTTAAGGTCTCCTCTTTGAGCTCCCACTTCTCAGCTGAACTCTTCCTTGATTCATTCGTCTTTTAAGCCTAAAGTTCCGTTTGGGGTTCTGGCTATGCATTTTTTCAGCAACTGAAGGAGGGGTATCAGCTTTAACACTTGGTTACACACAAATGATATCCAAATGCTTTACATTTGTTAATGGACATTGACTGTATCCCTCCCAAATATTTGGATTTAATAGGGAGTTAGGCTTCTCTATAACACACCGGAATGTCTTTATCTTTGAATGAATTTTTGGCAAATATTTTGGCAAAGTATCCCCTTATTTAGTGTAGTAACAGCAGTGATGCTTCAAGCCAAAGGGAGGAATAACTGTTTCAATATTTTTCTGTATACAAAAGAAAAGAAAGGACATCGGCTGATTCTGAAACAGTCCCTCACACAATGATGAAATAAAGCCAATGTCAACTAAAATCAAGGGTTAAAGGATAAGACTGGTATTATGCAATACACAGATCAAAAGAAACAAGCACATGATGACTTCATTTGACTAACAAGCTAAAGACAGTTTAAGCCTCACTTCATTGTCTCCGGACCAATATTAAAAGCACATGAAAGAGCCTCATACTGTCAGCAGGATAAAGTCATCATTATATCTTCAAGGAATTTGTTGATGATGATTTAAAAAAAAGATAACTAGCTTTATATTTAAATTTGATTTTAGGACTTCAACCACTTTGCCTCTGTGGAGAGTTCACCATGTAAGGGACCAGGACCAGTTGGTGTGAAGTGGAAGTAGAGTACAAAACCCTCTGATAGCACATTCGCACCAGCGCTGATTCAATAACACCTCACTAGAGACATATTTGGGTTTGAAACACTGTACTGAGAATAGACGTTTGAAAGTGTTCAGAAGTGTTTTCTGTCCATGAAAAGCAGAAACTGAAATTTTATATAACAACAGATGAGTGAGCAGTATCATTATGGTGATGAGTATTTCCAGTTTTGTTTAGGAAGGAGCGTGTGTTTAACCTCCTGAGGGCACAGCTATCAGTAACAGCTTATTTACTTACTACATTGTCAAATGTTTGTGGATACCCCTGGCCTGGGTCTGTTTCTCATGATATGGGCCCCTTAGTTCAATGCAAGGGAAATCTTAATGCTACAGTACAATGATATTGGTGTTCCTCCAACTCTGTGGGAACAAATTGTACAAAGCCAGCTCCATAAAAAATGGTTTTCCTTTCTTTATGGAGTAATTTCTACAGACTTTGCACCTTTGGTATGAACTGGGACTCCAACTGCAAACAAACCCCTGCAAATAAAATGAACACATACTTGGATTCACGTGTTCAGTCATCACATATGTGCTGAGTGATTGGTTTTCTATACGTTTCTACTATAGGTAGAAAGCAGAGACTATAATAAAGAGTTTTCTTTTTCTATACAAGAAATAAAAACATTGAAGTCTTGTTGGAAGACATGTTGATTGTCTGTCTACTGAGTGGTTACAGTATTAAGTGACACAAAAGAATCTGGTGAAATGTAAGGAAGTGTACCATAACCAAATGATGACAGCCTGTGGCCACAGTTCAGCAACAGTTCACTCTCACTGTAACTGTACAAAGTCAGAGAAGGGATGTGAGCTAATATTGAGGCAACCCTGTCCCCCATGAACTTTGTTTTTATATAGGTAAATAGTTTTCCCAGTTATGTAATTGATACATAGGTAAGTAAATAAATAAAGTAAATAAAGTGTTGCATTTATGTACCGTACTTGATTGTGGGCATACAAAGTACAGGACTTTGACATCAGAGATTAGGATCTGGTTAGGTTTCGGCAACACAAGAATCATAGTTTTTGGTTTAATGTTAATAAACACATGTTAGTTAGTGTGGACTGTAGATATTAAACCAGGCATTTCTCTAACCTCAATGAAGTGTTGGGAGCACCTAAGTTCGGAAAACTCAAAATTTCAAGGCATCTTTCTTCAATAGATTTTTGAATTTGGGGCCAGTTTTTGTTTGTAAGAAAATCTTATGCGAATTAATAATTACAAGTTCAAGTGACATATTTTAAATGATCGCAACTTGTTAATTTACTATAAGTTGAAGTTGTTTTTTTCTTTTTTCTTTTTTTTTTTTTTTGCTGCACCATTTGGTATTTTCACTTTATTAATGAGCAAGGATGGATTTTTTCCCCCTTTATCCCTCATAACAGCTTTTTCTCACCACTACATTGCATGTACTGGTGAGGCAGTCTTACTTTTGACCAGAGAGAAAAGATCATCAGACAAATGTAATTGCTGTTTCAGATCAGTTGTATATAAACATAATTTAGGAGACAGGGTTGCCTGAGGAGTTGTACTAGCATAAGAAAACAGGTGTATGAGGTCCTCTGCAGCTCTGGAGGAAGTCTGTTACAGTGGTGTCATCTGGGGTTATCTCAATTTTTCTGTTTAGGGAGTACACATTTACAACAGGGAGCTCGAGTTACACAATGAGGGTGCAGAGTTTGAAATATGAGGGCGTTTACCAGGCAGAGGATGTAATCGATTTGCATTACGGGAGCCATACTCTGGACTTTTGCGATATGTACCAGGATGTATTCAGGATATTTCGCGGTACTCCAAATGTATAGAAGTATCATGATTCATGAGGAGCACAACTCAGGAAGTGGATATAAATGTTAAGCGTCTTTAAGCAGGCAAAGGATAACTGGTTGGGCTAAGGAAAAAAAAAAAAAAAAAAGACAGGCAAAGATTGAATGAATATCTTTATTGTCATGTCACATGTACAACGAAATTAAAAATGCCAGTCGATGCATCATTCATAAAATAGTGTATTCTAAAATGAATAAAATAGAAACAGCTCAAGTAAATAAGATAAAAACAAGCACAAACACACACACCGTACATTCTGTTCTCATTGCACCTCAGGTTATGTTTTTAGCTGTACTGAGCGTAGTTAAAGCTGTTGGGTAAAAACTGTTCTTGAAAGAACAGAGTACTGGAAAGGCAAGGCACATGGTATGGAGAGAGAGCAAGAGTTAATGGAAAATACAAGCAGGAGGGAGTGGCAGGGTGTGAAATGACAGCAAAATTAGAGCGTGCATGTTCAAACAACTGGGCTGAATGAATGACAGGATGAATAAGCAAACTGACAGCAAGTAAGCAACTGTAAATCACTGAAGTACCCATTTAAAGAAGTAAGGAGTAGAGGGAAAAACAACAATTAAAAAATCATTTTTTATTCTTTGCTCTTTGCAGGGACACAACAGGAACATATGCTGAAGAAACTGTGGAACAAAGACTAACGTTCTTCTTGTTATTTGTGAGGTTTCTATTACGGCTCCCAACCATCAGAGGAAGTGGGACCATGCTTTAAAATCTCATCTCTGGAGGCTTCTCGCATTTCTCAGTTTTTTTTTAGTTTTTTTTTTCTTCATAGAAATTTGGGGGGGGGGGGCTGGTCAGGAACTGCCACTGCTGCGAAGGAGGCCAACAAGATCCTGAGCTACACAAAGAAACCAGAGTTAAAGAGGAAGAAAGTGAACAACACAATGATTGTGGCTGGTCTTTAATGAATGTAATTTACTCTTTTGCAGCTGAGTTGAACTGAACTTAACTGAACTGTGTGTGTGTGTGTGTGTGTGTGTGTGTGTGTGTGTGTGTGTGTGTGTGCATGTGTTTGTGAAAGAGAAAGTAGAGGCAGTCTGCAGTCAGTCTGTCAGCATGCACCTCCCATCTGGTGAACATTGTACAGGCATCTCCCATCAGTCACACCTCCACACACACTCACACACATGCAGGAAATGTATATGTGAGGTGTGTGTGTGTGTGTGTGTGTCTGTATGTATGGAGGAGGAGGTGCTTGATGCCTCCTCCTCTTTTTACTACACCACACACACTCCTTCTGTCTTTCTCTCCTTCTCAGTGCTGCTCACTCACAGGGCAGCAGCAGACAGACGCTCAGCTGCACAGAGAGCACAGAAAGCTTCTCATTTTCCTGCTACACTCTTTGTCCTTTGCATGTGTGTGTGTTTGTGTGTTTGTGTGTGTGGTTTTAAGTTGAAGCTACTCTTGAATCACTGTCTTTGACTTGCTGTGAAAGGGAAGTTTCTCCTCTAATCAGTGCAGCCACACTTTACTGATTCAGGATGAGCGCAAACGCCCTCGCCATCCTGCAGTCCAGGATGCAGAAGGCACAGGAGATCAGTGACGAGGAGAAGTTGTACAGATACAACGGGGTGCTGTACCCCACCATCATGTGCCCCGAGGAACATTTAAAGGCTCTGGAGAATGTGGAGGCCAGAGAGGATGACATCATGCTGGTGGCATATCCCAAATGTGGTGAGTAATGGTGATCCAATTACAAAATTTACTGATGAACAGAAGCTGTTGAGCCAGAGAATAAGGACCACCAGATGAAATTACACTGGATTAAATGGGTAACAAAGTTTTATGTGTGGTTTTTAAAATAGATGTTTTACTAGGCACATGGTTTGGTTTTATTGAACATTCTTAACCAGGTGCAGGCCAATGGGCCCAAGGGATCAGGGACCCTTTTTTTATTATTATTATTATTATTTTTGCTCCTGATCCTGATCAGCGTTTTAATATTGAGTATCTGCCGACTAAAGTCTATCTGATATTTGTCGATAAGAGCTGTACAGCCTAATGAGGTGACAGTTGGAGTTACAGATTAATGCATTTAAAGGCTTACCAGGCACCAAAACACTGTACAGTGGTTTACAATACTCCCAGAGAGGATTTTACAGCTCTGAAAAGTTATCACGTTGGCAATGTTTGTCAGACAGTTGCAAGGTAAGTTGTGGAAACAGCGCTCCCGTGACAAAGTAATCTACCAGGAATGTGCGATTGCGTGTATTTGATTGGCAGATGCACCGCCTTGCCAGATGACACAGCAAAAGTTGAGCGTGATGCAACTTTTTCTTGCCAGGCACCACAATATTTTATCGCTGGAGCCCTCTGCATTCACACCAACATGGACAGGCCCCATTCAAATAAAACATAAGTGGTTCTTCGATTCAAGTGGTAAAGATCAGCATCAAAATTGAATGTTAAGTTGTCCAACCACCTCAGTTAGTGACATGTGACAAGTCAGTCTGCTGAAGGAAATGTTTAACTGAAATTTTGCAACTTGGCAACTTGACAGTAAAGATTTAACATTGACATACATGCAACATACCACCTTTACAGGCTGCAAAGAAAGAGAGCTCAACAACAGTAAAGAGAGAGTTAGCCTAGCTTAGCATAAGGACTGAAAGCAGGGGTAGCTAGCATGGCTCTGTCCAGAGTTAAAAAATACACCTACCAGCACCTCTGACACCAACGTGTCCTGTGTTTTTTGCTCACACAAACATGTAAAAAATAAAAGTTTGACGTTTTGGGTGCTGGAAATCAGTGCAGTTTCCTAAAGTCTTGCTGTCACAGGGAAGTTTTCAGGTTCGGCACCATCGGGTCTGTACAGAGACCAAAACCCGTGCTCACTGGCTGACTACGCTTTAGCTAGATATGCTGCATTGAAGCCGAGGGCGGATGGATACGCTGTCATTTGTTGCAAAATGGCTCCAGCATGCCATACTTTTTTCACTTTGAATTAGCACATCATATTATATTATTAGCATATCTTAAATCATCTCTTTAATAAAACATTACCTCGACCTTTCTCAGGTTCTGACCACCTGACGACTTTTGGTTCTGTGTACATACACTAATACAGGATATGTGCAGGACAAATACATGAATGTGGACTTAAGTTACCCGATATCTAACAAATAACTCTGTATCCAGAGTTAACAAATGTATTTCCTGTTTTTTACATGAAGAAAAAAAACCATGAAGTGATGAAATGTGCAGAACGAAGCATCTTGTATTTCTTATGTTACACTGAACACGCTGCTGTTGTGGGGAAAAAAATCCACAGAGCCCTTTTTTTTCTTGACTAACTTCCTTTTTGTTTCCTCCTAATTCCCACTTGGGTTGATGAGCCGTTGCGCATACCACAATCAGCAATCCCCACAAACATCTGCACAAAATGGGGGGTGGGGGGCGGACAGAAGATTGGCAGAGGCAACAAAATGTAACTGATTATTTCGCAGCTCATCCACGGGTGATCAGATTGATTTCCTTCCTTCTTTTGCAGGCAGCAGCTGGTTTTACAAAGAGACTTTCTGCAGAGTCAGTGTTATGTCACCTTTAATTTACTGTCAAGGTGAAGTTTTTGTTTTGTGGCAATGAACCCGAGAGCGAGGACCAGTTTGAAAACTCCTCCTTGTTGGTGCATTCAAGGACACTCAGACAGATTTCAGAGTCAGCTGCAGGGTCACTTACTATACATTTAAATGTAGCTAAAGTGTTGACAAAAGTTGTATAATGGTCAGTGAATCTTATAACTTCCTGTTAATACATGACCACATGATGCAGCAGTTCCCAACCTAAGGGTCGGGAGCCTGACAAGGGGTCACAAAATGATTGACAAGGGTGTAACATATTCCAGCTACGCAAAGTTATGTTTTCTTTTAGACATTCGTACCATCTTTTTGTGAAATACTCTTGCAAAGTCTTATAAATTTGATGTTTTCCTAAATTAAATGTTGGCACTGGAAGTGGGAAATCTCCAGACATACAATAATGAATAGTTTTTTAAAAAATCCAAGATTACTTTTCAAAGCCGATTCCTGAGTAGTAACATATGAGCGCTTTGACCTTCTCCCTGTGAAGCCTCAGAGACCACTTTACTGACATCACTCTGCAGGCATTCTGGGTACCACAGTGCATACATTTGCACTAATACATGAATGAATGTGATGATGATTTATTGATACTCGAAAGCTCGCCACCTTTACTCTCACAAAGTGCCCACAGTGAGCTTTTACAGGAAGAAAAGCGTGACATTCCTGCTTGTCGCCGCGGTGCGTTTGAGGAATGTGACAAGTTTTTTTTTTCTTTTTTTTCCAGGGAAGTGTTTACTTTTGAAAAGGCTTTCGCACGCCAGCTTGCTGGTGGAGAAACAACACAAAGACAGATGAGCTAATCACCTTTGGAGGAATGCTAGATTATACACACCCATCCCACATCTCCATGCATATGTAGGGGCCCATTTGGACCAGGGCCCACACTGGGATAACAGAGATATTTATCTATGGGTGTGAGACTGCACATGCCTTCCTTCTGTCTAACTAATGGGAGGCCTCTTTTTAAATGACTGAATGTCCTGCTTTGACGTTACAGGCTGTGAAATCTACCTTACACAGCAGACTGCCACAGATAATGGCTTTCTGACATCTCAGTGATTTATGAGGACGATAGAGGAGAATTAACCCGACCTTCACCTCAACACTCTCATATCTATAGTCTGCTGCTGTTACTGCTCTGTAATATTTTTTTCCCTTCATTAGTTGCCGTGCGTCACTGCACTATATGATTCTAGCTGGTCTGAGTTTCTCTTCCCTGATGCTGTTTTTAGAAGAACAGAACGGTTCTCAGTCACCCCAGGAGGTAGCCAGGTGTACTTTCAAGGGAGTTCCAGTTGGATCGCACAGAAACAATATCACTTTATTGAACCTCCTTAGCTTTAAAGTGTCAGTCTACACAAGTAATAAAAAGAAGCATGATCGTTCTGGTTGTGTTCATCCAGGTTTTAAGATAGACTACATGTCTCTGAGACAGGGTTTACTGACAGTTGTAAAGAATCATGTTGAGGGTATTTTGTAAGCATACATACAGTATACTGTATAAGATTGGATAGGAACATAGTTTTATATGTATTATACATTTATATATTTTCATATTAATGTTCAGTATAGCCATGAGGTGCAGTCTCAGTTCCCTAGCTTGTCTAATTGTAAAATCAGTATGGAGCCTGGATGGTGCCATGGAGAAAAACTTAACAAATATGTGTGTTAATTAATTTGCTGCCTCAAATTACTTTAATCATGAGTCTTTACCCCCAGTAAAGACTTTAGCAGGGGGGCAAAGACTCTGCACCCATGCAGATACCAGAAGGTACATGTAAATATAGTGTATATTGAGCTCATTTGTTGTAAAGTTGCATTTTATCAACTGAACATATTCAAATAATTTTAATTTTCCGTCATAAAAAGTGAAAAAGTTTGAGTTTGCTGTCATAGAAAACTAAGAGACTAGCAAATATTCACATGTGAGAAGCTGGTATTACTGAATTTTATGCATTTCTGCTTAAAAATTATTGAAAAAATGAGTCGGTTTTTTTAACTTGATGAATAATTAAGTGATCATTTCAGCTCTAGAGTACTAGTTGGTTTCTGGGTTGGTGCCTTTACAAACATTGCTATCTTGACCAGAATTTAAGATGGAGAACAAGAACGTTTGTTTCCACAACAAAATGTGTGTGTGTGTGTGTGTGTGTGTGTGTATGCAGGTTTTAACTGGATGGTGGGGGTGATGAGGAAGATCATTGCAGAAGCCACAGGGGTGAAAACTGAATCCAGGATGCCGCCGCTGATCGAGTTTTTTGGACCAGATGCCATAAAGGTACTCACCGGATGTGTTGTGTAGGTAGCATGTAGGTGAGACAGAGATAAAGTCTGTTTGTGTTTGTGTGAGCAGATGGCTTCTTCTGAGTCACCACTATCTAATGTTATCTAACACAGAGCTGTAAGTAAAGACCATAACAGCACATTAAAACTTCACTAATCAGTACTTTTACTTTAAGAATGTCTGAAATGACTGTGTGTAAAGTGTTATCACCAACTCTGCAGCTCTACCAAGCTTTTCAGCCTCATATAGCTTATTATTTTGGTTAGTTTGGTTGTCCCCTCCATCCCTATACAACAGTGCTGAAAGGAACTTTGTTACGGGTGCTCACGAAATTGTAAAACATCTCAAGAATTCATCAGCAGTGTCTCTTTATAAAGAAATGCCTGGGGTCCTTTAATTCCTTCTGTATTTTACTTTTTGTTTTGTTCTCATTCCCCAATTCAGCCTTTAAATTTGCTTTTTGGACATTGTTACTAGATTAAATATCTTTAAATCCAGACGTTTCTGAAATTTGTCCCCAAAAAAGGCACTGTAGAGGCATGAGGCTTTTGTACCACTCTTTAAATGGTTTTCCACAGCACAATACACTGATTGATGAAGTGTCGGAGGTGTGCTGGTAGAGCCTGTCGCCTGCAGCCCTTCATGCGGCAGCTCTCTGCTGCCGTTCCTGCTGCTCTTATTCCTCTCTGAAATACTTAATGACATGTGCTCAAGAAACTGGGTTACTCAGAGAAACCAGGTCTCGCAGGTCATCTGATAAAATGTTCACATGCACCTGGTTACTGGACAATAAATCAGCAGCAGCTTGATAATCATATCTCTCATCTACACCCAGCTTTAGGCAAGGCAAGGTAAGGCAAGTCTGTTTACATAGCACAAATCAGACACAAGGCAGTTGGTGCCTTACAGAGGCATAGAAATACACTGAAAATAAGAAGACATTAAAATTGCATTTCAAAGATAATAAAAGCAGAAACAAAAGTGAAAACAAACAAATAAATAGTTAAAGATTTAAAGAAGGAGGTTACATATGTAATTTATTGGAAAGTCGCAGCAAAAATGTTAAATGGCAAATGGATTCCTTTTACTGTAAACTGCCTTTTCATGTTAGCTTACCTATAAGTTCTGATTTAAATGAGCTGATAGTTAGGTATTCAGGAAGCTTGCTCCACAGGTGGGGAGCAGAAACTGAAAGCTGCTTCACCTTGTTTGGTTTTGATTGTGGGAACACTCAAATGCTGAGTAAACCTGTCCCAGATGACCCGAGGGGTCTGGATGCTTTGTGCTTTAGTGCAGTGTTTTAAGGACCTGGAGTGATGTGCTGCACTTTTTCAGTGTTAGTGAGGACTCTGACAGTGACCTGAAAAGACACCATTACAAGTGCTGAAAATAAACACACGAACAAGGTTTTTCCTTTGATTCTTACTATGTTTTTAAGGTGGTCGTAGGTGGTTGTATTTGTCTTTATGTGGCTGTGGAAAGCAACACAAAGACAGATGTTAGTGTTATGGATTCAAGCTGAGCACTGACTTTTAACCTTTTTTTCTTTGAGGACGAAAAAAAAATATTTCAACATGACTTTGGAAGTTTTTCTTTTTTTAAGAGGTTTATTTTCATAGGGATACGTGTATGGCATGGACCAATGCCACATACCACAGCGTTTATAACATAAACTAGTTTGCAAGGCCTTGATGGATCTTTAAAGAAATACACAATGCTCAACACAAAAATACACACAAAAGAGCACAAAACAAATTACATTCTTACATTCGCATCTGCAGGATTGTAAGGACCCAAAAAGTGAAAGGTCTTCTGCAGCTAATCCACTTTACATGGTGCTGGTTACATGCTCACAACATGTGTGATGACACATACACTGTGGTGCACACTCCTCGTCTGTGATTTTAAAAGCCAGTCCTCTGTGGAGTAGCTGTGCAGATATTTTATTCCACACGTCACCCTGAGAAATTAATTATGTCCCAGGAGGGAGAGAGACTGATTTCTGACATGTTTCTCCTCAGTGACCTTATAGGAACAAACTGAGAGAATATCAGGACATGAGAAAGCTGACTGACTGGCATGATTAGTCTGTGGGTTGTTTCTGAGGAGCAAATGTTATGAAATAAATGGTAAAGATCTGACACTAAAGTGAAACTCCAGATATTCTGTTAGAGGAAGACAACGTTGTTATTTCAGGTGTTTCCTCTGAGAGTCAGCCCTGAAACAGTTGCACGTTTCATCAGGAGACTAACCATCTGTGATCGTTTGAAAAGGCTGATTCCTCGAGTTTTCTTCTGTCCGTTTTGTTTTGAGTTTCATTCTTGGTTCTGTCTTTTGAGGTTGTGGATTCGTGTGGTTTTGTCTTACTACAGGTCAGTTTTCTCTGCAGGTGTTAAGTCTTGCATTTAAACTTGATCAGCGATTTGAAGAAAACTTTTTGTTTAAGGCAACACTGTCTTACATTTGAGACACAGGCATTATAATATCTGATGTTAAGAAAAGTCAAAGATCTCAATCATTTAGTTAGTGCTAACATTAGCTGTGGGTATTCATCATTCCCAGAACTATTTTCATTCAGTAAAAACCAGTTTATCTTATGTAAAGCACTTTGAATTGCCTTGTTGTTGAAATGTGCTCCACAAATAAAGGTACCGCTGGGTTTTAAGAAGGTTTGAAAACACCAGTTTCCGACAGGCTAAACTGGTTTCAAACCAGTTGTATGAAAAATGCAAATCAAAGCTGGTGTTTTAAAGGATTTTTAAAAAAATAGTTAAATGACTCTGGTTGCAACCAGTTTCAGTTAGAACCACCATCATCTATACAGCTTATCCTTAAGGGTGGGGGTGTGGGGGTGGCTGGAGCCAATCCTAGCTGTTGCTAGGTGAGAGGTGGGGTACACCCTGGACAGACTGGCGGTCAAGTCGCAGGACCAGTTATAACCAGTTTTGTCAAACATTCAAATTGAGGCAGCAACAAAAGAAACAAAACTGCTATTTAAAATTAACACACACACACAAAACAAACAAACAAACAAACAAAAATCAGTCTACACTTGTTTGTGTCTGGTTTAAACAGGTGTAAACAAGTTTACAGTACTTCAGGTTTCAGTTTAAAAGCATTTTAAAATGTAAAAAATCATCTAGAATTCACTTTTGTGTTAATATCCAAACTGAGGCAACAGCACAGAAGCAAGGCTGCAGTTGGGTGGGATGGAGATGTTTGTAATATTTTATGACCTGGTGTTTTGTACTCCACTTGCATTTTTTTTCCTGTCATTAATTTATTGTTCCATCTACCTGCTCAGGGACCACAGGTGGATATTAGCAATTGCTAAAACCTGGTACAAGGCATCTCTCCTTCTTTCATATAAGAATAATGTGTTACTGTACACTGTCCCTGTTCAAATAAATCAATTACAATTACAATTTTTTTTTAAAAAACCCTAAACAACCTGTTTTTAGACAGAGAAACGCAGCAAAGCAAGGCACGTTCATACAAATAATTTACAATATGCTGTTTTCATTTCCCATTCAAAGAAGCCAGTGTCTGTTGGTAGGAGAAAAGGAAACAAACAACTCTCACCCGTGCTTAAGACTGAGGTATAGTTTCTTGGGAGGGTGTTTCAAAATAGAAAAACAAAAAACTCTTGTGGTGTGGTAGACTGCTTAAAACTGATCCACCCATTCCAAACCAGATAACTGTAGCTTTGTATCCACCAGAATAGTTTTGGTGGCGTTGAAGAATCTTCAGCAGCTTTGCTCTTGTGTGTTCCTGCCTCATTGAAATTTGCCACCACATTATATCTTAAGTGTGCGTATCACAGTCTGTTGTGATAAACTGCCTGTCTAGGGGCAGACGAGCAGTCGAACTAAACCTCATCAAAGTGAACTGATGTTTTAGATGTAGCTCTGTTGATGCTCAAAAGTCAGACAGAGTTCAGTGTTGTTGTGGTTTGTCTCTGCGATCGGATGCAGATAAGATACTCATCTGAATCTGCCCTCAGGATGCATTGGCGGCATTAATCAAGAGACAGACCACAACATATATATTTTTACATCCTGTTTAAAGAAAATATAAATACAGGATTTAAACTTAAATGCAGATGTTCTTTTTTTATTTGAAAGGGCTCTTAGAAACCTGCTGGGCCTGTTCCAACTGTTGAATCAGGAACGGGTGTGTTCATGTGTGTGTAAACAGTTTGCTGTGGTCTAATTTATTATGTGTTGAACTCTGCACTGGTAAAATCTTGAGAAATCACATGGAGTGAAGCAAAGACTAACATAAGCATCTCTAAGCTCAGTAAGTAACACGTTATATGTCATTTGTTTAGTCAGCACATGAATCAAAGTGTAAAAACAGTGCAGCTACAGTATCAGTATACAGCCACTATTTCTCCTGATTTTGAGGGGTTTTTTGCCTTTTTTGTGTGTGTGTGTGTGTTTATGCTGGATTTGGGGCATTTTCTAGTAACACAATTCACTCTACCTTTATTTAGATTAATTGTTTTTTTTCTGTCAACACTAAAATCTGTGTTTATGTCAGTGGAAAATGTGGCTTAAACTTGTGTGACGTGTTTATTTCACGCACAACAAAAAATAATTGAAGCAGCTAATGTTGAATACTTTCCTCTCAGGTCATGGATCAGAATCCCTCTCCGAGGTTCCTAGGAACTCACATGCACCCCGACAACATCCCTGCTTCCTTCTATACAAAGAAGACCAAGGTGAATTTCCAGACTTCCGCAGACAACAGACAGATTCTCCTCATGTCATTAACTGTAAAACTAGACAACATGAAAGGAGGTCAAGAGGTCACAGAGTTTAATCAAAGCTTTATGCCTTAATGTCGTTGATATGATTGGTTGAGATCAAATCAGCGGAGAGGGAAAAATTAGGGAGGGACAATAGATAAAGCAAATAAAAGATAAAAACCAAACATGATTCTTCATTATGTATCCTTGTAATTAAATCACTTCTGAATATATTTGGATTTCAAATCTAATTTGTAGCTTCTGGACTGCAAAGGAAGAAAAACAGATCAGCGACAGCATCCTGTAATCATATTTACGTGAAAACTGCTTTATTTATTTCTTATTTTATTGATTGTGTCTGCTGTTTTTTTTTCTCCTGTTCGTTTATTTTTTCTTTTTATTTAGCATTTTTTAAAAACTTTTTATAATGTTCCTACTTCTGTATTTTTCCTGTCCCTCCTTACTGATCCTGTCTTTGTAGATCATAAAATGTAACTGTAGTACAATGAAATGTCATTTGTGTATTTTATGTATTGTATCAGATGCTGGTGGTCTTCAGGAATCCTAAAGACACTCTGGTTTCCTTCTATCATTTCTGCAACAACAACCCAGTCCTCCCATCTGGACAGTCCTGGGAAACCTTCTACTCAAACTTCCTGAGTGGAGATGGTGAGCAAACCAGCCAAAGAAACAGCATTTAATGCACAGTGTTATTATTATTATTATTAATTAATTATTAATTTCACTAAATGAGCACTATCTGTTTATTATTAACTGGGTCATATTTGATGGTGAGGCATATGCCTGAAACACATGCCTGTTTGTGCTGTTTATTAGGAACATTTCTCAAAAACTTTAAGTGAAATCTAATAGAAAGTTTCTTTTTCGTTTTTTTCTTTCTTTCTTTTTTTTGAGGGACTTCTTTACATTTTTAACTTGTTTGAGTTGCTTGAATGAAAAAAACTGATTCATAATATGAATGAATAATAATAATAATATTTAACATAATAATATTTAACAGTCTCAGTAATCTCCTTAAAAGGCAAGTGCGTTACATACATGTAGTTGAGTAGAAAGTACAATAGATACCACTGAGAAGAAGTGGACCAGAAGCGCAAAGTAGCATAAAATGGAAGTGCTTTTGCGTCTGCAACATGTAGCTGCCTTCACTGTGCTCTATAATTCTACCAGTGTAACTTAATCACCATCTCTACCCAGAGATTACAGAACTGTAAAGAAGAA
Source organism: Lates japonicus (assembly GCA_033238685.1). NCBI lineage: Eukaryota > Metazoa > Chordata > Actinopteri > Centropomidae > Lates > Lates japonicus. The sequence continues at coordinate 4,330,729 of BRZM01000255.1, read as the reverse complement.
CTTTATAGCTTCAAGTATCCAGCAAGTGTCTCAGGCAGAGCCGTGTGTGTGTGTGTGTGTGTGTGTGTGTGTGTGTGTGTGTGTGTGAAGCTGCCAGCTTCCACCCACAGTGACAGTAAAGGTTCACTGTGACAAAACCTTCCAAACATCTGTCTGATGTCAGAAACACTGTGACCCAGTTTAAAGAACTGGTGCAGCCTTTTACACAGATAATGTTGGATCACATCATCTGTTTATGAGCTTATGGTTTGTTTGCAGCGCACTTGATGTTAATGTTATTTCTTTTCCTGCAAAAGTCAAAAGAGTCAAGATATCAAGGCTAAAACTGTACCTACACTTACATACTCACATATAATAGTTGTTTCAACAGCATTACAATGAATGTGTATTTTGAACAGTTAAAGAAGTCTGATAACTTTCAACTCACTGTCCAAATATAATTTACTTTTACAAACAACTTCAGCTCTTTTCACCTCAGTGCTCACTGGCTGATCTTGTTTGTTGGTTTGTTGTTGTTGCTGTTGTGTGTAGTTCCCTGGGGGTCATACTTTGACCACGCTTTGGCCTGGGAGAAGAGGATGGATGACCCCAACGTCATGATTGTCACCTACGAAGAGCTAAAACACGTATGAATAACTTGTGCAATGTGATAAATTCAGATGTGCTTTCTTGTTGTTTCTGCTGACCAATTTCCAAATTATCCATCAGTGTTAGGCTTTCAGTGCACTTCCTCAATGACAAAGACTGGCAGTAGAATTCCAGCGCGAGTGTCTGTCTTTACTGGCTCTGATTCTGTTTCCTGTCCTGCAGGACCTCAGCGAAAGCATCCGTCAGATCTCCAGGTTTTTTGGTTTCAGCTTGACGGAGGCTCAGGTCCAGCAGATTGCAAAGGAAAGCACCTTCACAGCCATGAAGGAAAGCTCCGCCAACTCCCATGGCAATATGGGAAACGTCATCTTCAGAAAAGGTGCCTGAGAGTCTCAAAATCAGATTTAACAAAAACCTAAACTAAACAAAACAAAACATATATGTATGTTAATGGGTGTTCTTGAATCTGGACCTTATTTTCCCATGTTTTTGGGTGTAAATGATTGATAGGGACAAAAATCTTTGGATTTGCTGCAGTGTTGAGCAAGAGTGTTGTTCCCAACAACCATGAACAAGTGCTACAATGTAATCCAAAGAGCAATTGTCCATTTCAAAGTATGTCCACTAAAGTGCTTGTGTTTGCCACTGACAGGCTCAGATTGTTATTACCAGTGCCTGACAACATTATGCTAGGATTCCTACAGAGATAGACCTTTTTATTAAAGAGTAAGAACCTTTTTGTTTAAACAGAAACATTACATACATGTTGCTACAAGCCTCCATTGAAAAGAATGGTAATTTTACAGAACAGAACAAGGGTATTCACAGCCTTTACATAGGTAATAAACTTCTTTATACAAGCAAGACAGTGTCAGCAGAGATATCTTCATCATCTTCACATCATCACTATCCAATATACAACAGTAAAAATACCACACAGTAACACAGGCAAACTAACACATCAATACAACTCTCACATGTTCTGTGAGAGTGCTGCTGTCATCTTTCTGCCATTTTGCGGCTAATTGAGGAAAAAGTCATCTAGTTAATTGATAATGAAATTTTATTAATCCCTGCCAGCACCTCTGAACCTGATTTAGCAGTTTTAGGAGGATTTACGCGCTGGTATTCTCACCCCCCAAAAAAAGGTAAATAAGCATATTTCCTGAAATGTTATGCCTTTAAAATGGATACAGCAGAAAAAAATCAGTCTTGCAAAATGGCAAGATCAAACAGCCTCAAGATCAAACAGGATGATTGATGATTGACAGATGAACATCAGTTTAACTGTGTAATATTTTTGTCCTTGAGCAGGTGAGGTCGGGGACTGGAAGAACCATTTTACACCTGAACAGAGCGAGGAAATGGATGAGGTCTTCAACAAACACCTGGCAGGAACCAGGCTGGGAGCCAAACTCAACTACCAACTGCACTGTCAGGAGGCAAAGAAGTAAGGGAAGAAGAAGGAAGAAAATTAAGGAAAAGAGGGAGGGAGGGTATGTAGAAAAGTGTGGGGGACTTTTCAGCCCTGAGCTGAATCAGAGAGATGTCCCCTCAGTCAAGCATTTGACAGGTCCATCATAACTTTGTTTGGACTGTAATCCCAACCATGGCATGAACCCTTAACCACATTAACCCAAACTGGTAGAAGAGGTTGTTGGAGGCGGCACAGAAACTGACAAGAAACACTGCCTGGGAGACCCAGTTCAGGGCAAAAAGTCCCAATGTGAAAGGTTCAAGGAAAAAAAGAGGAGGAAGAAAAGGGGAACAAGAAGGGAAAAAGTGCATCATGGTTTCTAGTCTTTTTAACTCCAGTCAGTGATCTTTTGTTGTTGTATAAGCTCTGGAATGGAAACTACTAAAGGAATAGTTCGACATTTTGGGAGGTCAGTGCCAATCTCCTGTTAATTACAGTTCCCAGCCAAGCAATAGTCAGGTACACAGCCAACCATAAAACAGCAAATAATCGTTTTTATACTTGGTTTCTGTAAGGATGAAACAAATAATCAGTGAACGTTAATGGTGCTGGTAGATGGATTTTGTTATCACTGGGCACAGCCTGGCTAGCTGCTTCCCCTTGTTTCCAGTCTTCTTGCTGGCTGTAGCTTCATACTTACAGCAGCAAATAAGTGTATTTCCCAAAATGTCAAACTATTCCTCCTAATACTCCACAAGCAGCTGAATTTGGGTTCACCTGAAGTCTGACTGTGTGGCCAGGCTTCAAAACCTGACAAACACCTTATTTCACCTGAATGTTTAATAATGAATTTATATGAGCCAATAATGAGAGAATAGAGATTTCTGAACCAACTTTTGTGGTAATAGGCTGAAACACCTCAAAAAAGGGGAAAAAAAAGGTTCAACAATTATATAGAATCAAACACTTTATAAATACAACTTTGGAAACCTCATATAACATTCAACCAAGTTGGTTTGTGTTTGCTTTAAGCAGATGCAGTTTTGTATTCAGCTAAACCAGAGTTAATCTGATTTATTTGCCTCCTGGCTTTGAGTTTCTGTCAAAATAGACCATGAGTGCAGCATCAATTTGCAGCTAAAGTCTCAGATGTCAGATTTTTCCAGTTGTTTTATTCACTGACCTGATTAAAACACATAACAGCTAAATTCTTCTTATACTGGCAGCTACCTGAACTCACTCTGGAAACACTCACAGAATCATTCTGATTGTGAATGGCAGGAACAATACTGTGAATTACAGGCTATTGTAAACATGCACATTCACTGTTTGTACTGTACTGTACTGTACATCACAACACATGATCATAATGAAAAATAAAAACTTTTCCGGATCACTTATTTGATCTCAAGTTGTTTGACTTCATCCTTGTTGCACAGCTGAGAGTCCATCCAAAAAAGTGTGTGTGTGTGTGTGTGTGTGTGTGTGATTAACTGGGAGTGTGCTAGAGCTTCTCCAGTTTGGCTGAGATGATTGCCGCCATTCTGTTCAATATTGACACAGATTAAACTGGTAGGAGACAGAAAGCTGTGTGTGTGTGTGTGTGTGTGTGTGTGTGTGTGTGTGTGTGTGTTTGTGTGTTTGGGTGGTGGTGGCACACAATTTATTTAAAAATGTGTAAATGTGCGAGTGTTATTGTATTTATCATGAAACTTTGTGTCATTTTGAAATTTGTTCCCTCAAATATTCATGATGCCTAGGTGCTTCGTAGATGGAGCAGTTACACACACACACAAATACACTGACTTTTGTCTACGCTGTTAATAAACAATTATTATTATTATTTTAATTTGGAAATACACAGAGGTATAGACCTCATTTACAACATAGTGGGGTTAATAAAAAAGAAGAAACACAGAAAAGAACATAGATAAAATGAAAAATAAAATGTAACATTTTTTTTGTTTGTTTGTTTTTTTAAAGCCAAATTGGTGAAATAGAAAATCCCAAAACAGCTGGTGAAATAAGATGAAAAAAAAAGTATAACTTGCTCTAAGGGTAAAAATGAGGTAGATTGTTCTGCATATCATTCCACATTGCAGGTGAACAAAAACGGGATTTTCCGAGGTCAGTAAAAACAGCTGGTACCTGCTTAATCCAACCCTTCAAGCATGTTTGATAAGAGCCTGCATTAACAGCAAGGAAGTAATTTAAAGGGCTAAGAAACCAGTAAGGGCCTTATGAATAAATAAAACCCAGTGTCTATCCCACCCCACAAAGACAGAGGGCCACACAGCCTTGGCATATAGATCACAGTTATCACCAGTAATAAATCTTAGTGCAGAATGATAAACGGTATCCAAGAGTTTCAGAGTCACATCTAAGGTATGCACTTATAAAATGTCACCATAATCCAAGATTATATGATAGGAAAATTGCCTCAGTAAACACTGCAAGGACTGTAATAAAATAACCATCTATGGAACCAGCAGAGAGGGAAAAACACCAAACCACTGAGGCAGCAGCCAAACGCCTCAGCCAGTCAATCCCTGGAGTACAACAAATCTCCAAGAGGTGGTTGACCTGAAGTCCTGCCAGCAGCTTGATGAAACAGATTTTCCCTCACTCCACAAAGAGCCATTAAAACAGCACACAAAGGACAGACAGAGGATCACACTGTCCAAACTTCAGTTTGACTCGAACTCAGTACGAAATGCTTGTAGAGTCTGAGTTCAAGTCAAACTAAGGGCTTGTAAGAGTCAACTTTTTTTGTGTTTTTTGTGTTACAGTATGATCACATGGCGTCTTTGGAGTGTGTGAGAAAAGTGGAGCACCCAGAGAAAGCCCACACGGACACAGGGAGAACATGCAAACTCACACAAAGTTGCTGGTTTACCAGCTTGAAGTCAGAGTGGATAGATGGGGAGGGGAAAAGATGGGGAGTGAAGAGTTAGGGGGGAAGATTGGGAGCATGGGGTTAAAGGTGTTACTGAGGGGAAAGAGAGGAGAGAAAGGCAGCAGCAAGGAGGAGAACATATAGGGGTTAGGAATGATAAAATTTTGAGAAGAGTGAGGCTGGGTCTCCACAGTCCTCCACAGTTCTTCTACTTTTCCAGGTTGTTTCCAGCCTGGGCCAGTGAAATTCTGACTTTGGAGGTTTCCTCATCCCGTCTGGCCAGTCATGTCTCAGCCTCCCTCTTCTTCTTCTTCTTCTCTGTTTCAGCTTTCAGAGCTTCCTCTAGTTTTTGTGTTTTTAAGCCAGCATCTCATTCCTTCTTCGTCTTTGTGGACAAGTCAACAATAAAGCCCACCTTCTCCTCTGTTAGAGACAGACAAAAGCAGCAGTTTAAAATAAAAGTCACAGACAGTAGAAGAGGCACAAAGGCACAATAAAAAAAAGTTTTGAAAATCCATACCGGAAGTAACTTTATTGGTTTAATTTTGAAAGCGTTGACCGGATGTCTCGTTGTTATTGCTGTGACTAATTTGGGCTGACTTGATGCTGATCCTCTGTTGAATGAATGACATCATGCGGGCTGCTGCCTGTGTCCATCTGCGACGTGCCACCGTCAGACAGTAACGGTTAGACGTTTATTCACGGTCTGCCGTTAAACTACACTCGGTAAGAGCTGCACGTTAAATCTGATTCATGTTCAGTAATGATTCAGCGGTTGTTTCTCTTCGCTAGCTAACCTTAGCCTCCTCTCTCCGTACAGAGCAGAGCTAACGTTGAGTTGGCTAAAAATGCTAAAGACTGTGGGAGGAATTGACCTGTTACGCCGTTTTTAGACCCAGAATTAAACGGACACCAGAGGGAAACTGTAAAATGTAAAAGACCCCGTTTGTTTTGTTTGTGTCTGGGGAGTAAAGCCGCTGTTCGCCTGTTCAGGTCACCTGCTGCCGTCCAGTCTGTCCTCTTGGCTTTTATTCAGGTTGGAAATCACACACTTTCAATACAAAGCACTGTGGTGTCATTCTGCCACATTGTCTTTGATTATAGTGATTATGTAATTCATTGATACATGAAAACACAGGACTGTTGCAATGACAAATGTATGTGTCAGGTTATTGTCATCTGTCTTTATTGTAAATCAGTTGACTTGACAGAGCAGACCCAGGTACAGATTTAGAAACTTTTCAGTAGGACGTGGGCAAATTGGGAAACAGTTTTAATAAACTGCACATTATCAGTAGTTACACGTTGGTTATACAGAGTAGTAAATGAATGCCAAATAACATGACAAATAAGTATACATCATTTTAATCAGAAAATATGATCCCACAGGCATGGACAATGCCCCCCCAACCCCCCTACATAACTTAATCAGGCCCCTGTTTATCATAATTACATCTAGTCTCTTAGTGCAACATAGAATACACATTTGCATATATATTATCTTCTAGTCTTTTTTTTTTTTTTACCCTCAATTACTAACAGCTAACAGCTTTCTTAAATCAGTTCAAAAAACAAAGCCTAAAACAAAACATGTTGAATATCTAAACTAATATTGTGCCATACTAAATTAATATCAGCAAAAAGTCTTTTGGCTACTGGAGTTTTCTTTTCTTCACTATTACCCAGTGATCATTAAATATTTCTCCATGCTGTTCTGGTCTGTTTGGTTCCATTTAACTTTCATTCTAAACTGTAATAACGACTTGTGTAGTTCAGGGTTTCAACCAACATCGTTTTCCTTTATGTGTCATTTTTCTCTATTATTTTTCCAGATTAATACATGAATCATTTCGTTTGAAAAATTTTAGAATATATGAAAAAGACATTAAAATGCCTTGTTTTGTTTGACCAATAGTCCAAAACCCAGAGATATTCAGTATGTTATCATGTAAGAGCAGCACATCTTTACATTTGAGAAAATGGAACATGAGGATGTTTGGCTTTTTTACTTGATGATGGCTTAAAAGGTGAAATGATTATAGTGTATTTCTGTTCCTTGACAGGATAATTAATTAGCTGTTTTTCAGCTCTAAATCTATCAAATGTCTTCCTACCATTATTCTGCAAAATTTCAGAACGATGTCAGTTCCCAGAGTTCAAGGCGACATCTTTAAATACCTTTTTTTCCTTGACAAATCCAAAACCAAACCTATTGACTCATTGTTTCAGGTTGAAAACTTCAGTTTTGTCTGTATTCCAGGTGCAGAGTGATGCAGCAGAAGTTGTGTTCCAGAGGTTCTGGTTCCTTCCTCTTAGAGAGGAACGGCCAGGCCTGCGGCGCCATCACAGACCCCATCACCTCCTGTGACCTCCCCTTCCGCTGCCCCCGCTGCGGTGAGCAGGAGCGTTTCCGCAGCCTGGCCTCGCTCCGCGCGCACCTGGAGTACCGCCACTCTTACCGCTCGCCGGACGTGATCACCGGCGGCTTCAGCATCACCGGTAAACTCCCCGACCCCTTGACGGCGGCGATCCCCTGGCACGACATGAGCCTCCCGACTCGCAGGGGCCAGCAGAGCGCGGGGCGGCCGCCTCACGCCCGCTCCCTCAGCGACAGCAGGGACAGCGGATACCTCCACTCCTACAGTTCTGTGAGGAGACGCACCCAGAGCGTCGGGGTGGGGACGCAGGCCGAGGAGGAAGAAGAGGAAGATGAAGAGGAAGAGGAGGGAGGCACAGAGGATGAAGATGCAGGAGAAGAGGATGAGGAGGAAGACAATGGCCAAGAGAGAGATGGAGGTAGAAATGAGGAAGATAACAAAACAAAAAAGTCCGACGCAGGCCACCATCACCTCAACCACCATCATTTCCCGTTCCCTCCACTGGCTCCTCTTGGCCCCCCGCCAGACCTGGACCTGGACCTGGATCTTGTCGGTACGTTCAGATTCACTTACTTACATTGTTTTTGGAGCAGGGTCTTATTTCTAGATGATGTTTTCAGAGTCACTGAAATGTTGAGATTGTATGTGGGGACACCTCCAGTGTAGTTCAAACAGTACAGTCATGCTTACATCTGCAGTGACTTGTATTCCCTGTACTGTAACCACCAGAGCAGAATTCGTATTCTGGTTTGGAGACAGCGGCGGCCTCAGCTGCGGTGCGCCGGCGACTGGCCAGCATCCTGCGGGCGGCGGACAGCACCATGCAGCGCCGGCTGGCCAAGGTGAGCACAGAGCTGGCCCAGACCGACACGGAGCTCCTGTGTGAGCGCGCTCACTCGCAGCACCTGGCCCAGGAGAGGCAGGAGGTCGCGGAGCGGGAGAGGTCGTTGAGCCGGCAGGTGGACGTGGCTGTCATGGTGATCGCCGCGCTGAGGGAGCAGCTCAACGCCTCAGAGAATGAACTGGAACGACGAGAGAGGTAAAAGGGCAACAGGTTTGACTGCTGAGGGCATCTGAAGGCCGTAAAGGAAAACTCAGCCGATTTTCCATCCTCTGTGTGTGTGTGCAGGTGTTGGGGAGGGGTATAACTACATAGTAGTATAAAGCCATGTGACGTCTGATATATACGCTGCACCTCTGCTGCAGGCTCCAGGACACATTAGCACCTACTAACATATCACACCCCAGTCTCCCAACCCAACTGTCTGTGGTTGAGTTGCATTATGGGTGATGTAGGAGCCAGGTTTTAACAAGAACAGACAATGTGTGGAGTAAAAAAGACAATATCTCTTGTTCTGCTGCACCACTTTTGGTGCTTTTCTCAAACTGCATCACAAGTGCAGTCTTGAAGAGAAAAAATCTAATATAGTATTGTGGGTGTTTTGTGCTGTGGGACCATTGTAGATATCCACAGCAGCTGGTAAATGAACCTTTTCCATTTAACCTTTAATCCATCCTTGCACATGCAGTGGCCCGCTGGAATGCTGGGTCCTTTGGTGTGCACCCAGGACACCTTGACATCTGATCCAGTCACAAATGAGTCACCTGTGCACTGAAATGTCAAAACTCAGGCTGCCAGATGTCTTAAAACTACTTGAACTTTTTGACGAGGCCAAGAAATTTGACATTAATAAACTGCCTGAAAAGTCCTTCAGCCATGACGATGCTGACTCGCTCTGAGGGATTAGGTTAGATTTGGTTATTGGCATCATTTTTGTTTTCCAGGGAGGTGATAACGATCCAGAAGTTTCTGGAAGCAGCGGCTCGACAGGAGACTTGCGGCAAAGTTCGAATCCAGCGCTTCATTGAGAACCTGCTGAGACGCATCGCTCTGGCCGAGAGACTGGTGGAGTATTACCAGGTTAACGGCAGTCCACCACAGTGCAACCACTACAAGGTACAACAGCACACACACACACACACCTACACACATAGGTCTTTAGTCAGTCATGAACACACACACACACCGACTTCAAATCACTGAGTTAATCAAAGTTTGAGAACTGTTTTTTGCTTGGGTTTTTGCCAGTGGTCTTTGAGTGCTGTAGTGAAAACATGAACTTTGACCTTTTCTGTCTTCTCAATAGCACCAGCAGCCAACTGATAATGGACCTCACAGAATTACTAAAAGCAGGTGAGTACTCTGGTCACACCAGAATTCATGACAACTTTTCACACCAAAATATAATAATTTCAGTAGATTCACCACAGTTCACTACCCTTCGTTTATGGGGGAGGCAATTAAGTTTCACATAGAAAAATAAATAAACAAGCTGTTGCTATGGACAGAGATTCAATTAAATTAACCACCTGACAGACAAGAAAACTAACAGTTGTGAGAACATCCCCTTATTAACTACTCAAATTCAGCTGTAAAAAGCAGAATCGTACAGGGCAGGTAAACTGCTGCTCAGACCTGCTGCTGGTCTGAATCAAAGCCAAAAGGTAACAGAGTGGCTGCTAAATCATTCATGAGGACTCTTGTGTCATCTGTCAGATTTCTGATTTGTCATCATGTTTAATTCATCACTAAACATGTGACACTTTGTTCTTCCACTCAGTCACTGTAGTGGGATTACCTGTCTCTCACTGTGCTGCTGAAAGTGTGTGTGTGTGTGTGTGTGTGTGTGTGTGTGTGTGTGTGTGTGTGTGTGAGTGTGAGTTTGCATATTGTGAGTGACATTATTCACCTGTGACATTCCTAGATTTTGTCATTGCATTCACTAGTGCTCCCAACTGAACATTTCCTCCCACTTTGAAAGTGAACGTGGGAATGTGTTGACTTTCAAAATATCAGCAGTGATGTGAGTGAAGAATAAAGAGAATCTTCCCAATTGTTACTCCAAGCAGATTAAATTAAGTGCTAAGAATTGTTTGAAAAGGCTGCATTGACAGTGAGACTAGGTAAAAACCTAGTATATGACAGGACCATGTAATGAAATCTGCAGAGTGTCTCTCCTGCCGGGTTGCTGACAGCATTATCAGCAGGGGCACATTCAGTTGCAACAAAGTGAAGCAAAGCGTTTATTTAGAGGGATATGGTGGTACATTGAACACCCTGTTGTGTTAAGCATATGCACTGCCTTTTTAAAACCGTGGTCACCACCGGTTGGGTAACAACTGGGACACACCCACCAAATGAGCGAAAACACACTTCAAAGCCCCTTGCACACTGTTTGAGGAAACATGTCATTCAACCCGGAAACTGTAGGAAAAGAGATGCACACTGTTTTGAGATTGAATGTAATCCTGGTGTTAAGGCACCATAACACCAGTAGGTGCTGTGGTCCCGTGACGGACATGTGGTTCTCAGCAGGCAAGCAGCACTCTGCAAACACCTGACACTGGAGCTTAGAGTGTTGGAACAGTCCAACAGACTGTCCAACAGCTGACCAGCCAATGGTTTAACTTAACACCCAGATAACTCTACTCTGCTGAGTGTGAGGCTGAGGTTACTGAATTCAAGACTGAGACACTAGTATCTTTGTGTATTTCTTTTTTTCTGGCTTCTTGTGGTCACTTGTTTTCAGGAATTCAAACAACACTGACATATCATCACAATTTAAGTTGATATGTTGAACTTATTCTCAAACAGTTACTTATTTCCACATCTAGTAGTTACGTAGCAACACGATGATTCATCTTGAGTGGTGTTGTGTCCAGTCCACTATTCACTCTCTGTTATCTCTTGTTTTTGGTCTCTACCAACTCCTGAGGGAAGTATCTAGCATTTAAGCTGCTAAATGCTCCGCTATGTTCATCAGCTAGTCTCTGACTGTGCCTGTCTGCTACAGTGGCTTTTTGACCCAGAACAGGAAAGTTGTAGTAACACCAGATATTCCAAAAAGTTGGTGTCTTCAGCCTTGACTTCAACACTGAATTGTGGTGGATATCACTTGCCAGGCACTTTAGGAGAGAAGGAATAGTGAAAATAGGACAACACCCATTAAGATGTTTTCTAACTTAAAAAAAACAACATTATTTGCTTTGTTCATGTTTTTGTGTCATTCCCAGGTCAGCAGGAGGTCAGCTGTCCTCGTCTGGTCTCCATGACAGCAGGTCCCACTCCTCCTCCCAGTTTGGTAGCCGTCCTCCGTTCTCCAAACCAGGTGGAGAACGAGACCGGGAACGGGAGCGCCGGGAGCGGCTGGCCCAGTCATCCAGACTGTTCTGCCGACCCGAACACAGAGACGACATCTGGAACCACCAGCGCCGCCGCTCCACCGGGTATGAGGCCTAGAACTGTAGGGAAACACCGGGGAGAGGGGATGTCAGCGGGTAAAACCTTATTATACAATGACTTTATTCCAGTGTGATAACCTGTGGAAAAGTACTGCAAGGTCACATTCACATCAGTCTTCTTTGGAGTAGTTACATTAAGCAATTCCTCTTCAGTATAATAAAACTTAAATTAATATAAAGTGTCTTTATGACAGTGCTTTATACCGAAATAACTCACAGAGCTCAAATCAGACTTGTTTTGACCACAAACCTTTTGCCCACAAGAAGGTTGCCTTGTCTACACTCTTTTTTTCAAATGGCACTTTTAAGTTTCTTAGTAGGTATGGAACTGAAAATTAAATGGTCATTTATAAAGTCTTTTTTTGAAATGACATGCAAATCTGAAAATTTCAACAAAATGTAAGTGACTTTCTGCATACACTGTACAAGATGTTCAAGAATTGAACTATTGTCAGTCACTGGTATAAGAATTTGATTCATTTTAAGTTAAAAAAAATGTTTGTACAGTTATTGGATACAATCACTCCTATGACTGCTGCTTGGTTTTGGGCAGTCTGATCCCCAGTAGAGAGAATAAATATAAAAATAGAACAAAACTAACTTTTCCATTTTGTTTCAAACTGAAGAAAACACATTAGAGATCACAGTACATAACACTGCATAACAGGGTTTAAGAACAATATGCAATAATAAATATTACTGCTCACTGTATTCAAATACATAACGGTATATATTGTGATGGTTTTTTATCACCAACCCTGTCGTATTGTGTATTTTGTACTTTTCCATAGATTATTTTACTGAAATAAACCATTGTAAATAGTTACACTGGGTGCTTTTCAGTGGGATGTAAGTGTTCAAACATACAAATGAATGTCAGCTTCTAGTCTTTTGTCTAATTAGACGGCACAAATCATAGTATTTATCTCAGTATAATAGATAATCTCAGTCTTTAGTATTACTCCTGTTCTGAATTCTTTCCTCAATTTTAGAGAAACTTCAGGTAAAAATGTGCTTTTGTATGAGTTTACTTATTTAAGATTTAATGACAGTTGAGGTCTGATCATGGAAATCTTCCTGAATCAGATGGATTGAGTGTAAGTAGGTCCCAGTGATGCTGATGACACGTCCTCTCCTCTGGTCGAACCTTTGCATCTCGGCCTGGTTCCCCAAAAACTCCTGATCAGTCCAGTTATCTTCTCTCTGCCTGTGCTTTTAAGGCCAAATGGCAGCGACCATTGCCGGTGATCACCTTTACTAGTTGACACAGTTCATCAGTTGACCCCTCGTCTGAATAATATATGTCCAACATTAGCTTAGCATCCACAGCTAAGCACAGCCGGTCTGTCAAGCTTTGGATTTCTCTGCACGTTGAAGCGGTGGCAGTCTTAAGATCTGCTGTGATAGGAAACTGAACTTCACTTCAGAACAGGCAGGTCATATTGTCTGCATTTTCCAGACTCCATATACTCCAGCTGCATATTTTTCTTACTTTATTCTCACTTTCTGTTCATAATAGAATTGCACAAAGAAATGCTGCCTTTCTGTCAGCACTGACAACACATCCGTCTCGTCTGAGTGAAGTTTACTGAAATTGTTGCAGGACAAAACTGACCACGTGTCCCGTGGCTACGTTACGTCACGGCCAATCAGTTGATCTGTACAGCATGAGCATAAACGTTGCAGGTTCTGGTCATGCAGAGAGGCAGATTAAAGGTTAAAAAAATGTAGCTTGAGTTAATGCAACATACAGGATCAGTAAAAAAAACACACTGTCTGTCTGGCTTAATGTAAACTGCAATCATTAACATGTCTGGTTAACTAGCTTTCTACCTACGTTAGGGATTACTGTTTGAAAACATAAACATGTATGTGAGCTAAGCAGCCAGACACTGTTTTTAACCAGCGTATGTTAGCCTAATTAGCTTGGTAGCTACAGGTGATAAAATCTGCCAGCAACAGTAAAGAAATCATTGAAATCAGAAGTCTTTTGTCTACCTCTGTCTGAAATTAAGGATGCATTGTTTAGACGTAATAATTTATTTATTTGATAATCTTGGAGTGATAAATCTGCCCCTGTTACCAGTGTTAACAGCACTGTGCAGTGCAAGAATGGAGAGCTTGACGGGCATGGTGAATTGTCAATAAACTGCACTAAGAGAGTGCTGTTTCCACCTTGTGAAGCACATTTGAACATCACACCCTCACCACCTGCACCATCACCAGCATCAAGACTCCCTCCAAAATAATGGTGAAGCTGGGGGATTAAATTACTGACTGATTACTGGTTCATCCTCATTGATTGAGTCATTGTGCCAAAAAATAACCCACACCATCAGAATACTTTATACCTTTTTTGATTAAAATATTGTTTGTTTTGTAACTTCCTCCACCAACAGACAGACAATTCTGCCACCAGTTTCTCAGAAGACTCCTAGTGGCTCAAATGGAGCATTTTTGCAGAAGTGTAGCAGATGTTGATTTAGATTTGGTGCATCACCCTGTAAGGGGGAGGCTGTGGATATCTTTTGGTGCGTCTTTTCCCATCAGAAACGCATTATCTGGCCAATGGGGCAGTTTAAAAACTCTTATTGTCTTAGTTTTGAATGTGTTTCACACTTTTCCATATAATATTTCAAACCCATAAACAGACATATTGTCACATATGCACAACAAAGATGACCCTATTCATGGATTTTAAAATGTAACCCTAATTGTTAGCTGTACATATAGTGGTAATTAATAATGAGAACTATGGAGCAGCATGTTTTTTAGCTGACATGTTGTATGTATCACCCTCGCAGCTCTGATTTGGTTTATAAAGCACAGACAGGAGACTGATGACACCAGACCTGGGTCATATACAGTCTGCATATAATTCTTGGCTTTTGTTTGAACTTGCTTCAGATGACAGATGGGTGGGGTTCACTACATTAGGACCATTTCAGATACTGTCTGGTAATTGTATATAGAGAGAAATGTTGGATATGTTGACTTGAAAATACTTAATTGTGCTTTTAATTTTTCCTGGCAGTCGTAGTCCTGCTGTATGGAGCTAGCCACCCACCACTCTGTCACCAAAGCAGGCTTAAACCAGAAATGTAGTGGAGGGTAAACTCAGATATACACTCATTAACCCACTTTTTTGGCCTTTCTTTAAAGGAGCAGTACAACTTTTTTTTGGAAGAAAAAAAAAAAGAACACTTGTTTTCTACCTTAGCCAGAGTCAGTTGAGACAATAGATATCCATTTCGTGTCTCTGTGTTCAGAACAAAGAGCGGTTCAGGATGTGTTAGCCTAGCTTAGCACAAAGACTGGATGAAGGGGGAATCTGCTAGCCTAGCACCATCAAGAGACACCTTCTAACAACTGTCAAGCTGTCTGATGTATCCATAGTTGTGAAGACCCGCACACATTTCCACAGATTAAAGGATAAGTTCTGTATTTTTATTTAATCTCACAAAAAGCCCAGAACCCAAAATGAAAGTCTCCTACAAACAAATAGTGTGTGTGTGTATATCAAAGCCTGAATAAGATTTATCAGAGCTCCAGAAACTATTACAACACATCAGTGAGCCACACTGTTGCACTGGCTCACATGTTCCTTCATTGCCATGAGCACACACACTGTAATTTTTTTTGACTCAGTCCTACATACACTGTCCTGCTGCCCCAAATACTACAGTCTCAAATTTTTAATCATGAAACTACATATTTGTGCGCTGTTTTTAAATATTTACATCTTCAGTGTGAACCAAAAAGCTTGGGATACTTGGTTTTGGTCTTTTTTGGGGAATTTGTAACAAAAAAATAGAATAACACCAGACTTATCCTTTAATTAAAGCTTAAATCAGCCTACCCTGATGCCAGTGTTTGTGCTAAAAAAGTCGAGACATTTTACTCTCCACAACATTGCCAGATAAAATAAGCCATGTACATGCAGGAGCAGCTTGGCCCAGCTCTGGAAGGACACCACACATATAACGAATGTACTCTGAGTTAATGTATAGCTCATAACTGAAGAGATGCAGTGTTTTAAGACCTGACTTTTGTCTCGCTCAGGCTTAAACCCGCACTCATTCACACAAAAACGGGTGGAGATTCTCCGATCACAAACGAATGACGTCTTTATCAACGCTTTCATCCAAAGTGACTTACAGTGCCGTGAATGCATACAGTACATTTGCAGTAAACTAAACAACTCATGACAGCTTGTTTATAGAATCATTCCTCTCTCTCTCTACATCGTTCCGTACGATCTGTTTACATGTCATTTTTGCACTCATTCAGTCATAAGAATGTATATGTAAAAGATGGTATTCAGTGTAAAATGTATCTTTACTGTCATTGGTTTAGGTTTTGTTGACAGTGTTAATAGATATTTTGTATACAAAGCTATTATGTGTCGTCAAGTGGAAGTAGTAGTCCTACAGTACTTAAACTTGGCAGAACATTTATCTGGGTCACAAACACAAATCATATCTTTTTTTCATTTTCAACAGGGTGTCTGCAGGTCCTGGAAAGGTCTTAAAATTCCTTGAATTATGTTATATAAATTCAAGGCCTTCAAGTATTTGTCTTGAATACAGTTACATAATACAGAATTCAAAATCCTTGACGCACATCTTGGTGTTTTATTCTTCTTTTTTCTAGTTTTTTGAAGTTAGTTTATTTTATTTACATTTCTAATTGGAATTAATGAGGTGATAAAAAGTTTTAGATATAAGTGAATAGAGCTTGCAGGCACCCTTTTTAAAGGCTTACCAGCAGTGGTGTCAATAATGATTTGTTCCAAATTTTGTGGAAGTTGCCAATATTTTTAAGCCAGATGCTATACTGTATTTTTTTCCACCAGTTAAACAAATTAAGTCAGATTGAAATATTAGAAATTCAGTAATATTATATGTTAAATGGAATATATATTGAATATAAAGCAAAAAAGGCATTAGCAGTTTTTAATGGCTACAGGGCCCTAAAATGCTTAGGGTAAATGTCGGTAGGGTTTCCTCAGGTTCACCCTCCTCTGCTTCTCACCATATGAAAACCTGATCCAGATAAATTTGGACAAATTGCCCACTGAGTATCCCAGAGATCTGTGTGTGTTTAGACTTCCAAATCCTCTAGCACTTTGTGAATTTAGATAGTGGTGATGTTAGCCCAAGTGTGTCTGCTGCTGTCAATTAAAAACCCAGTTTCTGTTCCACAAAAACAGATACACAGAGGTGTATCAACAGTGAAAACAGTGAACAGTTTTTGTTGTCAGCTACATGAGTCACAAAGCTCGATCAGTTTTTATTATGTAATGTAAATGAGACACCAGGTTTCTCTAATCTCCTACCCCCATTTGCAGAGACCAGGTGTCTTATTTACATTACATGATAAAACCTATATAAAACCTGTAACCCTCTATGAATCATCAAAATTCGAGTTGTGGGGTTTTTATTCAAGCAGCAGCATAGCTCTTGAAAGATGCAGGTGTGGAGGAGTGTGTGCAGTGCTTCAGGTTTGTGTCTGGTGAACTGCTTCCTGTTGTGAGTTTCTGGTGCTCAGTCATTGGAAGGTGGTAGAAGATGCATGATGCAGCCCTACTACTACTACTACATATGTAGCTATTGTGTTACTGTGAAAGCATGCTTCATATGTAGCAAAAAAAAGCAAAGTACTTATAAAATACTGTTATCTTGTACTACTATGTGTACTTTTGTAGCAGAGCGAGGTCTATTTTAATGGTATTTGAAGGAGAGTTGCACTAAACTGACTGAGAGCACTTCGCTTTGAGCCGTTGGATTTCATGTGAAGAGATGTGTTGTATACTGGACAATCAGCAGGGTTCGTGCACAGGTTTGGAAAAGTTTTGAAAATAGATTTTATTACTTCTGTGTTCTGAGATGTTTTGGGAAAATGTGCAAAGAGCTCTGAAATGGAGAGAAAGAAAGGCTGAGAAGCAAGTATTCTAACTGGAGTTAACGTTTGTTTGATTATGACACTACTACCTTTATTGCCGTGAGTCTTTAGAGATAAAGTTAGTTTTATGTTGTGTAAAACTGTTTCCGCGGCCAAGTTTAATATCTTTGAGTTCATCATGTTTGTCTGTAGGGATTTCGTTTGCAGAAGTAATCTCTAGTTTTGTGCCTTCACTCAAAAACTCTGTAGTCTGTATAACACTGTGCAAAATGCAATACTGTGAAGACCTGGAATACTTTTTATGTTGAAACTTGTTGGTCTGTGTGATAACCATTGATGATTAAAGAACAAATATGACACCAAGATTTTTTACTATGTTTTGTTGTTGTTCAGGGATTGTGGATTTTAGAGTTACCACTGGTCTCCAGTAGGTGGCAGTGTAAAACGTATGTCATACTTTTTTACCCCACTACATTTATTTTAAAGCTTTAGTCTCTAGTGACTTTGTAGATTCATATTACTTATTCAAAATATAGTCAACAAATTACATATAATAATGTATCATCATAGAGTAAGCTACCAGGAGTACATACAGTACAAGAAGAAGGTTCATAACAAGGTAGAAGGAGATGGGTTAATCAGCTTTCAGCTAAAAAAAAAATAAAAAAATCTGAAACTTCTTCCATCACTGGTGGTCGTGTATTTATGTACACACAGCAATCTGTACATTGCTGAAATTTACTAAAATGATAATCTAAAATAGTGTAAGTTTATATTTGTTGTCTTCCACT
This sequence comes from Lates japonicus, assembly GCA_033238685.1. Classification (NCBI taxonomy): domain Eukaryota; kingdom Metazoa; phylum Chordata; class Actinopteri; family Centropomidae; genus Lates; species Lates japonicus. Next base: position 4,312,453 of record BRZM01000255.1, on the reverse strand, counting down.
CACATTTCAAATCTATGTTGTTGTTTTTTTTGTTTAATCTTGGGGTTAAATGGCTTTTGAAAGCCCTGCTTTGAGATTGAAAACAAGAGATTTGGTCAACATATAAACTAAGTCAAAAATTGGATCACAAGAAGAGAAGATTTCTCACAACAGCAGCAACATGCAAAAGTTATATAAAAACACCAAATCCGATGACATTTGATATATTGTAATGTGCTGTAAAGCTGCTTTTTAATTGCTTTGTTGCAGTGTTCAAAAATGGCCACTTGATGTCACTATTTCCACATAAGTACAGGGAGTTGCGTGTTGCCCTGTGCACTCAGAAGGTTCCATCAGGCCTCACACATTTTTTTAGTTTTAGCCTCAACATGGTTTGACTTCTTGGTCTTCAGTAACTGTGTTCCAACATTTCTCAGAATGCCTCCTATGAATGTCTTGTGCTCATCTTGGTTTTATGTTTGGGTAGCGAGCAGACAGCGGACAGGCTTGCATTACTGTTTGCTACTTTGTTGTTGCCACCACAAGGAGTCACCAGCGTCAGTCGTTTTAACAGTGAGTTTCTTTATAGTTGTTTTCCATACTTACAAAGCAGAGTACCTGCATGCCAAAAGAAACCATCAGGTGTCCATACTCAATCCCAACTCAATACAGTGTGTACTCATACTAACCATTATAGTATACTGTTTTTGCTCTTGGTATATAGGAAATCACTGATACAGTACTGCAACTTTGGAGTGTCAATGCCAGTTTAACATCATACAGAGATAGCAGAATGTGTTTGGTTTTTTTGGGGGTTTTTTTTGTCACCACCACCCACAATTAGTTTTGGTTTTTACAAGCTTCTACCTCACTGTGGCAGAATAATGTCCATCAAAAGCACACTGTCAGGGGGTTTCTGCAGACAGACCAGACCCTAGACCTGCTCAAAAATAGTGTAATATGGATTTGGGTCACAGCTAACCACAGCTGATGAAACATATGGTTTTTAATTTAGGCAATATAAAAATCACTACACAGAGAAACTTTAAAGTTTGTTTAGCAGTAACACAAAAATGTTTCTGTGAGTCAGGGTTAGTCATGTGGTGTGTAAAAATGTGACGGCATCCAGATTTTGCGAATGATCATGATTAAAAGTGTGCGTTCATCAGCAGACACAAACACACAGACACCCACATGATGATGACAATGTCTCCACTCTTTGCCATATTTGCCATTAGCTGGTAATATGACTGCACAGTATGAGACAGAGACACACACACACACACATACAGCTCTGGAAAAAATTAAGAGACCACTACAAAATTATTGGTTTCATGGATTTTACTATTTATAGATATGTGTTTGAAGAAAATTAATATTTTTGTTTTACTCTATAAACTACTGACAACTTTTCACCCAAATTTGAAATAAAATATCATTTAGAGCATTTGTTTGCAGAAAATAACAACTGGTAAAAAAAAAAAAAAAGACTTTTAATAATGCAAAGAAAACAAGTTCATATTCATTTTTAAAACAGCACAATACTAATGTTATAACATGGGAAAAGTTCAAAATCAGCATGAATCACAGCTTTCATGTGTCTTGGGATGCATTACCTTCCACACCCTAATTCATCTGGCTGTGAGGCATGGAGCTTTGTCCTGATCCAGTCCTCAGAGTTGGGGAACATTGTCAGCGAGTGTTATTCCAGGATAACCTTGTACGTGGCTTGATTCACGCGACCTTCACAAAGGCGAATCTGCCTGATTCCAGCCTCGCTGAAGCACCCTCACATCATCACTGACCCTCCACCAGATTTCACTGTGGGTCTCTCCATCAAACCGTTAAGACGACCTGGTGTTGGGCAAAGCTGAAACTTGGACCCATCAGAGACCTTTCTCCAGCCGTCTATGGTCCAGTCATTATGGTCTTCTTTGCTCCTCAATGATGAAGGGCTTTTTTCTCTTTGAACCATACTCACTCTGCACTTCAGTCCTGCTGTTTGCCGTTCTTTTTGTAGGTCACTTGATGTCGCCCCAACAGTTGTGTTACCATTAATCCTCTATGTATTGACAATCTTTTGCAGTTTCTTGTCAATTATTGGCCAGCTGATACAACACATTTTTCATAACACCATCCTAGCCATTGTATTGGACTTTAAACCTGGGAGCAGGTATTATTTCAGCCTGTTGGTTTCTGGGGCTACAAGCAAAATTCCTTGAAGCTGCTGTGTGTGCGCGCTTCACATGAGGTATACTTGAAGGCGATTGGGTACATAAAGTACAGAGGAGAGTGGAATGAACAAGGGTCAGCCTGAGAGCCTCTGAATGCCTTAATCTGACCATGCTTACGTGTGTGCATGTGTGCGAGAGAACATAAGGAAGTGATTACCATGACAACACAGTTTTTTTGTTTGTTTGTTTTTTTCTGTCTTTCTTCCCAGGGATTGGTGACCATTTCTCAAGTCCAAATTCTCCAAAAGCCTGGGGGAAAACACAGAAATATGTTTAAGTAGTAAAAACCCAAGATTCTCAGTTTTTCCCTCAGTCTTGTTCACATTAACAGTCATCTGAAAATACTTATTTTTCTCTATTTTGGAGGGGACCGTCCCCAGCATCCCTTTCCTTTTCGTTTCCTACCTCCATAAAAAATCCATCATATCCAATATCCTGTACTGTATGTATAATGTGCAAATATAGAAACAGGGTGAAATAACAGGAAATTGTCTGAAACAGAAATAAAATTCTGCTGCAAGATGTTCTGTTCGTAGATGAGGTGCATCAGAGAAATCACATAATAAAGAGAATCTGATTCCACACTGACAAGCATTCAGTGAAAATGTTTAGACAGTGATTAGAAATAATATTAGTGTCAGATTTATTTTTGTTGTTTGTTTACAGCTGATAAATGACCAAAAAAGAGAGAAAAAAACATCCACACCTAAATGTCCACACCTAAATGTTTTTTGTTTTTTTAATTAACAGTTTGGCAAAAAAAGAGAAAAACAGTATAATAACATTAAAAAGAATAAATGGATAAATGCATCCTACCATACCAACCTGTGGACAGATTTTGATTTGTTGTGAAAATATTATTTTTAACTCTCTATATAATCCAGTACTGAAGACCATGTGGACTGAAAATATTGCAGTCTCAATTGTCGTTCACTTGTAATTTCCTCTTGTGCTAAAAATTCAATTATCTGCTCCAACCACTGCCCCAGGGTGGGCTCTGATTGAGAAATCCATGTTGCAAGAATACTTTTTTTTTTCTTTGGCAAAATAGATAAGCATTGTAAATGCATTTGATTTTTCAGGAGGAAAGCTGTTGACCATATCAGAGTTCAAAGTTAAAAAACAAAGCAAAGGATATCTTGGACTGTCCCATGGATCTTCTTCCAAAAGAAGCAACTTTACAATTTCAAAATAAATGCTTAATGCTCCAGGTTCATTATTACACTTTCTATACAGAGGTGAGACTGTATGGTCAAATTTATTAAGCTTCACTGGGGTTAAATAAAATGTATATAAGAATCTATAATTAGTCTGTTTAACTAGTGATGGGGAGGTCAGTGTATTGCACAGGCATGTCCACTCTCCATCACTGAAAGTGAGGCCATGGTCTTGTTCCCAAGTTATTTTCAAAGATAGATAAGAATTGGGGCAGTGAGCAGCTAGATTTTTCTATGAGTGAGAAATTTTGCCCTTAACTGAAGTGGCAGAGTTAATAAGTTGTTCCAACTCAGTTGAGTGTAATCAGCATTGTCACTTTTTGAGCAGGGAACCAATAATATGACGGACCTGCAAATACTTAAAGAAATCTGATCTGGGGATTTGAAACTCTGTGCAAATGTCATTAAATGATTTAAACGTTTGGCTCTTGCAACTTCATAGACTCTGCAGCTCTCTGACATTTGAGAGACTTTTTAAGTAAAAAGGAGTTTGATGAATAGTTTGTGAGTAACAAAGAAGGATTTTTGCTTTCATTCTTGAGTCCAAATTTTTTTTCATTTCATTTTTTTATTTTCAGCAGTTTGATAAATACAGGCCTTGATTTTTGAGATGGTGACTATGTAATCACAATCTGGTAATCTCTACTGTAGATACATGTGTGTTAACCACCTCTGTCCACTTTACACTAATTCTAGAACAGTTTGCCACCTTTAAGTTGTAAAATCATTCAGTACAGATGATACCCTCTTGAACAAGGTTACACAGGGTTAACACTGAAATTGAATTCTAGGTGTGATAAGTTTTGCCTTCATGACAGAGTCCTCTCCTATCAGCAGCTGTCATCTTGTCCACCAAGTGGCAAACATGTTTTCATTTTTGCCTTTTTTCCTTGTTTCTTTTTTGACCTAGTGATGAACTTGAGGCCACAACAGAATGTTAAATGGCTTGTTATGTTATGCTTCCTAACTGCATCACAGCATGTCAATAAATACTGCAGGCTGGTGTTGATCTTTCATGGAGAGAGTAAACACGATAACGCCACGCTTTGACGTCACCGCGGAGGCTCACATAACGCTCTCGGCTCGCACGCTCTGGCCGTGAAATCATCGCTTTGACGTTGGACAATCTCAGCAGAGCAAAAAAATGTTTTCTGAAACCCGTCACGCAGCCGTATCAGTGTGAGCATCTACAGAGTGTCACCCTGCAGGCCGGCCACAGTCTGAGGCCATGTGGGCGACAGATAACAGACTTCAGCAAGCAGAGACACACAGCTGACACAAAAATCAGGCACAAAGCTGAGCTCGTGTTTGTTGTGCAGAGGCTGCACAAGGCCAGTTTTACCCAAACACCACTGTGGAAGCTGTGTGTAGAGGTTTTTTGGCAGTTTTTAGACTAATCACAGTATTTATTGCAAGATTTCCACCAATCTCTGCGCAGAACGTACAGTAAACCCACTAATGCTGATGCAATTAGTGGGTCAACATCCTGTTTCTGGAGTTAACTCCCTTCATTTCATCGCCTGCTTCCATAGGCGAACCCAGGGTTCTGTGTGATGTCAGTGGCTGCATGTGAAGGTTCCCTGTGGGATTCTTTGGCCTCCAGATCCAGTTTCCTGTCTATACCCTGTGGACCAAAGCCTCTGTCACAAAACACATTTGGATCCACTCAAGTTGAAGTGTCTGAGGAACAACGGCACGCAAACCTCAGATTAGCCTTATTTAGCTTACACAAACACATATTTGTGATCCCAATTACTGTGCCGTGGTTATCAGGAGATATAATGCTGTGTAAGGTGGAAACAGAAGTAGAGAGGAAATTCAGCTTCACTCTTACAGGTTGATGTGATTGATGATCCAAAAGGATGGAAATGTAGAAATGGTCCAGCAGAGAGTCTCTGTCAGGGTTTACCTTTGGGATCTTAAATCCTTTTTATGCTTTACCTTAGTGAATGTACTGCAGTCTAAAGATAAACGGCAGCTGGAAGTGGAACACACTTCCTCTGTACCTGTAGGAACTGATGGATTGCTGAATAGGCCTACTGGACGTAGGCCCAGGGGGCTTCACCTGCAAAATGTCACTGACAGAGAAACAAAGACAACCACAAAGAAACTTAAAACACCCACAGAAAGAAGCAAAATGAGCCCAATGAGACTCAAATGATCACAAAGAGATACAAAATGACCACAATTAAACTCAAAACAACCACAAAAAAGGTAAAAGATACAAAAGAAACTCCGACCTGGTTCCAAGGCACATTGTTTTGCCTCCAGTTTGATTCAGGAGAAAAACCAATGAAACACATATGTCTGTGTAGGTTCTCAGTCATCCAGGTCATAGTAGTCTTAAGTGCTTGAGTTGAAGGCAAGTGGACTTCTTTTGGGTTTCTTGAAGACGTTTCACCTCTCATCCTAAAGGCTGAGGTGATTTCGGAGAGGGGTGGCTGAAACAAAAGAATCCTGTAACTAACACTAGAACAATAGAAACACATCGTTTTCTTTGTTCAGACTGCAGGTCAATCAGATTTGTGTCTCAAATCAGATCTTAGGACAGACCACGCACTGTATTTGCAAGTGATTAGATCAGATTTGTGTCCAGACATCGCAACCATTCTGCATGGTTTGCTGTAGTAACAAAGCGTCGCGTTGTGCTGGCATCGCCACCCTATCACTCCTGGAATTTGGCGTTGCGTGTCAGGATACAAGTGACTTTGAAGAAATCCGATTTGGTTCACAGACTTCAGCAGAGACACAAAGGACACAAAAATCAGGCACAAAGCGAGTTGTGTTTGTTGTGCAGAGGCTGCACAAGGCCGTTTTACCCAAACACCACTGTGGAAGCTGTGTGTGGAGGTTTACAGTTTTAGACTGTTTATTAAAAGATTTCCACCAATCTCTACGCAGAACGTACAGTAAACCCACTAATGCTGATGCAATTAGTGGGTCAACAGCCTGTTTCTGGAGTTAACTCCCTTCATTTCATCGCCTGCTTCCATAGGCGAACCCAGGGTTCTGTGTGATGTCAGTGGCTGCATGTGACGGTTCCCTGTGGGATTCTTTGGCCTCCAGATCCAGTTTCGTGTCTATACCCTGTGGACCAAAGCCTCTGTCACAAAACACATTTGGATCCACTCAAGTTGAAGTGTCTGAGGAACAACGGCACGCAAACCTCAGATTAGCCTTATTTAGCTTATACAAACACATATTTGTGATCCCTGCAGTACAGCGCCGTGGTTATCAGGAGATATAATGCTGCTGTGTAAGGTGGAGAGCAAGTAGAGAAAGAGGAAATTCAGTCAATTGCTGGTAAGTTGATGTGATTGGATGATCCAAAGGATCAAATAATAGAAATGGTCCAAAGGAGAGCCCTCGTCAGGTTGTGCCAACACACAGACCCAAACTTATTTTTTCAATGGCTCTTAGTGAATGTGTACTGCAGTTCAAAAGATAAACGGCAAAGGAAGTGGTCATACTCTCTGTACCTGTAGGAACCGGGATGGATTGCTGAATAGCCTGGCCTCGGGACTAGGCCTAGTCACCAAAAGTCACTGACAGAGAAACAAAGACAACCACAAAGAAATTTAAACACCCACAGAAAGAAGCAAAAGCAAAATGGTTCAATGAGACCAAATGATCAACAAAGAGACACAAATGATCTACAATTAAAACTCAAACAACCACAAAAAAAGAGTGTCAAAAGACCACAAAGAAACTCAAACTGTGGTTCGCACATTTGTTTCGTCAGTTTGATTCCAGGAGAAAAACCAATGAAACACATATGTTCGTGTAGGTTCTCAGTCATCCAGGTCATAATGAAAAGTTGAGTTGAGGTGACTTTCGTTTCTTGAAGACGCTCACCTCATCCCAAAGGGCTGAGAATTGAATTTCGGAGGAGAGGTGAAACGCCTTCGAAGAAACCCAAAGAAGTCCACTTTGCTCTTCAACCTCAAGCACTTAGGACACGAAACACATCGCTTTTTCTTTTATGTCAGACTGCAGGTCAATCCAGATTTGTAAGTCTCAAATCAGATCTTAAGGACAGACACGCACCGTTATTTGCAAGTGATTAGATCATAGATTGTGTCCAGACATCACAACCATTCTGCATGGTTTGTTGTAGTAACAACGTGTGAACGCAGTAACTGTGCAATCATCACTTCAGATTTGACTATGTCAGGATACAAGACTTGAAACCGATTTATAGACTGAGATCATCTGTGGAGATCCGATTGAATCACATTCCACCCTTCAAATGTGGTTTGACTATTCAAACATCCAACATCTACACCGCCATCCTTAAGGATCGCGGGGTTGGAGCCAGTCCCAGCCGACACTGGGAGAGGCAAGCAATTCCTGATAGATCCCCAGCCCATCATATGTCTGAGACGAGAACATCTACACCTCACATTCACACCCACGGGCAATTTAGAAGTCACCAGTTAACCCAACATGTACATGTGGAGCTTGACCAGACTGTTGAGTACCAGGAGAATCCAGGCAGGCACAGTGATAGTTCACTAAAACTCAATAATAAAGTACCATGCAAACCAGGTTTTAACCCAGAACATTTCTGTTGTAAGGTAAACAGCAACCACGCTACCGCTCCACATGGTTTAGATCCCATTTTAAAATTTTTTTTACAACCAGACTTTCTAAAATCCAATTGAGATACACCCGGACATGCCAAAAAATGCAATGTTTTCTAGCTTCGCTCACCCATAGTGGAGACCAATAGCACAACATTTAAACTCTGTGGTTGATGTTTCTCAGTGAAAAGCATCCTGGAGATGTAGATAACATCTTTCCTTCAATTTTGTGTTTCCTGTCTTGTTCCTTTGACCACCAAAGCCCAGACATTTTCTTACACTGTTGTTGATCTTCGTAATGACCCACCCTCAGTTTCACGTCAGCAGCTCCTTCCGTCACAACTCTATTAATTGGTGACTTTCACGACAGCAACATCGCAAATGTCTCTGTGCCAGTGAGACGACTTTACATTATTGCAGCAGACCCTGAAGAGTTCGTAGTTCACACACCAAATATTGCTAAAATACCTGCTGTTTACTGTTGTTATAAACATACAAGGCTTGTGTGTGTGTATGTGTGTGTGCAGTTTGGTCGGACAGCGACAGCCTGTTGCAGCACAATAATTCATCCCGTTTATTTGATTTGGAGGATCTAATTCCACAGGCTTCCACAGTTTGGCTCAACATCAGGGCTAAACCGTCCGGCTCTGAACTTGCTCGGCTTTCAGCCTGCTCACTCCTACTAATAAAAACAACATACCAGGAGAAGTGCAACGTCACGCCTGGACCGCAAAACACACCAGGGAGTATTTTTACGCATAAATGATGCCTCCGTACACATTGTGAGGTGGTGTCAAACTGATTTATCATTGTGGCTGAGGACTTCTCGGAGCTGAAAGGGAAGTGAGGAGGTGAGCTGCGGGGAGCGGGTACTCAATGGATGGGGCTGTTTGTGTCCTTAAGGATCACCGGCAAGTTCACCACAGACTCAAATTATATTTGCTGTGGGGTATTAAAAGTCAACATATGGGCATCCCAGGCTCAGTGACAGGAGGAAATATCACATTCTGATTCAAATCCGCTCTGTTCACCCCACACCACGCTGCGGATGGCATCGTAAGTGGAGTGGTGAGGTTTTCATTGTTGTTCCCTCTATCATAGTTTGTGCCCCAAACTTAATGATCCTTACTCCAATTATTAAACAGATTTAACACATCAAAATCAGCTCACTAGTCATGAAGAGCATAACTCAGCCAATGAAAGAGCTGTATGCGCCTCCTGAGGTTTCCAGCGAGCTTTGTCAAGTTTATGAAAGATAAACCTACGGCACCACAGCAGGCATTTGGGAAGTTCATGATCCAGGGTTTGGGGGTTTGAACTATTTCAGCTGATTGAAGTCGTAAAATATATCATCTCTGCTGCTCAATTTGAACAAAGTCTGTCTCTTCTCAATTTTAAAATACTTTAATTGGTTTCGCGGAAGTTAATACACTCTGTGAATTTCTTCAATTTATTCCATATATACCATGCCCCAACCATAATAAGTGGTTGCTCAACTCGTACTCTGACCATAATGTTTCTGCAGTAATCTTTCTAATCTTTAAACATATTATTAAAGTCAATGTGCAGATATGGTAGAACCCGGGAGAATTATGTGAGGAAAGTTTTTTTTTTTTTGATGATTTCTTTGGTTTGCTGTGCACTTTGATGTGTGCTTCCTGAAAAATGTTGTCATGCATCAGGGCCACGGCATCGATGGAAATGCCATGTGACATATACATGTTGATAATGACAACATTAAGGAAGTTAATGATAACAAAGAGACAAAGAGATACAAAACCACCACAAAGAGAACCAAATCAACCACAAAGACACAAACTACAAAGAGACAGAAAATAACCACAAATAGATGCAAACGCCCCCAAAGAGATGCAAAACAACCACACAGAGACACAAACTGACCACAAAAAGACATGTGAACTACAATGAGACACAAAACAACCACAAAGAGACACATATTAACTACAATGAGACACAAAACAACCGCACAGACACACAAACCAACTACAAAAAAAAAACACAAACTGGCCACAGAGACACAAAACAACCACAAAGAGATGCAAAATCACCACAAAGAAAGGACAGACAACACTGAGGAAGTTAAAGAAAAGACTCTCAGTAGTCTGCTGACCTTCTGCTTGCCGCTATCACCACTCTGTATGAATGAATGAGTATAAACACAACAACTGCACATTGCTTACTCAGTAACAAGATACAGAAGAATAATGCTTTAAGTTACCTGGGCGTAACTCCATTTGTATGTAGCTCATTGTTGCTCTGTAACACAATGTTGATGAATCAATCATCAGTTACTGTACAGCCTGATCATATACAACACATGCATGTAACAGTGTAGGTAGAAATCTGAAGCTCAGCTGTAAGATACCCATGGTGGGACACTATGTTTTTTTTATGAAATCAATTGAGGAGAAGGACGCAAAATCTGATCAAAAGTGGTCATTTGGATCTGGAAACAAAACACCAGGTCTGAACAGTCCTCTCCCACCCACTGCTTCCTGTTTCTCTCAGCAATAAACACAAATAAATCTCTTAATAGGCCGACAAATTCCACCAAACAAGTGTCTTTATTGAGTTGAATTTCCATAAAGTAGGCTGTCATCTCTCTCTTTTTATGAGCGTGTGTATGTGTATGTGTGTGTGTGTGTGTGTGTGGGTGGGTGTTTCCCGGTAGAAAGACGTCCAAATTAACTGCCTACATCTTTATAATGAAATGCCGAACGCGGATGCCACAAGTGAGTCACACTCAGATACATGAGTCATCGTTGATATAGTGCAGGCTTGACTCTGTTTCTTATTCACGACGAAACAAAAATCTTACTGTTTTTTGTTAGTGTTTTATTTTTACTGACCCTCCAGCTGGATCAGTGTGATGGAAAAGCTGTCACATGACCTGCTGACCCCAAACAGCCGAGCCACATTCCAAAATGTGATGCATGAAGATGACATCCACTTCTGGGTGGGATTATTCTGGGGTTCCACTGTGTGCGCAGAGACAATGCTGTTCATTTTTCACAGACGTAGACTGTGTCATGTGACCATCTATTGGATCATTTCAACCCTTGGATAGATGTAAAACTCTCCTGGTTGAGGACAGTACAAACAATAAGAAACTGAGGTGAAAAAAATTTCTTCCTCACTGAAAAATGGAGTCCATTTGTTCATGCCACTCTTGGGAGAGATGTCAACTACAAGTCCCAGAGAGCTTTGCTGTAAGAACCACCTCATGAGAGAGCTTCAGGTTCTGTTACCATGCCATGGTGGGGTGAAGTTATAGATTGGTCTTTATACAAAATCTGTTGGATAAATGCAGCAACTTGAATCAATTTACTTCAATTTGTAATCATTTTGATCAATTCATTCACCAGACGCTTGCAGTTACAAAGCATTCTGAATATGCCAGAACTCTGAGCTGCTGTGGCTCATGGGAACTGTTCAGAATCCTTCCTTGTATCAAATTAAAGACTGAGGCTGTGTCTGAAATCTCTCCCTATATATTAGCTACATTTTAGAGGTGCAAATTTAATGATCACCACAAAGTGGCAGTGATATGTGGTTGACATCCATATTCACTCCCTCTGCCTGCGTGGATTCTCTCCGGGTACTCCAGCTTCCTCCCACAGTCCAAAGGCATGCAGCTTAGGGTAACTGGTGACTCTAAATTGCCTGTAGGTGTGAATGTGAGTGTGAATGGTTGTTTGTCTCTATATATGTTGGCTCTGTGATAGACTGGCGATGTGTCCAGGCTGTACTCCGCCTCGATAAGTGGTATAGATGATAGATGAATGAATGAACATCCCCATTCATTATGCCATGGCGCTGACTGTGACTGCCCGCAGTTAATGGATGTATAAAGCCTTGCTGCCAAAACGTTTTGTAAAAGAGACATCTATAAAATTGTTGACAGGACACCTTCAACCATAAAATAGATCAATCATAATTCTTTATGTTATGATTTTTTAGTTCATGGAGGTTTTATAGGTTTTGATAGACCACTTAAATGTAGGCCACACTACACAGAGCCTTTGTGTTTCAGCTCTGTTGTTGACTTTTCCCCTCACTGTCAGTGCAGCTGATACATTACATTTGTTGGCTGCATTTGAGTAATAACTGGGGGACAAAGATCATTAAAAGTTAAATATCCTGTGGCATGCTGGGTAATGTAGTGCATCTTCTTGGCAGTTAGTTGAATTTGAAATAAAATAATTGATTCAGAGTAGGAGAATTATGGTTGTATGAAGGAATGTGACAACAATAACTAGTCTATTTTGTCAATGATTGAATTAAACGTTGTTTTGTGTTACTAAGCGCAGCCGTTATCGCCGAACTGACTACATATCCCACAATGCACGAGGTGTAAAATGTAAAGCGCAGTGTGGTGCGGACGTGTTTGACAGTTGTGCGAAAATGGGGTACTGAAGTCGATAAGACTGAGCGATTCTGAGTCAGATCGCGCCTGAAAATCACCTCCACACACTCATGCTGTCATTTATTCTTTGAGTTCTTTCCCTATATACAAATCCTCGTGTGTTCATGAGGAAAAAACACGAATGAATGAACACGTGAGGGAGCTGAGAACAGATCGTACAGAATGGGCAATGAACGTCGTGTTAGGCTGACCGAAGAGAAGGAAAAAAGAGGTGAGGTCTCACTCTGCCCTCAGCTCGGTGTACCACAGTGTCATCTTAAAGTGCGAGGCATTAAATAAAGAAAGCGAGATAAGTCCCCCTTAAATAAAAATATAAGTAATTTATTTTTTGTTCAAATTACATTTAAAATATTTTGTGACATTTTCTTATTTTTGTGTATCATTCTGTTGCACAGACATTAGGCCTCTGGGCACCAGCATGTAAAAGGCCCCCATCCTCCATCGGAGTAAGATCCACAGAATGGCTGATTGTGTAGTCTCTCTCTCTCTCTCTCTCTCTTTGGTGATCTACACATCTTTTTCTTCATTTTACCCATCTATGTCGTCATTTTGCATTTGCATTTCGCCAGTCTGTATGCTAACATAGACCACAGTATATTTCTACAAACAAACCAGAGAGCAGTGCACATAATTGACAGATTTTTATTTACACTTAGGTTTGGATATGAGGGTTACAAACATAGATTTCTTTTTTCTTTCTCAGTCTTTTAAGATGAAGGTTTAGTTATTTTGTTGTTAGACGGAAACTGTTTTTATTTAGGCTTTTATCAGATTTTCGTCAATTTGAGAATCCACCCTCACTGACTTTATATTGTATGTAATTTTTCATACGTTAAGTGATGAAAAACATATTTTTTTTTTTTCACAAATTTCTTATGAAATCATGAGACTCACAGAGTTCATACTACATACCATCCGCAGGGCCTAAAATCCGAGAAGGAAGAAGTCAGCGGAGTGAGTCATCATGCTAATAGACGACCTTTGGCGCTAGCCATAGTGCTACCGTTAAGGAGCGACAAGTGTAGACCGGGCAGCGTCGTTCCTCGCTCCGGTATGATGCCAGGCGACAGCAACATGACCTCCATCGTTCAGAGAATAGCTCGGCAGGCTCTTGTCACCTTCAGGAACCCGCCCCGGGTCGGCGAGGATGCCGGTAAGTCTTTCCTGGAGAACCACAGCAAACTGAAGAGCCTGATGACGGAAGTGCGAGCGGCGGACCTGAAGCTCGCCCCGCGGAGAGCGGACGACAGCACGCCCGGCGTGCCCCCTGCCCTCCCGTACCACCACGGGGCGCCCCCGGTCACCTATATGCACATCTGCGAGACGGACCACTTCAGCATGGGGGTGTTCCTGCTGAAGAGCGGCGCGTCCATCCCCCTGCACGACCACCCGGGGATGCACGGCGTGCTCAAAGTCATGTACGGCAAGGTCAGGATCAGCTGCTTCGACAGGCTGGAGCGACCATCCGGCAGCACGCAGGCTGCGCCTTCGCCTCCCCCGGCCCAGATGGGCGCTCTGCGGCGCTCCGTGCTCCGCTCCACCGGGGAGTACACAGAGGAGAGCGGCCCTTGCGTCCTCTCCCCTGACCGGGACAACCTCCACCAGATCGACGCAGTGGACGGCCCGACGGCGTTCATGGACATCCTGGCCCCGCCATACGACCCGGACGACGGCAGAGACTGTCACTATTACAGGGTTCTGACAGAAGCGGAGGTTAAAAACACAGAGCAGAAGGAGCAGAAGGAGAAGGAGGTCTGGCTCATGGAGATCTCACAGCCTCCGGATTTCTGGTGCGGAGGGGAACCGTACCCGGGCCCGGAGGTCTGCCTCTGATCCATCTGCAGCCGGCCGCAAAATGTCTTCTTTTCTCGGACTGGTCTGGTTTATAGACCTTGTAGTGGCACAAGACCGGGGCTTCTGGACATGGTTGGGCAAATTGAGCTAAATAAAGGGTCACTCTCAATCTTCCATTTGTCAGGGGGCATGAGAAGCCAGTCCAGGCTAGAGGTAAACCAGAGGGTCAACTTTGGGCTTTATTTACGACCAAGAATGTCACACTGCAGAATAGATTTTCCTTTAGTTACAGCACAAAATTAGGTTACCTCATTGTTAGGTGCTGCTTGCAGTGCAGCAGGGGAAACACAGTAACTCAAGTTTCCATTTCCCCAGGCAATAACAACAGCCTGTTGGTACTGTGATCCCTCGCTGTATCTACAGTAAGGATATTACTGCTAGGAAAGCAGGTAATTGAGTTATTTCCCCTCATCTTGCTCTCAATGCGCTTCCTGGTTCTCTGTATTATGGAGATACTATAGGAAACATTTCAGATATTAGTTTAACCCCCCCAGAAAGGGAATGAAATCACTTTTACATGATGGATTTGCTCCATAATCCTCAATTTTCTGATGTTACCCACGTCCATTTCGGCATTGACGTCTTTCTCTTATGTGGTGATGGATTTTTTAAATATCCTAGACATTGTCTGAGAAGACATGTCCGTCCCTGTGTTGATTGACAGCTGTAACTACAGTCAGAGAGGATCCACAAGACTGTCCTTAAGAGTTCGGGGTCATCAGTATGTGGCAGAATATTCATGGTTATCTATAAGTCAGAGATTTGATTCCTGCTGAGGTCACCTGAACATATCTCCTTACTGTCCTTTGAAGGCAACAGTCCTCAACAGTTTTCTGTCCTGAATTAAGGTTGATTAAATGTGGAATTTTGACGTCCAATAAGCAGCCATCCATCAGCCTAAAGGGAAAACTGATAATCACCGAAATTGGAGTCAGGAATGACGCGAGCAGTGTGCTATAATAAGACCCTGAAAGTTATTTTTGCATGAGTAATGCCAAGAAATGACAGATTGATGATGTGCAGGGTGCTAATGCTGCGTTCCAGAAAAGTTCAGAAGTTTGAATTTGCTGCTTGCATCTTGGTCGAAGTGATTGCTTCAAGTTTTCGATTCCAAAACGGAGATTAGGGCAAGAACCTTGACATCTCACAGCAATCCTTTTAATGACCTATAAATACACTACATTTCAGCTTTCAGTATTGCATGAACTTCAGTCTAAAGGAAGTACATGCCGATGCTAAATAGCTCATGATATTTATTTAAAATGTGCACTTATTACTAACAGTTGCCGTTATATTTATTCCACATATTAGCTGTTGCATGAGGCATGCATTTTTACAACACTGAAACATAATGTCTGGAGATATCATCTACTTCCTGGGAATTCCAGACTTCTGACCGCATCTTGAATGCAGCATTAAAAGCAAATCTGTCCGAATCTGAGTCGACCTGAGCTGAGCTGTCTCTGTTGAAGTTGCCTGGGACCACAGAGGGACTGTGTCAATGTGTTTTGATCGTCTTCCTGCTTCAGGCTTTGTGATGTTTGTTTTGTCAGATGAAGAAACCGCGTGAACCTTCAGGTCTCTTCTGGAGACGTGGAAGCTGTCTAAAACTGCAGGTTCTCTCGCGTCGTGATTTAGGATTCTACGAACTGTAGACTGCCTTCTTTTTTCTTAGAAAAGTTTGATCCTCAGGTCTGTGTTTGTGATTTGTACTGCCGACTGATTTTAGGAGATTGTTTGACAGATGTGCACTAAATAAGGCTTCTTAGCACAAACTCTGACTGTCTTTACCACGTAAGGAAAGAGAGGTCCTCACTATTCAGTCATGCTATGATGTCTGAAATATCAGTGTGATTACAGAATAAGAGTCATAAAAATGTTTTTGTCAGTTTGAGGTTGGATGTAATCAGAAATGCAGGGTGAATCTGAGGGTTGGGTTCATGATAAAGTTTATAGAGTGAAAATTGTGATTATTTGCAGCTCAGCAGCTCATGACTGAGGCGAAAGAAACTGCTGAACAAATACTCTGCTACTTAAAATCAGCACTCAGCTGTAAAGTAACATTGCAGTTTACGTTGGAGATTTCATTCAAAAAATTATATACAGTATGCACTATTGAAAAATGATGCTTATTCTGACACAAGTAAAGCACTTATAGTCATATAAAGACCTCTGCTCATAAAGTGTTGGAGAATGAGACTGTCTGAAATGTGAAATGATGCATTTTGGATGACTCTTATCTCAGAAATTAGGAAAAAAATAAATCAATTTCAGAACGGTGAATGAGACTAATGTGCTGTAGTTGAGTCACTGTGGGAATGTAGACGATACAGGTCTTCTAAATAGCTCTTTAAATCAGGCCTGAGTCTAGAATCAGATTCTCGTAGTTGGTGTTAAATGAACAGTAACTGCATCAAAGTATTTTGCCTGTAATGAAGATTTTCTGTGTGTTCATATAAAATGTGCTGTTTATTTTGCCTAAGCACGTCTGCTTCATTCACTTCCAAGCGTGATGAGCTGCTGTTGAAATTACAAAAAAAAAAGTTCAGTAAAGCAACTCGATCCCTTCGACAGGTTTTGAATCTAGTTGCTGACCTAAACCTTTTTCGTACTTTCAATAAAACTTTTGCATTTCCAAGCAATGTTGTGTATGACTGAGATGCCAGTGTGTGTTAAAAACTGTCATGACCTGAGGCCAAAGTTAAATTGGAAAAAAAATTCATGTGAGTGTGACATTTTTACAACTCAGTTAGACTCAAAATGTTAATGCAGCAAGTACATTTCTGCAAAGATGCGTGTTAACTCCTCTGCAGGTTTATACACAGAAGAGCGTCGTGAGTAAATGTAGGTTGTGTATCCCTGTGAGTCACACAAATTGACCACTTGAGTCCGTTTTCTGGTGTGTGCTCAGTTATCCACATTTGTATGATTTGTTGTGTCTTTCCTCTCTATGGACAGCAGGCTTTTCACCACGCCATTTGGCCTTTATTTTATGTAATTGCTTTATATTTGAACCATAATTTCAACAGAAGCTGCCATCCTCTTCCTGGTCATGCTGCAGCTGTTTCACATTAGAAGCCAACCAGTGATTCAGACAGACTAACGCATCCCCCTTTCTTGGAAAGCTTTAACTGTGAAACATCTGCAGGACGTGATGAGTGTCACTGGCATTAGCTTAACATGAAAATAAGAGTAAATTAATGAGTGACTCAGAGCATGATTTTTTTGCATTTCTGCACAGTTTCTTAAGTCTTCTCATGCTTATTAATCAAATAAAGAAGTTAGCCATAGCATGGTCACCAATAGTCACCAGGCAGTGGTCAGTGGCATCGTGACCCATGGAAGTGTGTCAAAACTGGGAGGTGAACAATAAAATCAGTGATACTGGTCATCCAAGTTCAGAGGAATCAGAACCATCAGTTACATTGATACCAAACTGCTGGAGGAACACAAGTCTCTTAAAAATGTAACTGAAGCATTAAGATTCCCCTTAATTGGAGCTAACCATGGAAAATGGACACAAACCCAAAACACACTAAATTAATTTGGCTGGGGTGTCCACATTCTTTTGACCATGTAAAATATTTTAAAGGTGCAATATGGAAGTTTTTGCAGCCACTGCATAGCCAATGGTAGCATTAACAGCTGTTTACTTACCAAGAGCTTCAACAGTTGCCATGTTTACGTGACAGGAGGTTAGAATGCTTCCACCGTGCAGAACTACTTTTTCATCATCTCATGTTGAACTGAGGGAAAACTGGACACCACAGTGACTCACTATTCCAAAGTGGTATTATGAGACAGGATGGGCCAAGGTTAGCAGGTTAGCATGCTAATGTCAGTAGAAGAAACATTATAAAAATAGAAGTAAAATAAGAGTGTTGATCAGAGTTGCCTTTTTTGCTTAAACTGTTGCTGAACTTGCAGTGTTTAAACTATTTATGCTAACATGCAGCGATAGCAAAAACTCACATATAGCACCTTTAAATACTTACTGAAAATAGCAGCTTTTCTCATTCTTTTGATCTTATCACATGATCGTTGTCAGCAGATGAAGATTAGACAATGGCTGTTGAAGACCACGTTATATGAGGAAGAGCTCCAGAAGATAAAATTGGGTGAGATTGTTTTGTCAACATAACACACTTAACGTATGCCAAACTGACCAAAATGAAAGAGTAGCAACAATGAGCAGCCTCACCAACTGAACAAAACATTTATTTGCATCGACAAGAAGCGTCAGTCCAGCAGGATAAAAGCTTTAGTGCTCGACTTATTTGCATAAAAATTTTCAACACAAAACAGAACTTTTATTTGTCCAGTGTCTCAATCTCTCTTCTCTCTGTTTATCACACATTCATCAGGTAGAAATGCTGGTCAGGTCTTTACAAGTATCAACATGTCTGTGCATACACCTGAAAACATCCAAAAATAAAAATCTATCCAGAAAGTAACAGATGATCAGGCTACAGTCTCATAAAATTCCAACAAAGTAACATGTGTTGTTTGTAATAATGTATAAACCAGTATCAACTCTTCCTCATGCATGTAAGTAAATTTCTAATATGATACAAAACCAGGTTTAAAAAAGGCTTCATTTAGCTGCTTTTAGCCAATGAAAATCTCAGTTTCACACTTTAGCCACGCCCTAATTTGTGATGTCACAGCACCTCTTTGGGACACTCTGACATCACCTTGGCATCAAATTGATAACCCCCCCCCCCCTCCTTTCCTTACTCCAAAAAGCATTTTGTAAATATTGTGAAACAGGCAGAGTCATGCTAAAACAGTGAATGTAATCACTGTTCGACATCAGTTTGTATGTTAAAGATAATCTTTCAAAATGTTGCAGCTCTAGAACTTTCAGTATATTGATGGGATGAATCTGAAATGACATTTTCCTTACTAGAAAACCAAAATGCAGAAGAAAAATTCTTGTGTAATTGTAGTTTTCAAGTGAAACCATAGTGATTTTGATTTGGGGAACAGGCCATTCAAGTGAAGCTGTTTTCAAAGAATTAAGTGAGGGTCGAAAAATCCCCTCAAATACCGGTGTGACTTTTTATATTTTTCTCAAAATAGGTTTTGTGCATCTAACTGCAATTGAAACCAAGAAACCACCCACAACTTGGGGGCTGTGCAGCAGCAGCAGCAGCAGCAGCAGTAAACTGTCCTGCAGCACTCAGATTCAGTTAACTTGCAGGATTCTGGTCTCATCTTTGCAGCCTGAATTGTAATTGAATCCCTGAGAGCATGAAGCACAGAGTGTAGACACAAAATGCCTTGCCACAGAGCACTAAAGTAAACTGTAGCAGTTGGGCACAATCTGGCACACATTCTGAAAACACACTGACACACCATCTGCTTTATATTATAAACCAAAATCCCTTTACCATTCCTGTTAATAATCTGGAGCACTGACTGACGAGTGAGGAATTGGGTTTTAGTTAATGTGATAAATAATGAAGGAATGACCAAACGCATCGTGGGGGGTCTGATTCTCACTGATTTTGCAGATATGGCTTCGGAAGAGTTTTCCTCCACTTTTCTGAGAACAGTGAACTAAATGATAAACTTTGGGCTCTGTTGACAGGCGGAGTGTGGCGGGAGCCCGTACAGCTCGTGTTCAAATTGAGAAAAGTTTACATTCAGCAGCTTCGGGGTCGTGCGCGGTGAGGATTAGGACGCAGAGGATTTTTTCTCCTTCTGCCGCAGGTGAATCTTCATGTGCCTCCTCCTCTCGTCGCTCCGGGCGAACTTCCTCCCGCACTGGTCGCAGGAGAAGGGTTTCTCCCCGGTGTGCGTGCGGATGTGGGTGGTCAGGTGGTCGCTGCGGCTGAAGTTCCTCATGCAGATGCGGCACTGGAAGGGTTTGTGGCCCGTGTGGATGCGCAGGTGCCGGCTCAGCTCGTCCGACCGGGAGAACCTGCGGTCGCAGCTCTCCGCCGGGCACGGGTAGGGCCTCTGGTGGACGGGCGTCTTGCTCGGCCGGTTCGGGTACTTCCTGGGTCTCAAGATCGGCCTGAGAGGGAGGTTCTGGTGGCTGGGGAAGGCGGCGGCCATCGGACCTTCGGAGGCCGGCGAGGGCGCGCCGAGCGTAAAGTTCCTGATGGTGTTCAGAGGCGTGAGAGGCGGGGGCACCCTGAGGGAGTCCAGCGCGTACGGGAGGGATTTCCTCTCCGGGAAAGCCGCCTGGATGTCTCTCTGGCAGCTCTGCTGGTAGAAGCCCCCGTACTCGGGCATGATGGAGAGCAGCGCGGCGCCGTCAACGGTCGGTTTGGGCGCTGAGTTGTAGGTCGGAGGCGGGTGGTAGGCCACGGCGCACGTGGACGTCGCCAGGTAACCCCCCGCCGACTGGTCTTGGTACATGTCCCCGCTGCAGGAGTAGGAAGGAGCCGGGTGTGGGTGGGTGTGGGTGTGGG
Organism: Lates japonicus; assembly: GCA_033238685.1. Taxonomy (NCBI): domain Eukaryota; kingdom Metazoa; phylum Chordata; class Actinopteri; family Centropomidae; genus Lates; species Lates japonicus. The sequence goes on along the minus strand of BRZM01000255.1, from coordinate 4,291,717 downwards.
GGTGGGGGTGGGGGTGCGGGTGAGGGTGAGGGGGCGCGTACATGTGGCTGATGTCCGGCGGGCCGTGCGCCATGGTGCCGTCCCCCGCGTCCACTGCCTCTCCTCCTCCTCCTCCTCCTCCTCCTGCGTAAATATCGGGAGATGCCGGAGGCGATCCAGACAAGGCAGCCGGACCCGGGGTGGCGATGTCAGCGCTGACCACGTTGATGACGTCCCCCGGTGTCCACGGTCCTCCCGCGCCTCTGGAATCCACCGAGAACTTGCCGGTGAACGCCACGGGGTGCGTGCGTAAAGTTGCCACGTACTGCGCCAAGTCGCCCTGCAGAGGCAGCACAGGTGCGCTCTTCTCGTCGAACAGAAGATTTCCTGGGAAATACACCAAAGTACAGTCGGTTAGAATGAATGGAAACACAGGATCATGTTCATCTTTAAAGCTGATGCATCCCACGCCCAACACGACTGTATTACCTAGACCATTATGATGCAATCAAAAAGAATGTCCTCACTTTTCACCCAAACCGCTCCAGAGCAAATGACACAAACTCTTACCGCCTTCATCCTCATCAGGTTTCCCTTCATGTTCTTCCTCCCCTACAGCCTCTTCTTTAAAAACAATCGAGGTCTGTGAAGACAGCCCCCCCTCCGCTGTGTACACATCTTTAGGAATACCATCTATAATCCTGCTGAGAGACGCAGAAACCTCATCAACTAGTTTAGCGGTCATTCTGTCTCTAAGATGGAGATCTCGGCTAATTATATATTCGAGTCGGTTTCTCCAGTTTGCAGCCTGACCGATTCTCAAACATTCTGAATATTTTCCTTCATTTTGTCTGTTCCGCCTCTCATCTCGTGTAAATAGCTCCTGGATGGTGCAGTATGGTTATAAAGGGAATCTCTGGGTGTCCCGTTACGTCATTTACCAAATATGGACTTGGGATTTGAAAAAAAAGAAGAAAAAAAAAAGAAACAGAGGGAACTCCAGAAATAGGTCTGGTGGAGCTTGTCGTGACGAAACGTGGAAACACTTAAAGTGACCCGTTTGGGTTTAAATAATTGCAAAAGTCTCACGGATCTGAATTTTGTGGATTTTATTTCCACACCTATCGTAAACATCAGCGCGCGCTTCACGCCGCTCTCGCCTCCTGTACAGGAAAAAGAAAGGCCCCATCATTCGGAATTCCGGTCACACTCTCTCCATAAATGGATTCTCCGGCGGTGAGGTGAGAGGATCCCTGTCTGCTTATATGGCTGGTATCCGGGTAAATTTGTGTTACATTGTTTTGTCTTTGTGCCAGATGAGCCCACACACTGACTCCACAGACCCATTTGTTTTCTCTCCTGCCTTGTCAGGAACTGATTACTGCCCTGATTGGGTCTCGCCGTCGTTGGCCCGTTGAGATAGATGGGGTGATTAGTGAAAGAATAATCATTTAATTCATTTCCCTCAGAAGCTGGTTGGTCTTGTTAAAAAAAAAAAGGACTGGAGACAATCAAATGCATTTATAATTTAGTCTTTGAGGAAGAGGCACATGTGCTGTTAGAGAGAGACAGGCAGCTGCGGATATTTCAGGATTCAGAGGACAGACTTCAGACATGAGTGTGCTCTATAAAAAACACAAATTATTCATAAAATTCATAGAAAAGACACAGGCCTATTAAAACCAATGTTTTTGTCCAAAATTTCCATTACATACATCGATGTGAACTGAGATCTCTAGCACCCACAATCTACCCAAAAACAATGTGGGGAAAAAGTGTGATGTTATGTGCGGTTTGATGGTTTAAATATATAGACATTTCTCATTAATTCTATTTTAATGGAAATGTTTCATATTCTTTTGTAATTTGTGATCTTTTATGGTGAATAGTGAGCTTGACAGCCAATCAGGTAAAGGTTGAAGTTTTTCACTGCCATCGCTCTACTGTGGATTAGTCATTTCTAAAGCAGCCGACAGGAAAGAAAGCCAGACCCTAACTGTTTCTCAATTCTCAACTTCAGTAAACCTGTTAATTCATTTTCATGCTCACAGGATGTGTGGACTGTGGAGTTATCCCAACATGCACTGGGCAAAAAGCAGGGAAACACACAAGACATCACACAGCTGAAACACACATAAATGTATTATAGTGGATAGAGATCCCTGTTGCTTATGTTTATCAGAAAACAATTTACTGATAATTTGACTCTTAGGTTCATTTTTTTCATTTGTCTCTTGTGTATCTGAAGCTCTGTAAAGCCAACCAATCCAGAAATCGCCTCCATGTGTAAACTGTTAACTCATGTGGGAACAAGAAAAACTGGAAGCTTGGATTTCAGACATTGCAACCTGATCTTAGAGGAAATTTAAATATGGACAAATGCTGTATAAATTCTGGTTTTGTAAGAAGTGGACTGTGTAAACTCAACCAACGTCAGTATTTTTTAAAGCCCCATAAACCTTGGTTTTAAATCTTAAGTATTTCAATAACCATGACTAAATAAGCAATAAAGCTTTAGTTTGGAACTACTAACTTATACTAATACTATTACTAATACTACTGCTTTGCTTTTTTAGTACTGTGTGGGTGTGGTTTGTTTTGACTTGATTGACTGCGCTGACAACGAAAGCAAACAAGTCCAAAACTGTCAAGAAACTTTGATTAATATATTGCAAAACTGTGTGAACTTTGGCAGAACATAAGTCATGAAGGGCTTTGTCGCTCACAGTAAGAAACTGATCGTGAGAATAGATTTTCGGGCCTTTAAATAGAAGTGCAAAGAGCAAAACTGACCAAAAGCTTGATCTAACTGTACTGTGAATATCTGACCTTACTGAACTGAATAGACTGTCTTAGGATTTTCTTGGTAAATTACAGAAAATGCAAACTCGTGTTAGAACACATAGGATATTGTGAGGGCAGGCTGGGCCACATGGACATGAGTGAAATGAGCACAAATGAAATATCACTGACTAATTGTGTAACAACAATTAAGTTCTAGAAACTAGTGTATCAATTATGGATCCATGGCCCCGCTCAGAGCTGGCATTAACATGCGTCTTGGGTGACGTGATTACAAGTGGGCAGCCGTAAGTGTGTCAGATCACACCAGGCATCTGTCTACAAATAACCATGTGCATTGTTTCTGTTTGCAAAGATCTGTGGCTTAAAAAAGAAGAAAACAAAACATTAAAGTTTAGTGTGTTCCAGGCAAATCAAACCTCACGTTTGACACATTTGCAATATATCTCTATGGGACTTTTGAAATTTTGAGACATTGTAGACAAAGGCAGCTTATGCTATTTGAGAACCAAATAAATGAGTACATATTCAGTCCTCCAGCGTGTTGACATGTTCGCATACACACTGCTTAATGATTGTGGCCATATGCAGTCAAGAGATTCAATTGCTCAGACCACTTGTGGTCTTTTTCGATGCATTCTCAATGCATCTTTGGTGCATTCACACCCGCAGAGCTGTCTATTTGTGATTGGATCATCCAAGAAGGATATCAATGCCAGATATGAACAGGGCCCATGATCGCTGCATAGCCAAACCATTAGTCCATCCAACACTGTGGTCCAGAGTAAAGTAATCCAAAAATGAAACAGGACTAAATTTGCTGTAATATATATTTATTTTAGTATTAGTATTTTATCATTTGGTTGGTCGGTTGTTTGGTTTGTAAAATATATGAAAATTGTGAGAAATGCTGCCACAATTACCCTGAGCCCAAACTGACACCTTCACAGTGGTTGTTTTGTCCAATCAATAGTCCAAACCTCAAAATAATTAATCATATTAAATGGAAAATCTGCAAATCCTCACATTCATTCTCATTTTACATGAAAAATGACTTAAAGGATGAATAAAATAGTTGGCAATTATTTTTTTGTCAATTGCCTAATCATTTCAGCTCTTGTATTTGCAGTTGGGTTTAAACTTTACTAAAGCATCAGCAGGATTAGAAAGTGTCATAAAATGGTCTCTCCAACTAGAGTAGAATGCTTGAGTAAATGTACTTAGTTACTTCCCACCACTGGGTACACCTGGAAACACACACTGATGTGTAAAAGCAGAGATCCACCATCTCAGCAGTTACCGGCCATATGTCTATGAAATCCTCTGTAGATATTCACGGTCTCCAGAGGATGAATCTTAAAGATTTTGATGACTTATGGATGTTTTCTTTAGTGACGGCTTCAGGTCTAAATTTCCATTTTTACACAAAAAAATATTCCCAGAGGATTTTGGGCTCCTCATGGGCTTTACTGTGGTATCAAGCAAGAAAAACAGTCAGGATGGAAAAGACTGAATGTGCCTAGATATTTGGAGTGCAAACAGAACATATTTAAAGTGTGTCTGTTTGATTTGTTAATGTGGTGATTAGAAAGTTGATGAAGCTGAAGCCTTCTGCTGGATCACTGAGCTGTGGAGACGAACAGAGCGAGCAGGAGGACTGCAGCTCTCCGAGCCTTTTGAACGCCCACAGTTACAAAAATGTTGGTGTGTATTGTCGTTGTGTGGCGAACCGCCCACCCTGTGGCAGATGGGGGTTTGGTTGGTCCATGCATGCGCGCACACACACACACACACACACACACACACACACTGCAATGAACAGACTCAGAAAACACATGCACACACTTAGGAAACACACACTCTTTCTGGCGCTGTAACTCACAAACACACACCCACACACACATGCACGCACACACACAATTACACACTTTTACTTTTTCTCAACTCTCTCTCTCTCACACACACACACACACTGACACACTTAGTGAATCTATGTAACAAATGTACACACACCAACACACACTTTCTCTGTCAGTATCTGTCGAACACACACACACAAACCCACACACACAAATCTTTCTTTTTCCTCACGTCACATCACACACACACACAGCTCCGTGGGGACGGTGCCCTGCTTCCACCCTTCGCCCACGCTCCTCCAGGCCGCTGAGGCTCTGGGGGGTTTTTGGTTTTGTGTTTGGTGGCTCGAGGTGTCAGCCGGGGGTCCGGCGGCTCGGCAGACCCCACCACGCCGATTAATCATCTGTCATCTGTGGTTTTTGTTAATATGGATCTTTGTCTTCATCCCCAAACGACGCTCGGATCGGGCTGGCCGGCCTGCTTACCGCCTGCCGCCCTCTTTTCCATTTTTGCGACCAAACGTCACCGAAAAGCAACAAAAACAACCAAACTGCCGCTTTTTGTGGCTTTCTTTCACCAAGTCGAAGGTTTCATGCGGTCATCATCTGCTGTTCGAGCTAATGTTGTCACCTTTGAACCCTCATATAGACACCTCGCTTTTGTAACATCAAAATTACAGCAGCAGTAACAAAACAATAGGCTGCTTTTCTTTGGTAAAGATAAAGAAATTTGAGCACTGAGTTTTCTCATTTCATTGACACACCACTCCACCTTTTTCCCATTTGCCTCATGCTAACTGCTGCTAGCTGCTTCATATAGTGATCCAGTCATTACAAACACCTCCCTCCAAATTAATAAAAGCATTTTAGTCTACAGAGAAATCTACAGAGATGTCTCTCTTCAGTCCTCAACAAACTTTGTTGATATTTATCTCATTTTTGCTGCATTATTTTACTTTCCATTTGAATATCTTTTAGTTTCCATTTGCACATTTATTTTAAAATGTCAATTTTAGATATTTCAAACTTAATTTTATCCAGATCTCTTTAATCATGTCTTCTTTGTCGCTGTAACATCCCAGTTTCTCCACATAGATCAGCACAGTTTGATCTCTTTTTCACATGTTACATGTTTTATAATAGACTAAAAGAGAGTGATTTGTAAGTTTGGATGTTCTCTGAAGATACACCAAAGCTCTTTCTGAACAAGCGATCCCCCTCCTTTGAAAAGTATGACCCAGTCAGGTTGAATCTCTTTTTCAACAAAAGATGCTCAGACTCTAAATAAACACCGTAAATCATCTGAATTTTCTGCTAACATTCATGTCAGAACGGTAGGTGTTTGTTAAATGGTCGATGACTCACTTTGGATGGAAACACTTCTTCTAGTTTATCCTGCAGCACATGTTGTAATTTTGGTTGAAAATTGAGAGTTATATTATAAATTAGTATGGATAAACGTTTGATAAATAATTCAGCAAGGCCTTAAAGTACCTCATACTCTAGTATGTATGATCTTAAGATTTGTGTTAAACTTGTGTTAAACCAGTAGGTGGTGTTTAATTTGGTGAGGGGAAATTCCAGACCTGGTTTAGAGAGACAGATAATGGGACGTTTGTACAAAAAACAAAGTACCATAAATCATTCTGATATGATTGTATGCTTCATATTACACCACGTAGGTGTTTCTGGGTTTTCTCATTTTGGAACAAAATTTTTCATCAGCCTGCGGATGAGTCAGGGTTTGGGAGGTTTTGGTGATGAACCCACTAACCAAGCCATCAATAGAAGCGATTGCATATTCATGGGAAATGTATTGACTGCTGAGTGTCGGATAATAGACAGGCACATCAATGACCGTGGAGCTGCAGTGAATGGCTTCAACATTATCTCTGCGACCCAGAATGTGTTCTCGGTTACTCTCAGAGCTCATATCAAATGAGGATAATTAGCCTTCAGGAAGGATCAAGTTTCAAATAACTTCTATAACGTTTATCAAGCCAAAGAACCAGAGATGGAATAAGACACATTGTGTTGGGGTAGATAATCTGGAGCTGACATGTTTGGACATCATCAAGTAAATTAATAATGTTTCCAAAACCTTTAAGGTTACTCAAAGTCCAGCTTTGAAAGCACAAATTGAAGAAAAACAGAGAATTATCTATGGAAGGATGTAGCTGCACTTCAGTTGCAAACTGGTAGATGACAGGAAAGTCCACATATAACATTTCATATTATAGAATTATGGGCTGAGTCACTTAAATAGGCACAAAAATAAAGGAAATGTTATTCATACAAAAATGAACAATATGACATCAGAAACAACAATTAGGCTGCAACCACAATACACTAATTATAATTTTGTTTTTAAAGCCTTTCCTACCATTTCCATGTTGGGCTATTGTTTGAACGTATTTCTAATCAAAGCTGCTTTTACCAGCCAAAATCTCAACTTTGCTGCTCTCAGCAGAAATACAGAGGGTTTCAGTGAAAATGCACTGAATGTAAATTATTTATACACATTCATATGAACTTTTAAAAAATCTAATTAGGGCTGTCATTATAGATGAATCTGCTGATTATTTTCTCATTTCATCAGTTACTCTTTTTGTTTATATAATGGCAGAAAGTGGCAAAAAATGTGAATCCCAATTTCCCAGAGCCTAAAGTGACACCTTAAAACGTTTCATTCCATCCAACAAACAGTCCAAAGCCTACAGATATGTAGTTTACTATTATATAAGACAAAGAAGTGAAGCAGGAAAATCCTCATATTCAAGATGCTGGAACCAGAGAATGCTCTGCAGTCCTACTTTTAAAAAAATGACTGAAATGATGAAGCGGTTATCAAAATGGTTGCCAGATTTTCTGTGGATCAACTGATCAATTGATCGTTTCAAGTCTGCAGTAAATCAAACATCTACAATCTGCCATAAAAGCAACATCTATGATGAAAAGTGCACAACTAACAACTAGTTCTAGGCCTTTTGCTGACTCCTGGCATCTTCATAGGTCAGAGATCTTAGGGCTAGCATCAAGCTTTAACATTGATAACAGAGGGACATGTGGAGAAAATCAAACTCCTAAATATATTTTACAGACTGAATTTGAAAGCAGAAGACCAGAGAAGAAAACCTTCACAAATAAGTTTGATTATCACTATACTGTATGTCTGCATTATGTACCTTTTGGAAATACTGGTTGGATATTTCTGGTGTAGACCTTTATGAGACAAAAGGCCTAACATTATGAACACTGATCATATTTGACTCTGATTTAAACAATCTCAGGGTATTTCAGCAATATTTTTTGGACTTGAGATCATTCTCTGCACACAAACACATAAATACCAATACTCCACACACATTATATTAACTCATGTTAATAGGATTAACACATGTAAAAGTTGATCATCAGAAGACATAGAGCTGCCAATATGAATAGAAATCAACTTCTTCAACTAATAAATCTTTATAATCTTATATGCTTTTTTCCTCCATCTTTCTGACGTCATTCATGTGATTTGTTCTATAAATAAATACCATGCGGCTATTTATCAGCAAAAATCACTGTTCTTTTCCTTGTAAAACTAAATATGAAGTTAGTCTATGGGTTTTACCCTCTGTGGCTGCCTAGCTTACAGACAAGAAAAGTGGATTTTCATTCTTATGTGAGAAGTATCAAACTCACTTGAAACCCTCAGTGTAGGGGAGTTCTCCTTCTCCTCCGTCGGGGGTCCCACCGAGACGACGTCCACCGGGCCTCGTCCTCGTTCTCCAGAGAGAGGGACGGAGAAAGAGAAGGAGAAAGAGAGGAGTAAGATAGAGAGGGATGTGAGATGCTTCCTGAGGTGGACGCAGCCCGACGTTTGTCTGTCCGACCACGAAGTTACCCGCTCCTCTGGGTTTCTGGCTCGCCCCCGGAAAGGGTCATCATCACCCGGGGTCTGAGTGGGCTGCCAATGACAAAAAGAGAGCGAGAGAGGGAGAGAGGGAGAGAAAGAGAGTGTGTAGTGGGGGGAGAAACAATACAATTGTTCCCACCTCACTTTGCTTCCACCCTCGCAGTTAAAATTGTTATGGTAATGAAGTGGATTTTTTGCTGGACAGCAGATTGTAACAGAGAGATGTTTCTTTGACTGGAAGTGGAGGCCGGAGATGTTCGGCAGCCAGATAGCCCTGCCTCACCCTGTAGCAAGGCAGCTGCTGCTCTGGACACCAAGATGATGATGATGACTGTGGCAATGATGATGATGACAATGACATGTACAACAATTTATTATTACTGCAGCAGTTTTGCTAAAGTGGAGAAACTTTAGCACTTTAAAGGATAACTCTGGTATTTTTGACCCTGGGTCTTATTTCTCATGTTTTTGGCTGTAAATGATCGATAGAGAAATCTTCAGAATCGTTGCAGTATTGAGCAAGAACAGTGTGTTTGAGAATAAGATCCTTTTTGTTCAATCAGAAACATTGGTATATATCACTACCAGACTCCATGAACAAAAACTGTCATTTAACAGAGCAGAGAGTTGCTGGATACAGCGGCCTAAATCAGTTAGTTAGTTTCACTGCGTGATACTCATGTAAAGGATCTGAATATTTTTGTCACCACTGAAGGAATATGATCGCTGGGATCGACGTAGTCTGACATAATTGAAGAACAGCAAGGTAGCATCTGGGATGGCCCACATACGCCCTAACAAAAAATTTTGCATGTCCAAATGTTTTGTATTTTCCTGCCTATTGAGACATCTCCTACAACATGTTCCTTCATGTTGACCAATAGGATGACATAACACTCTCTTAGGGTTATATTACTGCCTGCCTTGATTTGGCACACTCTGGACAGCGTGTTTACAATTTCTTGACTCTCCTCCCTGATCGAGCATGTTAATGATGATTGGTCAGGGTTAAACCTGTAGTATTGCCAGTCTCCTGACCAGGATGCAGCAAGAATTTATGGCACTATGATTGACTATGATAGACATCTGCCCCACCGTGCTGGCTCTCCCTTTTACACAGTCACTACCTTCGCTGACCCCCCCCCCTTTCTTTTATATAGACTGGCGAGGCAGAATAAAGGCTAAACATTCCTGCCCTGAAGGTGCTTATGAGAATACTATGTCAGGTAAGGTGATGCGTGATAAACTAATCCCCTCACAGTTGCAAACAATCACAAGTTAAAATGGCTGTTTAAAGCTGTTGAGGCAGACATTGTTACTGTACGGTGTGAGAAAGCAACAAAAAGCTGATTTTTTTTGTCTTTTTGTGTGTGTTTGAATCTATACATGCATAAATACATGTGTGTGTGTGTGTGTGTGTTAAAGGGTTTGCCAGAGCAAAAAGGGCAACCCCCTCATCCTCTTCAGGGGGCTGAGTGGGCGGATGGTCCTCAGCAGATGGATTGCTGCTCGCCACTGGTCTCTGCATAAACCTGAAACAGACAAAGTGTATGAATGTATAAGATACTTTCATATTTTGTTGTTATTTGTAAATTATTCAGTTTGTTGTTAATTGGATCCAACATTTGAAAAGTGTTTATTTTTGTTTGCCTTTTAGAGAGAGATGGTATTACTGGCGTTTCTCTACTGGCCTGTATTTATAAATCTATATATTTATGTATATTGATCCCCCCCGTCTGTGAAATGTTGACGGTGAGAGCTGTTCTCATGATATTTTGAAGTGAAGAAGTTCCAGCTCCAAATCATTAGAAAATTATTCATTAACCATCAATAAATGGGTTAATTACAGCTTATAAACCCTTTATAAATGGTGCCTTATTAGAAAGTCACAGCATGGAACAACTACAGCTCCCATGAGGCCTCAATAGCATTGCTGCAGACTGTCTGCTCTGTCTTAAAATAATGTTATTAAGAGGATATTTCCTAGCAATATTTGCACTCATGAATAAAACAAGTCAAGTCATAGAAAGGAGACTCATTCTAAATTTAATTTCATAAGAAAGGCTAATGTCCTTTTTACATAATTTTACATAAGTTAATTATTTTCCCTTAGATTCACAGCCAGATAAACTATTGATTTCATTCAGGGAAATTAAACTTTCACCTTCACAGTAGACTGAAATCCACCATGTAAGTGTACTGCAGTGGTGTAAAATAGCTGAATACATTTACACAAGTAAAGTACAGTTACTTTATTTTAGTGTTTCCATTCTCAGCTACTTTATACTTCAACTCATTCACTTCACTACATTTCAGAGGGAATTTATTGTTCTTTTGACTGGAGTACATTTATTTGAGAACTGGTAACTTTGCAAGTTCAGATTATCAATAAAAATCTAATCAACTAATGGACTGTGATCTATTATTACAGATTAAGTAGTATATAAAATACTTAACATTACCAGCTGCAGCATTAGTGCTACTTACACATTCATCAATAATTATAATCCAACAAGATAATTTACAAGATTTTGAAGTGGGTCAATCTGCAGTCCTTTACTTTTGGTACTTGTTATGTAATTTTGTACCTTTACTTTGATTTCTGCACCAGACTTATGTGACAGATCTGAGTTTGTTTTCCACTACTGTTGACAAACAGCCCGCATTAATTAACATTTATATCTGATTTCAAATACGTTGCTATGTAGCGTTTACTTGAGTAAAAGCACATAGCAGCTGGACCTAACACCTGAGGTAAGAATAACTGAATTAACATGAATTTACATTTACATTAATTACCTGGATAAGAATAAACGTTATGGATGCAAGGCATTTACTTATAGAGTATTTCTACAGTAAGTAGAAGTACAAGTAAAAGATGTGAATACACCACTGGAGCATGTATGAAGTGGAAATATCATTGTTACCTGCGCGCGGTGTTCAGCAGGGAGCGGGTGTAAAACCATAAACATAAAACCGTTTTCAGAACAATGTCGCCACCTGCTGCAAAAAAAATGGATTTTTATACAATTCTAAACTCCCGTGATGCCCCGCGCTAATGCGTCACATGTGCATCCTGACCAATGGTGTCGTTTGTTTGGTCTTTCTCTCCTGCTATTGGTTCGTCAAAATTTAAAAGTACATTTTGAAATGTTTCTTGTGTAAAGCTTTAGACCGCCAGAGAGGCTGAGGGTGAGCTGTCGGAGGAGGCATTGGACGTTAAATATACACCTTACAAATCATTTTTTGTTGTTGGAAACAACAAACGAATAAATAGAGAGAGGAGACGAGGATAAGTGTGCACCGTTAGTCGGTAAGTTATTTTGGATTCACGCCAATTCCAACTTGGCTAGCGCAGGCTGTGAAGCTAATTTGTCGTTAGTTCACGACACGCACACACATTTCTTTCTCTCACTTTAAATGGAAACTATCCAGTGTCCGCGTTGGTGTCAGCAGCTGTGAACTATAATATTTCTCTTCCAATCGGTTAATATCGTCTCCGGATTGTTGCAGCTCTTACGTGCTCATTTGACGTGTGTAACTTGACGGTATTTTCTGATTAATCCAGCAGAGCAGAACATCTCTGCAACCATGGCTTCACACAACTCGAGCGGAATTAAACGGGACGAAAAGGGGAGAAACATTCAAGTCGTTGTCAGATGCAGGTATGTACAGAAAAAAAAGATTTTCATTCATGTTTATTTTTGTTGTTGTTGCTGTTGGTAGTGAAGGTTTTGTCAACAGTAAGTCGTTTGTCATCCAGAGAGACTTGGTCTAACTCTGTTAAATTGTGTTGTAACATGGCAGACAGTATGTCTTTCAATTACATGTTTATTTCGTCCAGCGATCTGACACACAGTTAGGTAAATGGCTTATCTCACAGTGGCTGATGATGTGATGGTTACTTAAAACTGCGTACAGATTTTAAAAAGTCTAAGCCTAATCCTCCTCAAAAAGGTCTTTTATTTAACGAACCAGGCCCTGGTTACTGATTAATGAACAATGTTATTAGAGATTATTGTTGCAAATATGTGATAGAAATATACATAAATTTGTGTGCTAAAATAAATCAGTTTTATTGACCCTACTGGATTACATCTGTATTTTTCCTGCTTTGATTAATATGACTGAAGCCTATTAAATTGCATTCTGAGTGATATATTATACTCTTCTGTGAATATAAACTGAATATCTTTAGGTCTTGGGATGTCGGTCAGACAAAACAAGAAATTTGAAGATGTCACTTCAGACATTTTTAAAATTTGAACTCCTTAACCTGTGTATGATGTTGTTCAGATAAGTCAAACATGTTTCTACTGTTTTCTGCTTGCAGACCTTTTAACACAGTGGAGCGCAAGTCCTCCTACGGGGTCATCGACTGCGATCAGAACAGGAAGGAGGTGATTGTGAGGACAGGAGGGATGAATGACAAAGCATCACGAAAGACCTATACATTCGACATGGTGAGTGGATGCAGACATGCAACATGTTGAGGTTTTCACATCTGACACACTGCCTCCAAGCATCATTGTCAGATTTGTGATATATTTATTGGAACAGACAGTTTATACAGTTGTCGAGAATCGTGTGTGTGTGTGGTTTATGGCTGCAACTAACATTTATTTTCCAGATTAATCAAATAAATGTGAAAGATAAATAGTGAAAGATGCTGGTTGTAGATTCCTTATCCAAATAACTTATATAAAGTAACAACTTATTTCAGGGGTCCATTGTGTTTTTTATTTATCTTTCAATTTAATCTTTCCTCAGGTGTTTGGTCCAGCTGCCAAGCAGATTGACGTCTACAGAAGTGTTGTTTGCCCCATTCTGGATGAAGTCATCATGGGATACAACTGCACTGTCTTTGCGTAAGTGCTCTGTAAATTGATAATGCTTCAGTAAACGGGTAAAATAATATCAACAAGTCTTCATTTCTGTTCTGAACTGCATCAGGTTGGTGAAAATACTGTCACTGAAGTTTACAACAAGAGTGTAATAAAATCTAACTATTGTTCTGTTAATAATAAAGCTAATGGATTTATTGAAATAAAAGAGAGATTGTCCCCTTTCTGTTCAGCTACGGACAGACTGGTACAGGAAAGACGTTCACCATGGAGGGAGAGAGGAGTCCAGACGAACAGTTCACCTGGGAGGAGGTCTGTTTAAAGGGAACTTTAATGTGTTTTCATAAATCAGGTGTATGTCTGTCAGGACAGATCATGTGTAATTAAATAAATTCAGACAGTGATAATGCTATGTACAGCAGAGACTGAGAATCAGCTTTACTGGCCAAGTATGTGTACACATACAAGGCGTCTGACTTCACTTGTCTCCAGTTTGTTCCAAGAACAATTTTCAGAAGATCAATAGAAAGAAACAGACAAACGGCTAAAAGCAGAAACAGCAAGGCTGAACAAAGATAGGTACACTAACATTAAACTATTATGTACATACAGGTAGGTGAAACATCGATTCATATGTATATGTTTAAAGAAAACAACAATGAACAAGAACAGACGATGTCTATACACAAGTCTGTAAACTGGGAAGAATACATTAGTGCAGGAGTGCTGGAATAAATACTGAATGAATTCAATCAGTTGATTGCCGGTAACACTTTCTTTGTGTTGTTAGGACCCTCTGGCCGGCATCATCCCCAGAACACTGCACCAGATCTTTGAGAAGCTTTCTGAGAACGGCACTGAGTTCTCCGTCAAAGTCTCCCTGCTGGAGATCTACAACGAGGAGCTGTTCGACCTGCTCAGCCCCAGTGAAGATGTCACAGAGCGGCTGCAGCTTTTTGATGACCCGCGCAACAAGGTTACTGTCAGACACGGTTGTCCCAATGAACTAAATGAATAAATATCAGCTGTTACCATTCCAAGATGTGTCTTTTGAAAGTATCCTGCAGTTTTTGCTGCCATGGTGCAGTGTTGACCTAACTGCTCTGTGTAATCTTGCTGTGTTCCTTCTGCCTTTTGTAATGGAAAACATCGTGGGATTTACACTTAGTGTATGCTTATTGTAAATTTGCTTATTTTGCTTTCCCTCAGAATAAATGCAATAGAAATGTATTTCCCAAAATGTAAAGTTCCATGGAGCACAGTGAGGTATTCAGATTGAAACTTAATTGGGCTTAATACGGCTCATTTCCTATTCAGTTCCAGTGATGGTATATTTTGTTGACATGTTTTGCATCTTCTCCTCTGACTTAACTGTGTTGTGTATTGCAGCGTGGTGTGGTGGTGAAGGGTCTGGAGGAGGTGACGGTTCACAACAAAGATGAAGTTTATCAGATCCTGGAGAGGGGATCAGCCAAGAGGAGGACTGCCTCCACACTCATGAACGCATACTCCAGGTACGCACCAAGATTGTAGTCTGACAAGTGATCGTACATTTCCACATGATATCTGTTTCCTGTAAAAGTATCAGTATTTACTGCCTTGGATGGTTCATTAAAAACGTGTGTTTTGGTCACCGTTTCCCTGTTTTGTGTCTGTGCAGTCGCTCCCACTCTGTGTTCTCGGTCACCATTCACATGAAGGAGATCACTCTGGATGGGGAGGAGCTGGTGAAGATTGGCAAACTCAATCTGGTAACAATTGATTATGTTTAAGTAGGAGAGGTTTTCTACTGAACGACTTTCAACTAGAAGTCGTTCCACAGGTCAGTACACTGACCATTTAAGAAAATATGTCATGTTAAATACATGTTCGTTGCAACCCTACAATACTGTAATTATATTGGTATATTTCAAGAAGGCTCAGTTAACTTAGAGTTCGTCAATTCCTGTGAAGTCTCCTTATTTTATGGAAAAAGATTAAAGATTGATTGCAGAGCAAGGTTTTTGAAATTTAAGTTAAGACATCACCTCCAAATTTCACTGCAGTAAAACGGTGTGAACGTCCCTCTCCTTCAGGTGGATCTGGCCGGCAGTGAGAACATCGGGCGTTCAGGTGCGGTGGACAAGCGAGCTCGCGAGGCGGGAAACATCAACCAGTCTCTGCTGACGCTGGGCAGAGTGATCACTGCTCTGGTGGAGAAAAGGCCACACGTCCCATACAGGTACAATTCATAGACAAAAAACACAAAATTCCCAAATTACATTGGTTGAGTTCAATGTAAACTCTATTTTTTTAACTAAGTAAAAGTATAAGAGGAAGCCTGGTCATATGTGTATAAGCCTCAAACAGGGATGGGCGCTAACATTTATTTTTGATTAATAATTTAGTCAGCAAATAGTATAAAATGTCCATTTCAACATCTTCAGAATCCTTATTTTGTCCGACCAGCTCTCCAAAAGCCAGAGATAGGGTGGCTGGAGTGGCTCTGTTCGGAGGTAACAAGAAATTAATCTATGAAGACCTCTCAAGTTCATTAATGAACACGTTATATTTCATTGTTATACTTCAGTTTTTGTACAGAATTTAAAAATGACATGCTCCTGGCCAGGAAATAGCCAAATCCCTCAGTGAAACCACAACTTGTCATTTTGACTTTGTTTGTTGTTTCTCTGGCTTCCTTTTATTCTCTGTAGCTCTACCTTTCAAAGTATTTAACAAGAGAGTCATAGATCTGTGCTACAATCAGACAGTACATTGCTTTGTACTGTGAAAATATTCTTATTATTTAAAGCTCAACACTGTGTTGGACTTTGTTAGTTGTAGTTGTGAATTTTGCATTACCAGTAAAGCTACTGATGTTGATAATTAATACAGTAATGAACAATTCTGATACACATCCCTTTGAAATATACCAGATACCTGTTGAACAGAACTTTTTTCATTGTGAACACCAGTGCTCTCTAGTGGACAAACTATGTAATGGTTTAACTTTTTACAAATTTTCTCCACTGCAGTTTCTTCAGCAGACATATACACCTATACAGGTCTGCAATGAGCTTTTGGCCAGTTAATTACATGTTCTCTTCCCACAGAGAGTCAAAGCTGACCAGGATCCTGCAGGACTCTCTAGGAGGCCGAACAAAAACTTCCATCATCGCCACTGTGTCGCCTTCATCCAGCAACCTGGAAGTATGTTCTGTTGTTTCTCTGTGGATGCAGGCTTTTGCTGCATTGATAGAAAATGTGTTTATTTTTAGCGTGCTTATGATTGTGACATTCTGCTGTGCAGGAGACTCTGAGCACGCTGGAGTACGCAAGCAGGGCCAAGAACATCATGAACAAACCTGAAGTCAACCAGAAACTCACCAAGAGGACGCTCATCAAGGTAGACGAGTTTGATTAGAGACTAGACTTATTTTCTCTCCTCTAAATAAATGGGTTTTGTATCAGTGTAAACGTGACATCAGGCTCAAAGGGAAAGCCAAAATGTCTCTGTCAGGAAATTTCTTTGATTCAAACAATGAAGTCAACCCTTTTCAACATCCCTAAGAACAATACTGAACAATACTTGTCTCTGTTTGTTCAGGAATACACAGAGGAGATTGAACGTCTGAAGCGAGACCTGGCCGCCACACGAGACAAGAACGGAGTTTACCTCTCTGCCGAGAACTACGAGTAGGTTCTATGAAAGAAACAGGAAACCTCCACTTTTAAAATAATCTGACATATATTTGTTCCTCTGTCAGTAACACAGTTTTAATTTAGTTTTGCTTTTGTGGAAGTGGAATAAAAGTATGTTTATTCTGAACAGTATTTTTATTAAGGTGTGCGCTCAGCTTTATTTGTTGTATGCTGTGTCAGCCGCTCTAAACTGACTGTAATGTGTTTTAGGGGGATGATGGGTCAGATCACTGCTCACGAGGAGCAGGTAGCGGAGTACAATGATCGCATCGCTGCCATGGAGGAGGAGCTGAAGAAGGTATTTACTCTCAAACTCCTTTTAAGATCAAGTTCATTTTATTACACAGAAAGTCATAATTTGACGTGAGTCTTGCAGGTTGTTGCAGTAGCTACATGTAAGTTCAAATGGAGCTTAATTTGAACATAGTGTTTGAGTTAGACTATGACTTGACATATTATTATTCCAGTTAGTTACAATGTAGAATGAAGCTATAACTAAAAATGTCCACTAGAGCTGTAAAAATTAGTTGATTTAACGGATTAGTCGATCAAAAATTGAATGGCAGTTATTTTGATAATTGATTCAAGCAAAAATGCTATATATATCCTCTGGTTCCAGCTTCTTGCATGTGAGGATTTGCCATGTTTGCAAGTAAATTGAATGTTATAAGTTTTTACAGTCAGACCAAAAAAGTAAATTGAAGTCATTAATGTGATGTCTTCAGATTGTGAATGTGTTTCTTACAATTAGAAAGATGAGATGATAGAAGAGCCAGTAGAAACTTTTTTTATCAGTATGGTATTTACATCAGGAACATCATCCCTTAATTGCCAGTGGCACCACTTGGTTGCTTGTAATGCAAAATATCTGAGAAAGTACGTTTTACTGTCTTATGATATTGTCCATCGACCATCATTGTTTTACCTGTACCCGCAGGCCTCACACTTTGTTCTGCCCTGCAGGTGACTGAGCTGTTTGTGGACAGTAAAACCAGACTGGAGCAGTGCACCGTAGACCTAGATGAGAAGCAGCAGAGGTGAGGGGTTGCTATACAAGAGAGCTAATCATTGCTCCCAGGATTCAGAGTTCAAAACAGTAAAGTGAAAGGTACATTTACTAACTTATTACGAACAAACTGCTCTGTGTTGATTCCAGGCTGGAGGAGACGAGCAGAGACCTGCAGCAGACCAAACAAAAGCTGAGTCAGGAGGCGTTTATCTGCTCTGAGCTCACCTCAGTCCAGGAAACCCTCTACAACACTGCTGGGCAGGTACAGACACGCTTTACTAATGACTTAACTATGACTTAACTATGAAATGTGATTCTTTATTATACATGACTGGAGGTCGTGTTTTTAAATGTTGCACTGGTGTGTTTATGCTCTGAAATTTTGTTAACTATATTTAGTTATTAGCTAGTTTTGTTTTCATTTGCTTGCCGTCATTGCTTCCTCTTTTCCCTTCCTGTACGTTCCATACTGTTAATAATGCTCATGAATCTTACAGTGTAGCTTGTAACTTCCTCTTTTACTGCAGCATTTTTCATTCAGCTGTTTAAAAATCAAACCTTTAGAAATTAGTGTGATCAGTTAGCAACAGTACCATCAATCTGAATATGAGACATCCCTCACATTTTCAAACTTTTTGGGGAGATGGGGGATTTTAAAACGGTAAATAGTATCTGAACTGTACTGTTTTAAACATTTAAATATTTTGGCTCTTTTGTTTTGTGTTTCCTCTTTTCTTTTTATTTATTTATTTATTTTTTTTATTAAGCTGCTGACTACAGTGGATGCCAGCACCAGTGATGTGTCAGGTCTCCATGACAAGTTGGATCGGACAAAAAAGGTCTCACAACTCAAATAGCATACACTACATCGTTACTGTGTCTGGCTGGTAATACAACCCTCGTAATGTAACCCTCCTCATATTTTCTAGCATGAATATTATCTTCTCACAGAGTCTGGACCACTGTTTCAATCCAACATGAAACATGGACATGCAGAAACATATTACAACTTAAAACAAACTATAAACAGCATATTAAACACATGGTGTACATAGTTTATACAAGTGACTCATTACACAGGAGTGAAAACTGTTAGTTATTTCCACAGTGGTCTTGGCCTGCTCCAAATCATGATGACAACAAAGACTGCCGTGCTTCTGCTACATTAAATTTTGAACAATATTAAATGTCATTAATTTCATAGATTTTATTAAATCTGACTTAAAGGCAATATGGGCTGCAACAAGTGATTGTTTTTATTGTCAATCTATCCATCCATCTATTTTTTTTAATTTAATTTATTTTTTTGATTAAATGATTCAGCTTTTAACTGGAAAAAAATGGTTAGAATTGAAGTTTAAAGCCAAACTTGACATCTTCAGGTGCCATATTATGTCCAAAACCCAAAGATATTCACAGTGATATAAAATAGGAAAAGGCAGTGATTCTTCACTTTGAATGTGGAGAATTTTTCCTTGGCAACTTAAATGTTTAATTGATTTTCAAAAGTGTTGATAAATATAAATCGACTAATCACTTTGGCTCTGAAATTGAATCTAATCTAACAGTTGATTTATGTTTGATTGGGAGACAGACTGTGTCTGACAAAGTAGTGCTTAGTCACTAAGCAGCTCATAATGGTAAAATGTGTGGGTATTGATAACATTTGGTTTTGTTTTGTGTTAAGGTTTCACATATGAAAGAATTTCTAGGAACAAAAGTACGCAAATATGACTTTAACTGCCCGGACAGATGAGCTGTCTTTACACCCTCTGACTTTACAGTACATTTGCATGTCACGTTTTTGTGATTTGAAACATTCTATCACGACTAACAAACACGCACTTGTTTGAAATTACAGGTGGAGCAGCACAACAGGCAGATCCAGCAGAGTTTTGCTCAGCGTATGGAGGGAGCATTCAGCACCATGCAGCGGTGTGTTCAGCAGCAAGGGACTAAACACCATGACATGCTGAGCAGCTACTCACAGGCTATTGGTAAGACCAGAGAACTGCTGTGTTGTTTACAGCCACAATAAGTGTCAGACAGAACAAACAACAAAATGTATGTTAAATTGGCCTGAAGGTGGCACCAGAAGAAAAATCACAAGGTCCATTTAAGTCTAAAGGGTTCAACCTCTGAGGAGCAGGAATGTGCTCAATAGTTTTCATAGTGATTTGATCATTAGTTGTTAAAATATTTAGATTTTACTGGAAAAAGTAAAAGGGGAAAAAAATAGAAACCTGCCCATTGTATTTAGATATTTCCCACACACAAGTCCAAATTTTTGCTTGATGTTGACCAGAAAACTTGGGGGTCATCATAACTATTTGGATTCAGTCCCTGACTAGACACAGAAGACTTCCTGTTACTCTGGTCTACCAGGACAGCTTGTTGTCAGGCAGTAACATGAACCATAACATGAACATTTACAAAGTGTGTCTCTGTCTCTCTGCACCTTTTCTTGTACAGATGGTTTGGTCAAGATGAACGAGGCGGTGCTGAAAGGAGCTCTGACCACTGTGGGGTCCTTTGTGGGTGAAGTCGGGCAGCTCGTGGCCGAGGGTGTCACTCGCTGTCAGGAGAGAGTGCAGCAGCAGGAGGCGCTGTGTCTGCAGGACAAGGAGAGTCTGCTGCAGCTGCTGGTGAGGACCAGATGACCTACACATTAAGAATTAAATAGAAAAGATGAGACTTTTATTTTTTTATTATTTTATTTATTATTAACAGACTGCGTAATGCTATTAAATAGCACTTGAATCATGGGACACAAAAAGCACATTTTACCACTCTCTTTGATCTGAGCTTCTTACACATGTTCTTGTTTGTACGTAGGAAGAACATCGGCAAGACATGGAGGAGGTCTTAGTAGTTCGCACTCTGATGGGCTTATCAGCTGTCAAGGACCTCAATGACACTCTGAGAGCCTCAGTGGAGACGCAGCGAGCTCTAGCCGACAAGGTTGGTACATAGCTGTGTTTTTTTTAAAACATATTTAGCATTATAGTATGTGATCTTCAAATGAGATGTTGCATAACTGTTATGGTTGAAGTTTATCTGAAAGTGAAAACCATGCAAACACGTTAAGCTTTTCATGACAAGTGACAGTGTCTAACATGCACCTGTGCTAAGCCTCTTTTATCATTTTCACTATCTCCCCCTCTCAGGTGGAGGAGATGAAGGAGGTGGGCGTGTTTTTCAGCAGCCTGGTTCAGGAGCTGGCAGGACTACGGCAGGCCGCCGTGCAGGGACTGAACACCCTGCAGGCCGAACACGACAAGCTGGAGAATGAGATCAGACAGGCGCAGGAGAGACACCAGACTGTAAGATCTCATCTGCAACACACCATGCTGACTGATTATTAAGTAGCTTTTTTACAACCCGATCCAGAAGAATTATAACTACTGAGCTATAATGATATATGAGGAATTATTCTCCAAACACCTCAGTTGGGATCACTCAATACTTAAAAATATTTTCAGACAGTTGAGATCTAAAATTTCAACACTGATGAATGATGTTTAGTTTTTTTTTTAATCTTGTATTTAATGCCAACCAAAGTAAGTACTCTTAAGAAGTCATAACTGATCAGAGTTTGTTGTACTGGGGTCCATTTTTCACCTCACACTGTAATGTTGTCATATATATTGGTATTGCCACACTCCTATTTATAAATGGCTGGTTATATCAGTCAGTGAAACTAAGATCATCACTTTGCTTCTTTCCTTCAGGGTATGAAGCAGACCATCCAGTGCCTGCAGGACCAACTCAACCTGCTGACCATGGAGACCCAGAGGGACTACACTGATCTGCGCTCGGCCTCCAAAGCTCTGCAGAAACCTCTACAGAGCCTCCAGGACAACATCAGCAGGTGAGTCAAAGACAGATAAAGTTACCTGCAGATGAAAAAATATAAGGTTTTTGGTTTTGTTAACTACAAACATGAATCTCTGTCAAAGTCAACATCACACCCTGTTCCAAAAACCTAGAAAAGGAATTTCTAATGTTTAAATTGTTATATATATATATATATGTGTGTGTGTGTGTATATATATATATATATATATATATAATTTTTTTTATTTTTTTTTTCCTGCAGCGGTTGCAGTACAGTAGAGCATAAGGCCTTGACCCAGGCAGACCTCCTCTCCTCCACTGCCTCCTCCCTCGCCTCTTCCTTGCGTCAGAAGGCTGACGAGAGCCGTCAGACACTGGAGGAGATGACGGGCTGCTGCTCCCACCTCCACAGCTCTGTGTCCGGTACCAAACTGATCATTTCTGCAGTTATCATTCCAAACTTTTAACTCACATCTGCAGTACATTCAGTGTAAATTAGTGTTAATGCTGTTGATGTGCGGCTGCAGGTCTGGTGGAACGAGACCTCCAGTGGAGCTCCAGAGCCACGGAGCACGCAGAGACTCGAGCCCAGGAACATCTCTCCTTGATGCGGAAGACTTCCACTGAAGCTCAGACCCTGCATCAGGTAAAACAAAAATGGCCTCTCCACTGTGCCTGGGACTCTTATTCTGACATTTGAAGTTTCACTATCAAACAAATGCTTCACCTGGGAGATGTAACTTGACCGTACTTTAACTTTTCTTCCAGAGCGTTGAGACGCGCTGCACTGAACAGCTCCACAAAGCCAAAGAGGAGCTGTCGAGTCGGCAGGAGGAGGTGAAGCAGTCTCTGATGGCCATGCAAACCCAGACCTCCCAGGACCAGACTGTCCTAGACCAACAGCGGGCTGAGCTCCGGCACCACATGGAGACGAGCCAACAGCTGGTCTACAGTTTCCTGCAGGATGAGCTGCAGCAGGACGTTCCCACAGGTAACTGATTGAATCTGTGACTCTTCTGTTCATTATTTGGTTACATTTTTGACTACTTTTTTTTTTATTCCCCAAAATCCAATCTGCAATGTGCCCTTCTGAGAGAGAGAGAGAGAGAGAGAGAGAGAGAGAGAGAGAGACCATATCAAGTCTTGTGTTCCCAAGCCACAAACCAGTTCTGCTGTTGCCTTCAGGTGCCACCCCTCAGCGTCGGGAGTTTGTGTATCCCCGGCAGCTGGTGAAGTCACGGAGGCGCAGCGAGCTGTTGGAGAGCCTGAGGAGGCAGCAGGAGGCGCTGCAAGCCGCCATGGAACAGGAAGAGCCCGAGGAGGAGGAGGACGACGATGACAAACACAGCCAGGTTGACCACGTATGTTCACTTTTATACTTTTTTTTTCCTCCCAGAGGCAGTGACAGACACTCAGTTACTTGTGTCTGTAATTTGATGGTGGCCTCTATATGGTTGAAGATTCCTCTAGAAATCCGGTTCATTTGTTCACTCGTTCGTCTTTTTTGTGCCCAGGACTCTCTGGAGGACGAGCTGAGTACTTGTAACGAAAGTTTGGCCACAGAGCCGTCCTTCATCGACGAGAACCTTGTCTTCAATGAGAGCAAACGCGTTCCCTTCTTCAAGGTGAGCAGCAAAATATTAAAACGCTTTTTTTTTTTTTTTTTTTGTTAAATCAAAGATTGAAAGAGGGGTGTTAAAACAACAGGACCATCTGACGTGTGGTGTTCTGTTCTTTCAAATAAATTCAGGAAAAGTGAAATGAAACTATATTATTTTCTTCTGCAAATGACTAAAATTTGTCTAAGTTCTTGTAATTTCCTGTTCTCCAGCAGAAGAAGAGCGGTAAGAAGGAGACAAAGATCCCTACCAGGCCAAAAGGGCAAGAAAATGAAGCTGCATTGACGCCTCAGAAATCCAGACTGCCACTCCGCTGTCAGAACTAAGACTGTTTTAATATATTCTTTTAAAATGATGTTATTACTGTTCAGCTGTCTAATATTGTTAATCTTTTTGTCTTTTAAACATTAGGATGCTGTCTCATGAAGTGTCACTTGTTTTGGTAGTGTAATTGTCTCGACATTTTCAAGTTGCTTGTAAAATTAAAGAGATTTATACTTGTTTTATTCTATTTTTGTTTTCAAATCCACAAGATAAAATTTGAGCAGAGTACAGGGAGAGCTGTTCATCTAGGATGAGGAACTAAGACTTGGTGAAACCCTTAAAGGAAAGCAACAGGATCTGTCCCAATATCCACATTTGTGGTATTTATGAGTAAGCAAGTAACATACGTTCTAACTGCTAAAGTGCATGTAGACTGTGCAGAGGATTTTTGAGTCTGTCCCTAAAACAATATTCCCACATGAGCACTGAGACTGTTTTTACATGCTGTAGTTGTTCATCCTGTTCACACTGGCCATTAAAAGAACACTTCCTTGGGGGCGCCCTCATAGCCAAATGGTTAGGGTGTGTACCATGTGGGCCCTAGTGGTCTGAGTAGGCAGACCCCAGTTCAACTCCCGACCTTTACTGCACGTCATTCTGGACCTTTACTGCAGGTCTGTTTCCTGTCATTCTCTCACTGTCCTCTAAATAAAGGCAAAAAAAAAAGACCACTTCCTCGTCCTATGCACTCTGCAAAAATATATTAAAAGGCTTATATGAGGTGTTAACAGCCTGTGTTGGACAAATTAACTGGATAGTTTTCAAAATCTCTCAGATACAAGTCCCTCTTTTTGTTACTGTCACTCCACTGCAGCTCACTGGGGAAACAGGAAGAGGTCATTTTGTATTTAATGTCTAACTTTGGATGATATTGTCGAAGAAACTTCCAGATCTGGGCCTGGGTAAGTCCCTTTGGCTCTATGCCAACACTGAGCTGCAGTTGTGCACTGAATCATCCTGAGTCAGAAAACACAACAGATCACTGAAAATTGTAAAAAAAAAAAAAAAAAAAAAAACATTACAAACCCATATTTATTGGGTATTTAACAAATAATAAATAAACAGAAGTGGACTAACACACAAAAAGAAGACAAAGACAGACAGACTCTGACCTTACAGTATCATTTTATACAGTAAAAAACACTCCACCCTATTCTTGGAAAAACGTATCTGTTACCCAGGTTGGGCCTAGCTCTGTTTGACCATATATAGGATATCCTTGTGTCCATATTCATTAGCTTAACTCTCAAACTGTTAACCCTTTAATTTCCTGACTGGCCCTTTATAAATCCACACAGGCATGCATATGTTTAGCAGGGTTATATAAGGTGTGTAATCACAGTCTGCTTTGAAAAGAATAATATAGAGATTCAGCTCCATCAATTATTTCTGAAAAAAACAAAATAAATCAAGCACATAGCTTTCACGTAGCTGGGCCACATTTGACACTAAAGACATCAGTGACATCTAACATCAATGATTACAATGGAATGATTTATTTGATGTAGTACAGTACTGCAGTCAGTACATACCACCACTGCTTTGTCTTGCCAGTGTTAATAAAACATTATTGTTATCAATGTCTTTTCTGGATTAATCTGTACAGTGTTGTATTATTTTATCCCTTCAACCCTTGGTTTTTCTTAAGACTGTACTACATAACTGTATCATTACTGAATGTTATATGGGTGTTACCATGTGTGAGCACGCTACGCCCTGTAATGCCTAGCTAACAAACTATTTGTAGTCCTACATTATTCCATCTACTTGTAGACTCAACATGGTGGCGACACACTCATTTTTTACTTTCGGTTTCTAACAGCTGCCTGAAAACCGCCTGAAAAACAGCCCCGGTTAAATGGCGTCAATGAGACTTTCTCTGTTTTGTGTTTGTGTTCAGATTGTCTCTATTGCTCGTTTACAAAAAGTGGTTTGATGAGTTATGGTACTGGACAGGCTGGTAACGTTACTAAAACCGGCCAACGTTAATGCCTATCACATATGGATTAAAATTACTCGAATTTCAATCAGGCAGTAACAGAGACATAGAAAAATCACCCAGGTCCTAAGTCTTCTTTTCTTTTCTTTTTTTTTTTAGCGACGGCCTCAGACTACCCGAACAACACGGAAGGAAGGGTGGGGTTAACCGATCAGCGGCTGCCTAAAACGTCGTCGTTTTTTTCTGATATGAAGATCGATATTTTTGTTTTGTATTGATCTGCAGACATGGAGAGACAGATGTGTTTTTTGATCCTGCCTGTGCTGCTGCTCACGGTGCTGAATTCTGCTCTAGCCCAGACCAAACCATTAGGCGTGGAGCTTGGCACTGCTCTCATTTTGCGGCCTACTTTCTCAGGTTCAATCACCGGCATCGTGTGGAAACGTGACGGTGATCTGGTGGCTGAGTGGTTGAATAATGACTTTGAGTTCTACAGCACGTTTAATGGCCGCACAACCCTGAACACAACCACTGGAGAGTTGGTTGTTCAGAACATGGCTGTAGCTGATGCAGGGTTGTATACAGTGGAGATCAACAGCAACGTCCAGAGTCAGAATTATAAGGTTGAAGTAATGAAGAAGGTGCCCAAGCCTACAGTGGTGTTCAGACCACTGACATGTAGCAAGGACGCGGAGAAGTGCAGTCTGACTTGTGTTGGAGAAACCAAAGACGCTGGAACCATCACCTACAGCTGGAGGGAGGACGATGGAGAGTGGAAGCAGGGGGAAGCGAGCAGGGACATCATGAATAATCCGGAGATGAGAAGAATCAGAACATTCTCCTGCCGGATGAAGAATTCAATCAGTGTGAATGAAAGTGAACCTCGTGAGAATATTTTCTTTGAAGAAGAAAAACCAAGTAACACTAAAGCTATCGTTGTTCCGATTGTGTTAGTCTTAGCAGTGCTCGGTGGACTTGGGGGTTTTGCGTATTGGAAAAGAGAAACCATCAGAAAATTGATAGGTGGTTCTGGAGGGGGTGGTAACAATGTTGTTACAACTGAAGTTAAACCCCTCAATTCTACAGATACCAGTTCACCCAGGAATGGCGGCGAACAACCACCTGGTGAAGACTCAACAAAGACCGAAGGAAGCCGTATAGCGTAACTCCTCTGCCACGGAAACAGGATCAGATGTGTAATCTCTGGTGCCATTGTCCTCAGATTGCTGTTTGTTTGTTTTGTCATTGTTTTTAAGCAATCAGCTGTGAGCATCATTGGCTGTGCAGGGGAGGAATGCTTTTTAATACTACCTCCCCAGAAGAGTGAAGTTAGGGGGAGAACAGTATGTAAACGTACTTCTATTGTTTTTAAACCACCACGTGTAAATATCTTATTGCAAATGGGACTTGGTGATATGAAATATCACAAATATGAGATTAGTTAGAGGGGAACAAGGATGAATGGTGTTCATCACATCAAGCAGCAAAATATCTCAGTAACTGCCCCATTTTAATGCATTCCTAGCATAACAGTGGTGGAAGATGTACTGAGATCTTTTACTTGAGTAAGGGGCAGTGTCATGTGTTTTACTTAAGTAAAAGTACAAAAGTCTTGGCATGGCAATATGCTTCAGGTACCAAAAAGTACTTTTCATCAGATTTTAATTATTGCTGTGTTAATGTGGACATCACTTTAATGTTATCAAGGTGGAGAATTACTTTACACACTGCTGTTAAGATTGGTTATTATTATATCAATAAGAGTGTTATATTTGAAGCAAGTAAAGTTATCAAATAACTGTAGTACAATTAAATTGTATAATATTCCCCTCTTGCCTGTAGTGGAGTAGATGTAACAGACACTGGATATACTCAAGTGAAGGACACGTACCCCAAAATTGCACTTAAGTACAGTACTTGAGTAAATGTACTCAGTTACCTTCCACCACTGCAGAATTATGACATCATGATCAGGTGAGATTGAGTAGTATATTAAAAGTGTAATTAATGACTGGCTTATAATATGCAATGCTTTTTAAGTTTTAATTCCTGTTGAAGAAAGACTTTCATTATTAAGACAGAGCTGATTACTCACCACTGTGGTTATAGGTAAGAACTCTTTAGTTTCATGATGGCCTGGACAGACTCTGAATGGTGGACTGAAAATTGCCCATAAGATGACATTTAAACATGATTTGTGTGGACTGCTGTCAGTGTTCTTTTTGTTTTTGTTTTTTTTTTTCATTTTGCTTCAGTCAGTGGCTAAAGAAGAGGAGGGATATTTGAATTTGCATTGTATAAATAGACCATATCAAACATGCTTTTATAACTTCAAAGTGAAAAGATTCTATTGATGATTTGGAAAGTGCATGTTCAGGATGAATGTAAAGCATTTTGAACCATCTACTCTTGTCTGTATGATTAACTCCTGTTAATTATTGATTATCATCTTTTTACTGCACTGGCCTCTGTTATATTTTGTGTTTTGGTATTTACTGTGACCCTAACAAAATGCTTCCAAATGTATGACAAAATAGATGTCATACAGAGGGACAGTTGACTATTGTCTTGAATTGTAAGTTATTATTGTCTCAATTTTAAATGTTTGATTTTGGTATGATTAGCTTATGTGATGTGCCTTAGAAATAAAATGTTTAAATACAAACTAGAGTTGTAGTCATTTCCGTAAAACTCACGAGACGAAGAAATGGACGCTGGAGAGAAACGAAGCCGGAAATAAATCCGGATCAACCTCTCACGTTTCGTTCCTCTTCGGTGGTGATGCTAAACCAGAGATCCTACCTGGGATGGATTTAGAAGACGCATTTCAAGTTGTCGGCGAGTTTGGACCCTACCAGAAGCGAGCGGTGGCTGTCCTCGTTCTGACACAGGTTAGTAAATGTGAAATTGTATATATATTTTTTTATTTTACATGTGAGAAACAACAACCCCGGGAAGTGTCCTTACGGTAACGTTGCACTCCAAGCTGCGGAGCGGCGGTAGCGCTACGTGGCTTTCAGACTGTTCAGGAGGGTTTGTTTTTTAAAGCGCTGAACTATAGACCCGCAAAATAACGTATTCAACATTTTAACTTTAAAGCTGCTACAAGTTGCTCTCAAGTAGGCTAGCAAGTTAGCGCTGCAAGTTTGTCTTTCCGGGGTTAGGAATTTAACACCAGACTTCCTTCAAAAAACGGCGAGAATAGCGTTGCCGTATTTATTGGCAAGATTAGAAATTATATGGCCCGCAACTCAATACGTTTTACGAATTCATATGAGCTAATGTTCCATTCGGCACACAATGTAAGGGTGGTTTAAACAAAACCTAATAATATCTAAAGTCTTATTTCGGTATCGCCTGTTGTCTACAATAACACCCCCCGTGCCGGATAGCTACGCTGACAGGTACTAGAAGACACGTCGACAATTTGTCCATTTATTGAGTAAAAATATCTCACAGGCTTGTCAAACCTATGCCGAATGTATCGTAATATTCTACTTACTCTTAAACGTCTTAAAGTATGTTACCACTTGACTTAAATAGCCACCAATATCAAATCTAAGCGCAACGTCCACATCTTTAAATGGAGTTTGTCCTGTAGGGTTAAGCTAAACCTCCCGTTAGCCGGCTAGCAGTCGTTAAACTTCACCAAGTTAGATAGCAGAAGTGTCCATTGTGATATTATGAACATGATGGGGTTTTTCGAAATTAGTTTACATTTTTCTTTTCCACCATCGCTGTTCATGATTTGTAGTGAGAGAGAGAGCACTGATTAGCTTGATATAGACCTAATACACTGGAGTCCTAATCTTAAACACGTATTTATGTATGGTCTAGAGTAGAATAATATGTAAGTCTGGCGTTTACCAGTTAATGATGCAGTGAAATCTGTTTTAGCCTGCATTAAGGAGCTGCTAACCCTGCTGAAACTGCTTTCATCTGTGTTTTTTGTTGTCCCAAGCTGATCTAAATCCTGCTTAATTATTTTTCATTCTGATAGTCACAGCATACTTTTTCTATGAATTTAATGTTAAAAGTGTTGAGTTTTGAGGATTCAGAAAATGTACACAGAAGCTGGAAATATTGTTGCCAGTTTTGAAAACCATTGAGGGATCAGAGCCTTCTGTGAACCCTGTGTGCATAGGTTTTTAGAACATGCTGATAGTTGCAGTACTTCTGATGATAATGTCATTACTGTTTCTAAGGGGGTTGGTACAGTCGTGATCTGTGTGTTTCAGGTGTACATGGCCTGTCAGTCCATGCTGATCGTTCTGGTTGGTGCAACACCAGCGTACCGGATCGAGCAGGACAGCGTCCCACCCAGCCAGCAGGAGCTCTTCCAACACGTCACCTTTACAGAGGACATCGACTCCATAGTGACTGAGGTGAAGAAGCAGGACTTCATGTGCATTTTCACTTTTACCACAGCCAAAGCCTCCCATTTAGAGTATCTGCTCATTTGCATCACTACACCTTACACACACAAATGAATCTCAAACGGACTGTAAGTGATTTCTGCCTCTCTGTCTCTGTTGTTCCTCAGTGGTTTCTCATTAAGCAGCAGGCCTATAAGGTCAGTCTAGCTGGATCGCTGTTCTTCGCAGGGCTTCTGGTTGGGAATGTCGTCTTTGGGCCACTTTCTGACAAGATTGGAAGGAGACCTGTCTACTTGACCGGTGAGGGAAACCACAGACCATTTTTAGACAGGGTCTTTCCAGTAAGGAAGTCCTGGGGCTGTTTGTCTAGTGACCAACTGAGATTTGAAATGGGACATTATTTACAAATGTAGAACATTTAAACAGCTTATCTGCATAGCTTATCTGAAAAGTCTTTGGATTGACAGTTTTAAACATTTTAAAATTTAATTCACAGAAGTCTTAATGTTGGTTATGAAATGTTTTTGTATCTGATTGCAGTCTGTTCAGAGATATTATACACTAATAAACCAGAAGTGGGATTGTTGTGACAGTTGATTGTGCTGCAGAGAGCTGTTCAGTCCTTTACTGTGGAGTTTAACTCCGCACCATGAGACCTGTAGCAAACACTGTCACTACTGCTAGATGAGTTTTGACAAAACTTACATTTACTTCATTGAATTAATAATCTTTAATTGGTTAATCTATGGCCTTAAAAGAACTGTGATATTTATTTTTCCATTTTAGAAATTAGTTAACAAGAAACCACCAATTCAGGGAGTGTGTACTTGGAGTCTACTTAATAGAAAATAATCACTATTTAAAGTTGCAAGGTGTGTTTTTAAAAAAAAAAAAAACATATTATACTGACCTTATTAAGTGCATCAGGTATTAGCTATGACGTGACCAGTCCACATTAACTGCAGTCTTTTTGTCAGTGTTTTTAGAACAATTCAGTGTCTCCACTATCGCCTACATTCATTCAGCCACAGCAGTCTCATAAATCCTTCATAAAAATTATTTCAGTGAGTTTCATGCAGTGCATTGAGAACTTGTGTTGGATCAGAATTTTCAGAATTGGTGTCAGGAGAGAAAAAATTTGATCACTGCATCCCAAATTATAACAAAGAGGGCAAAAATTTTTAAATAATTATCATTAGTGTTATTGTAGAATTCAAAATTTGTCACAGAAATTGCTCAGTATTTCCCCCTTTATTTGGTGTTGCTACAGTGAATGTTGTGGTGTTCTCCCCTTTTCTATTTTCCTTGTGTTTTTTCTTGAACTACCTATAATTAGACAAGCTCATGGATGGCTTTTTTATACAGCTGTTGGGTTACCCCCCCCCCCAAATTCTCCTTCTCCCAGGTCTGTTTTTTGAGGTGGTCTTTGGTTATGTGACCGCGTTAGCGCCCAGCTACGAGGTCTTCGCCGTGTCTCGTCTCCTGGTGGGGCTGATGAATGGCGGCATTGGCCTGGTCTGCTTCGTCCTCACTCAGGAGTATGTGGGCAAGTCCTACTGGGCCATGACCGGTAAGACAACACCAACGCAAATCTATCATACATCAATGTCTTGGAGTTTTCCTGCTGTCAAATTATTGTCAGTTTATTGTTTTGGATATTTGTCAGATTAAGTGCTGAATGTTTGCTGGTTATAGCCTCTGAAATGAAAGGATTTGTAGTGTCAGAGTTAGAGTTTTTATTTCTTTCCTTCTTCAGGGACGTTGACCAGTATGACTTTTGCGGTCGGCATAGCCCTGTTTGGAGCTCTGGGCTACTTTATCCAGCCGTGGAGGAGCCTTGCCACCGCAGCCAACTCGTCCGGTGTCCTGTTCTTCCTGCTGTCTGTGTGAGTAGAAACCCCAGAGAGATGAGTTACCGCCTGCACCCAGACAAAACCACAACAAATAAAATATGCCGGTGGTGGTTTTTGAAAGGAGCTGAAAAGACCATGAAATTGGATTTTATTCCAGACATTATACATGTCACTGTCACAGATGCCAACTAAGTTGAGAGTCATGTTTTTTAATCTTGCTGTATTTTTAACGCTAGCTATAGGCAGGTTTGATGAGAATTAATATTGTTATCAGTAACACAAAGTTTATAGATGACAACAAATATGGTTGGAGTTTGCTATTGCTAACTTCTATGCTTCTAACTTGGTCAATGTCTCCTTTACCTATAACTTGTGTACTTCAGCAGACATAAACTGATGACAGGGATTACATTCAAAGGTCAGACAGCAGCAAACAGAAAACAAATGTAACAGATAGAAGAAACTGACCAAACTGGCTCTCGTTCAAATGACCATTCCACCCATATCAGACTATGGTGACATTAAACATGCAAAGGTACGCTCCTGAAGCTTGATGTTGTTTATCATTCTCCTATCTGGTTTGTTGAAAATGCTCCATTTAAAACACACTACTGCGCTCTTTATTCCTCTCTTAACTGAGCATCCTTACACACTCGTAATATTCATTGGTTCATATAAAACCATAACCATGGAAAAAGCGTCAGCAGAAATTCATAGAGAAACTTGCATTAATTAGAATTGTATTGTCTGTAAAAAGTCTCTTGACTAAAGGTTTTTTGTGTCTATATTAATTATTATTTTCATGTAATAAACCTCAGTGTCACAGCTTCAATTAGTAATAAATACATAGGTTTTATTTATTAAAACAAAGACTAAACATGGAAAGAAGCAAGATGCTTATTTTTTGTCTTGTTTAAGTAGATAGAAACATTTAATTCCAACTGAATAATGAGTTCTCAGAATTAGAGACTGCAAAATACCTCTTTGAAAAACCTGAACATTTATTTAAACAAAAAAACGTGATAGGATTTTGATATTGCACATTTAGAGTGACTAACTAACTGTTTCACAAACCACGCAGTGTTGTTTTTTGTCAACCATTTCAGACACCTGCTAGTGTCTGTTCATTTTTCAAACACTACTGCAAATGTACTAATGTACTGGAGCACTGATAACAATTAATAGAGACTCATATCATGCAGACATGAATAGAATCTGAATAGAAATGAATAGTAAGGGTAGTTGTTACTATCTTGGTAATGTTATGAATATCAGTGAGCACTGGCCTATTGACAACCCCCACATTTCTGACAGAAACACCTTATCAGGCTGACTTTTGTGACAGTTCCTGAAATGAGCTAATGTAACGCAACACTTTCTCAATGTAACAGGCTCACTCTGTAATACTGGGACCACTCCCAGTCCTCAAATACAATAAAACCCTCTCTTTTTCAAACTATTTAGAAACACAATATTGTTTTTCCCTATACAGTAATCTCTCCTCTCTTCTCTTTCTCCTCTCTTTCCTCCAGCACTCTTCCAGAGTCTCCTCGGTGGCTGTATTCTCAGGGTCAGACAGAGCGAGCTGAGGAGGTAAATACATTAATACAGATGCTTTGTCTGGGTAGGTCTTACTGTATGCAAAACTGCTGCAGTGCTGAGGTTTGCCATGAATGTAATCCCAAAAGCGCTGCATATGTGGCTCACACACACACACACACACCCACACACATACACACACACACACACACACACACACACCATGCCAGGACTAAGTGTATACAGGACAAATTCAAGGCAAGGAGTTGTTGTCATTTGAAATTCAAGAATAATTTGAATGCAATGCAAAATTGTTAAAGCTCAGGAGATTGTGTCTCCAGTGTCCTGCAATGATGTTACTGAGAGAGAAGGTAATCTGCTGTATAAACTTGACATGTGTTTTGTGGTTGCTGCAGTATCAGATGTTGCAAATATGTCTCTCAGTTGTTCTGAGTTAATTTCAGACATCTTGAGCTGTTATTTGAGTCTTTTCAGTCTGTGAGAAGGCACTGTTGGTATGTGTACAACATAAATGACTGTCATTTTCTTATTCTCCACTGTTAGAATTTAATACTTTCACCAGAGTCACGTTGGGCTGTAAAATATGACCATGTCACTTAACAAATTTCAGACTTTTATGCATTTTTCTCCCCAATGATGTGAGAAATGGGCCTTGCGTGTTGGCCTCTGCACAATGTGCTACTTGTTTGCAAAATCTTCCAAGGTCAGAGTCACGGTCTTGTGATTAGAATGTCGATTTTCTATCTCTCCTTCCTCCCTCACCAGGATGAATTGGGAATTGAATTGGTATCAGAAAAAGTATCGTTCAGGAACCGGTATCAATGTCAAAGTGTCGGTACTGGTATCAAAAATTTTTGAATGATACCCAGCCCTAGTCATGGTTACTATTTAACAGCTTGACAGTTAGTTAAAGGATAACTCTGGTATTTTGATTTGATTACAATGTTTTTGTCAATGGAGTCTGGTAGTAATATATAGTGATATCTCTTGTTAAACAAAAAGGATTTTACTGTATCTCTGTAGGAATCCTATCCATAATGTTCCATAAGTGTAATGACACTTCAAATAACAACCTGTCTGTCAGTGACAGTAACAAGCACTTTAGTGGTTTAGAGTTATCCTTTAACTTAGTTAGAAACAGTCTTAATGGTAAATTACTTGTCTGTGTCAGTAACTGTGCTGCTGTGTTCTGATTGGAGGTCCTGCGCTTCATGGCGCTGAGAAATGGAAACACTGCCAACCACCTGATGCTGCAGCGAGTTGGTGCTGCTAAAGCCGGTAACCACGACAAGAGGGGTGCAGGTGTCCTGCAGCTGGTCCTCCATCCGGTCCTCCGTCTGAGGACCATGGTGCTCATGTACGTCTGGTGAGTATTCCTACCACAGGAGAAGAACAAAACATGGAAGCTGCTGTATCCCAAAGCCATAAAAGCTTTATGACCACAGAGTTGCTGGTTCAAATCCTGTCACTACCACAGACCCAAATCAATCATTACTGCTACTACTGCAACAACTGTATTATTACTATTAATCCTACTACTAATCCTCATTTCTATCACTTCAGTCCTTACTATCAGCACTGGCCAAAACTGCAAATAAAATGGCTGCTGATACAACAACTACCTCGTCAACCACTGCTAATACTTACTGCTACATCAACTGATTCTGATGTGTAGCTGTATGTACAGCTTTTGTAGTTAATGTGCTTTTCAGCTATTGGTTATTGTGCCCCCTTGTTTTATTTTTTAGTGTTACTAGCAGTGTGGGCTTGTGGATGTCCACCACTTGGTCCATACAGAAATACCTCAATAAATATCCAAAAGATTATCATAAAGATTTGATACATAGAGCAGATAATTGTCAGAAGAATTGACGGCATGCGAGTGGGTGTGTTGATGACATTCTCTCCTGCAGTACTGGTCTCCTGCATGCTCTACCTGCAGGCGCCACCCCTTGTCTAAACCAAACAGAACATTTCCACTAGGTGAGAATGTGACTTGCATATGGACATTCTCTCTCTGAGTTCATATATGAAAATGTCTCGAGGGTTGTGGCAGCTAAAGGCCTTGTGCTTGAACCTTGACTTTTTAACCAATGCTAAATGAAAAAGTGAAGTATTTAGAGTAAGAAGAAATTTTGATATTGGCAAACAACGATTCATTGTATTTTCCCATTCACATCAAATTTAGCTACATTATGCTTGCCAATAAGAAACGTGCATGGTTTATTTTTGTTAAAATCCTTTTAACGCTGCTTTGTTTTCTATGCATTTTATATATTCTTGTACATTTATTCCATTACGTGGTTCTGTTTCTCTAATGAAGTGCTGTCTAACTGATCAATTGTTTCAAATTGCTTGAGACATGCTGCATGTGGTTTGTGGTCGCCACCATCCCATACTGATCAGATAACATGAACATTACTGTCAGTTAACCCCAGAGTACTTTCAGACTGTGAGACCTTTTTTTCTATTACATTTCCTTAGCCACATATCCTACCACACACAGTACATTTTTTAATATAGGTTAGTAAAACCCTTCTCTCTGACGCTGCATTCTGGTCAGTTTTTACGCTTACTTTATCACATCTGAAGAGATCAAAAACATGAGCTTTGTACCTCAGCTTTTATCTCTTTAACGGCTTGGTTTTGTGACTTGTTAACTGATTTTCACTTTCATGTTTTGTTTATCTATAGAGGGGTATATCAGTGTAGTCTGATCAGATTACACTCAAAATATTTCAACGTTTCAAAGTATTTTCTGCTGCTAGAGGACATCAGAGCCAGAGCTCATTTTGTAGTAAACAACCTCCCCTGTAGGAAATGACGGTGTGGGTTGGTCTTATGAAAACAGAAAGTGAAGAGAAAAAGGAGGAAAATGCTGAGTATGCTGCAGATCTGAGTTATCACTAAAAACAAGTGTGTATGTGTGTGTGTGTGTTGCAGGTATGCATGCAGCTTGGTGTACTACGGTCTGACTCTGGGGGCCAGCGAGACATCCGGTAGCCGTTATGTTAATGTGGCCATGTACGGCCTGGTTGAGCTGCCTGCCTACCCTCTCTGCATATACTTCATCAACAAACACTGGTGAGACACACACACACACAAAAACGCAGTTTAGATAACTGACCCTGACGCCTTATACACCTCACTCCATAATATTTGATCTCCCTGTCTGGAAAAAATGTTGGTGTATTAAAAAGTATTGTAATATCTTAAACCCAGTCTAGAGGTCTTCTCTTTTGTCACTGGGCTTTATTAACTGTGTTCAGCAAACATGGTCTTATTCTGTCCACATTGTTTCTTTGTTTGGCCAAAAAGCTAAAAAAAATAGTGTGTAACGCTCTGGTTAAAGCCTCCACTGGTGAGTTGTTTGTCTTGTTGCACAAGGGCTGGGAGGAAAAAGCATGGCCCAGCTTCCTGTGTCTCGCTGGCTCCGCCTGCCTCTGCCACCATGTTCATCCCTGACAATACGGGTAGAAACATTGACACTATTGTGTGAACTTCAGTGTGGCTGAAACAAGACCAATCTAACAGGTCCCTGGTATTAAAAAATCCCCAGTGATTCAAACCCAAAAGTATGTGGAGGAAGGAGGTAGAATCGAACCTAGAGTCAGGGCTATTTTGTTCTTTTAAGAATAATGATTCATTTCTTCCTTTGCAATTATTTTTGCTTTGTTGCTTAGCAACAAAGAAGCCGACCTGAACTACAAGGCCTTGACGAGTCAATTTGAACCATCAAGTTTTGGTTGTGCCATGGCCAAAATCTATTACAACCCATCTTATTTTATTCCCATAGTAGCATACATTTAGGTTTTGAACTAAATGCATTATCTGAAATAAATTCGCTTAAGTAGTTTAAGTGAATTAAGAACTTTAATTTGTTTTCTTAGTTTTTGATATTACTATGACCAAAGGGAATGGTAGTGTTAGGGGTCTGTTAAACATGCTGCCTGCTGTGGGATATGAAGCTCCACAATAAACCATTGCAAATCAATCAGCTGAGATTCATAAAATTATTATCTGCTGCACCTCTGACTGTCAGAGTTGTGAGGTTAATGAAATTTACACTGCACCAAATGCAATTGTTTATATATCTCTGCTTACATGTTAAATAAGTATTTCATATCCCAATTTGTTTCTCAATCAAATTAGTTTAGGAATTGCTATCTTCTTGGTTTCATACAGCCTATATGCAAGTTGTGAATGTTGCACCTTTATTCTGCCTCGCCGTTCTGTATAAAGTGAGCCAGAAATAGAGCATTGTTTCTACAAGGGACAGACGCAATCAACACCCAACTAAGGCATCACTCTTTATCACTACCAGGGTCCATTGACAAAAGCAATTTTATCTCTACAGAACATGGGCGTTACCATGGCTGGTTTGTTCCCTGTTATTGCGTGGCTTTTTCTGGGGAAATATTCAGGTCCTTTACATAAGGAAGAGTTTCAGACAGTGCTTCAAACAAACTAACTGATCGAATGATATTGCAACTCCATAATCTCTCTCTAATCTAAGCTCCAGTTAAAATGACTGTTTTTGATAATGGAGTCTGTTGTGATATACGGCCTGCCTTTCTGGTTAAACAAAAGATATAAGGACCTATCCACTGTCACGATCTAGGCTTGTCAGTGGCAAAACAGCACTTGATGTACTTTGACTGGGGCTCTTTGGATTACATTGCAGCAGATGCGGCATTCTTGCTCAATACTGCACCGATTCCAAAGATTTTAACTCTATCAATCTTTTACACCCAGAACACTTGAGACACATGGGAAAATAAAACAAAACAAAACGTAATTTAAATCCTGGAACTGTGTATTTTGTGTTTTCAAGGGACCTTCTAAGCGTTACATAGATTAGCACTTCTAGGGGAAACTGATGGTCAGTGCAGCTCAACATTGCCTATGTCTACACCTCAGAACTTTATCCAACAGTTATCAGGTGAGTGTCTACACTGTTGTTGAATAATTACTAGAGATGACTTTTATATTTCTTCTACAGCAGATGTACTGTATTATTGTTGTGTAACTTTCTAGTGTGTGCTCTAAAGGTTTGAAAGCCTCTATTTCATAATTCAGAATACTGGTTTGGAGTATGTTCCATGTCATGCAAATGCGAGAGGAATCGCACATTTATTCCTTCCATGGTGACCTCCATTAACTCTATCAGAAAATTTAATGATTTTAATGATTAATAGAGAAGAATATGTAATTTTAATCAAAACCTGAAACATGTGATGTTGCAAAACGGAATTTCAACCAGAAAATGAATGTAATACCAAGCTAGCATGAGATAAGTGAGGCTGCAGCACCATCGGACTACATACCCATTCGCTCCAGTCTTTGGCTGGCCCTGGTTGGTCCTTTGTCCAGAGGATTGGTCTCGCCTTCAGAAAACTTTTCACCTCAGTTAACCCATCTGAGCAGCAGGTCACACTTAAACCTTAGCATGTAAGTGACACCTAATGGCAGCTTAAGCGACTTTCACAGAATAAGCAAATCAACCTCAGGCACAGTTTGAGCAGTATCATCTGAAGACACAGCAAACAAGGTGCCTTAGGTAATGGTACAGCTGCCTTTATGAATGATGTCAAATGAAACTTCCTGAGAACATTTTTCAGTCTTAAAGAGATTTGGCGGGGTCTCTTTTGCTCTGTGTAAATATCTATGATATTTTTGTTGCACTGGAAATTTAAACCAGTTCATATGTTAATGCATGTGTAGACGAGAGCTTTGGGAGTAAAGCTACACTATACATAAGTAATTAGATTAATTAAGATCTCTACTGTGGTAGTTTCCAAATAGATTATTATATAAAACATTTGTTCTCTGGAAACACTGCAGATTGACTCTGTTTTCTGCTGCGTTTGTTTGTCAATGATTGTGTATTTGTTTGTGTTGCCTTCGGGCTCTCACACCTCCATGCCTTTCACTGTGTTCTGTCTGAGCGGTCTGTCTGCAGGCTGCCTCAGGCCTCTGCCTGAAACCTCAGCGGACCCACTTGTAGAAACTCTGGGAGGAACTCAGCAGCCCGACACACAGCGAGGTGCTGGAGGCAGGTGACGCCCAACTACGCTGATAGAGGCACATATCTCTCCTTCATCTATGAACTGTCCATAGACTGTCTGCTCATAGAGGAAGTTAAACAGGTGCTTGATTAAGCCTGAGCATAGGGATGGCTGAGACACAACATTAAAAAAGACCCAGTGGCTCCAAAGTCCCAAGCAGCCACACAGACATATTACTGGTTAACAACAGAGGTGTTTATTTACAATGTGTTTTATAAAAGATGGAGCTATGATTTATGTCTGGGTGAGCAAAGACGGCACCATTTAACTAAGACAGTAACCAGGATGTGAAATAATGAAAAACCTAAGATACAATATCTTGCCTAAGTAAACTAAATAAACAACCAAAAACCAGAAGTTGGAACAAAACATCAGCCAACTCCTACAAGTCCTGCAGACACAAATCCATCAGTGAAACCTTCCGCACTTTTACTTTCCAAATACAAACCTGGATGAGGCAGCTCCACACCGCTCATTCGCTCCAACTGGTAACAAGACAACCAAGCAGTCACCTTTGCAAGCTGGTACACAGCTGTATAGCTGTATATACATGCACCCCAGTCATACACTTCAAATAGTGGCCATTAAACATGCTAAATCATATTCAATATGGCGGTTTTGGAAAGTTTTTATTCAGCTGTCAAAACTATGGATTTTTCTGCCTCAAACACAACCACTGGTCTAAAAAAAGACTGTGAGTGTTGCAGAGGTTAATAGTGTGTTACTGTGGTCATGTGTAGTCATTTCACGCTGGATTTAAACAATGGATACTAATCGGATCTAGGCTCTCACAGCTTTAAAAATGTGTGGCCTGAATTGAAGGTTTATCTGGCTTTTAATATTACTGTTGTTGTGTGAGAAAAAGCTGGTCATTTGATCCCAACTTTTGTAGCTCCTACAGTTTTATGAAAGAAAAATCTAAGCAGCATCACTCTGCATGTCACCTTTTTAATGAAGTCACTGCAAATCAACAGTCTAGTACAGAAAAAGCTGCATTACCTTCATAACCAGCTGTGAGTTGCGGTCAGAATCTTCTCCTTTGCCTGAACTGAATTCATTTTTTATTTGTCTTGTATTTCTTCTCTTTTTGACCCCAGGCTCTCTTTTACAATACGAAGACAACAAATGAAATCAAACCACAAATGAAGCCGGCAGCCGCATCTTCATCACCGACAGCTCGGTCCGTGAAGAACAGACATCCACCTCATTCCTTTATGGGTGCTGCCTCAAAATGGTGAACTGTCTTTTTAAAATTAACGAGAGGCCCGATCACCAAGTTCACTTTCCATGTCCGTGAACTGTGACATTTCAGATGGGGAGCGGGAGCCGTAGGTGCTGACCAGCTCTGCTGCTTCAGGAAGGGCGTTATCAACAGACTTAAAGGTTCCTTTTTACAGAAAAGCCAGACAGGCAATCCTCTGCCTTCATTTCATATTCCTGAATATTTGTCACAGTGTTTGTGCCTTGTTGGTGGTAGACAGACAGGAGGGACAGGAAAGCCATGACAGGACAGATATATGACTTACATTACATTTAGAACACACAGATAACTGATTTCCAACAGTTGCCTTTTCCATTTCTCAACTGAAGCAGCCCCACGTTGTTGGTTTATTCATATTAACATTCCTCAAAATACGGTTAACTTTTAGGAACACAGTATTGATTTTTTCGGGAGGGAAATGTGCTCAGTTCTCAATTATGAGATAATTACAATCTAACAGCACTACAAAAACATCAAATAGATCACTAGAACATGTGGTCAGATTTAACATTTTAGGAGGCTTTCTGTTTACAACACTCCATTTTATTGTCTGTGCAGCAGGTTTCACTGGTGTAAACTGCAGAAAGCACTAAGTGTAAACCACTGGGTTCTTGGTTTTTTTGGCGCAGAGGCAGATGATTTGATAAGATATGAAGAAAGGTGGGATTATTGAGAACGTGCCGAGATGACTTAACAGTCAGTGATGGGAGCTTGTATGACCAGATGAATTCAAGTATCGTTTTCTGTTTCAATCGGCTCCAAAGGACTCACAGTTCACAGTTATCTCTGTTCCAGTTGTGGTTGGTGGACTCTCACCAGTAGCCAACAGAGACCAGTGATCGAACAGTGATAAGCTCTGCTCAATTTTCTTTTTCTTTTTAATAAGTCCACATCATCGAAACGTGACATCACAGCCTGTTTTGGGCTGAGTGCATGACAGTGTCAGATGGAAGCTAATGTGACGGACTGTGGAGATGCACTTTATGAGGAAGTTCAGGGTCCATTCCATGGCAGCATGTTAAAGGCAGGGATAGTGGCGAGCCAGGCTTCTTGGACTGGATCTAACACTAAAGTCCTTATAAGCTCAATGGTGGTTTGAATAGAAGTGGAGAACAGAGGTTTTGGGTAGAAAAGAGACCATGACAAGCCGATACAGTTATGAGAGAAAGGGGGTCGAGGCTGGGACCTGACACTGGGGCTCCTGTGCTGGGTGATGGAACTGACACTGTTATTAGTTACAGGAATCTCTTTAGGCTGGAATAACATCTCAGAGACTCGATCTGAAGGAAGGAAAATCTTCAGTTGTCTTTTTTATCAGCTCAATCTACCTGAACAGAAAGCTGACTGGAGATGCTTAAACGAACCAATTAGATAGCTTCTCTACATTTTGACCCATATAACGTTTGGGTGATTAAACTACATGAATTTAGTTTTCCTAATGAATAATTATCAATGGCTCTACAGATTAATCCTGCATATTTCATTAGCTAATGCAAATATCAAAGCTGAGTTTGATTGATCATTTCTGAGGACCAAGTACTCTACCTGTTATTTAAATCACAACTAGAGGTAGAATTCAACCCAAGGGGACACAATGAGTTGAAAGTGGACACAATAATTTGCCACTAAGCTGTACAATGCTAGCAAAATCATGGCACTAGAAACTGTAAATGTCAGTTTCAGGAGATTACTCTAGAAAAGCTGAGTGATTAATACAATTCTGGTTTGTGGAATAATGTATATTTCCTTTATTTTTCTAGTATGGGGCGTTGTGTTTCTGTATGGCAGTCTTGCTTGCATGATTTTTATTTTTATCTGTTGTAAAACTATATTGAAAAGACTGACACACACAAACCCTGCGCAACAGAGGAAGAAGCTTTTGCAAAAGGTTCTAATAACTCCAAATTTGAAATCCCATGACAAAGTTCATCTTGTGAATGTACAGTCTGTAAAATACACCTGGCGTTCATGGTAGCGATCCACCACCTCAACACGTTTTTCATTTTCATTGACTCATGAAACCATACAAGAACACATCATGCACTAATAAATAATCGTGTGTCAAACAGGCTTGATACAGATTTTAAAGTTCAAATTTGGGCAGTGAAACTGTGTTCATACTGTAAAAGTACAGTATAGTCAATGTCATTGTAACTGTTGAGTGGCTGGTAAAATAATTAAAATAATCATTGTGAATCGGTTATCAATTAAACCATCAGTCTGGAGCAAAAACTTTTAAAAGCTTGTATTTTTAAACCATTATCCAAAGCTACAACTATGTTTATGAGAACTGGAGGCAGGCTTCTAATGAGCTGTGTGTTACCACCAAGATGATTCCGTAACAACAGGCTGAACTAGAATGACACATACCTCTGCCCAGGCCAAACAATCCCTACGTGGAAATACTGCGAAAAGGAAGTGGTCTGATAAGATAAATCTTTGTCATATCTGCCCCTTTAACTGGATCTGCATCAAGCAGACGGTTTCTTCCCCGGCCCACACCCTGTAGCTCCCAGAGTTGGTGCAATTCAGTGCTTTTTTGCATAATCACTGACACATAACAGGACATGACCTCCTTGGCAGAGGTAAAGACCGACTTACTTGACAAGCATTCTGCCTTCTGTGTGCAGCACTTTACCTTGCTGATGATGTTACACTCTTTGGATGTAGATTGTTAAAACTAAATGTAAATTAAATATTACTGATGTAATTAAAAGATATTAAGATATGAAACAGATGTTTTATATGCAATCATTTGTATTGTGTCTACAATAATACTATTACAATATATTAATAAATATACTGTATATTGATATCTGTG
Source organism: Lates japonicus (assembly GCA_033238685.1). Classification (NCBI taxonomy): domain Eukaryota; kingdom Metazoa; phylum Chordata; class Actinopteri; family Centropomidae; genus Lates; species Lates japonicus. Next base: position 4,247,981 of record BRZM01000255.1, on the reverse strand, counting down.
GGTCTTTAAAAAGTAATAAGCTATTTATGCTAAAGGAAGTAAACAATCAAATTCTCACTTATCCTCCTCTTGATGTGGTCAACATTTTTGCTGTGTGTAATGATGCAGTGATACTGAATATCTGCTGTTGGCTTTACTGAGCATCCATAAAATGTCAGCATTACTCAGTCACTAGAAATAGCCTTCTTATCTGTCTTTGTATCATTTTTAAACTCATGAAAATGAACTTGTCTTTTTAATACACCCAGATTTTAAGCTCAAATTTGGTCACTGAAGGCTGTACTCCATACCTTTAAGTGAATATAAGTATTTTGCAGCTGATAGTTGCTGGTAAAAAAAAATTCAGATCAGTGTACGTAGAAACTCTGAGACCCCCTCAGAGTCTTTGTGTTCTTGACTGACGGATTGTGGAGACTGTGGGGTCTCAAAAGCACAACTTGTGTTTCTTGAAGTAGCTGATGGTGGTTGTGAGGTCTGCTTTGGACCACTGTCTGTGCAGAAGCATCTTTTTTCCTTCACACCCCCAAAGCAGAACCTTACCCCTGTTATTACACTGGGGCACTAAGCACCCCTGAGATAGTTTTAACTTTTGACATGTTACAATTGCAATAGTGTTGTATGTTGATGAAATAAAAGCAACAGTGTATGAATATTTGAAAGGTTCATTTTACAATATCCATTTTACTTGGGTTGGATTCCTTCTTTACTAAAAGAAATCAACAAAACCAGTGTTTGACCAAATTAGAAAATACCTGGCGATTCGTATGTAGGTAAATCATCAAAGTTATTACAGAACTTCGCCCTGGGGAATCAAGAACTTCTGAGCTACATTTCGCGCGCGTCAACCAAATGCGAGATCTGACAGAATGGCAGTCTCACTGACATGCTCATTCCTAGAACCATTGTTTTGTCTGGAAGAACATTTCTCCCACCAAAGGTTGTTCAACTTCTGTAATAGTATCGTTCTCAGGTTCAATAGGAGCTCTTTTGAAGCTCAAACTGTGATGGGATGGTTTATTGGTGGCTGACCCCAACCTCCCTGCCATATTGCTTTTGTTTGTGACATCATTACAAGGAGCAGTTCAAACTTCCTTAACTGGTGAAACAGTGAGGAGTAGCCTCAATACATCATATTACATCTTTTGATTTGGCTCATTAAAACACTGAGGGAGGAGAATGTCTTGATACTTTAGAGAGACCAAAAAGGGGAGGACATCTGAGGGCTGTTTGGATATAAAGTGTGACCCTACAGTTGTGGAAATAATATACTGTATATTCATTTATTTTCTCTGGCATCAAGGACTTTGTGTTTCTGTGTATGGCAGTCACTGCACTTACATGATTTGTTTTTTTATCTGGTAGCAAATCTGTGCTCATTGAAAGGGCAGCACACACCCCAACCCAGGTTCTCGCTCAAATCTAACGAAATCCCATGATGACCAAAGTTCATCCTTATAAATACAGCCCATAAAACCACCTATGGGTGTTCATGGTAGCAATTACACACTCAACAAGTTTTTCCCAGAGTTTCATCTGACTCATGAAATCATACAAGAACACATCATGCACCAATAAATAATCACATGTGTGTGTCAAACAGGCTTGAGACAGATTTTAAAGCTCAAATCTGGGCAGTGAAACTGTATTCATACTGTAAAGTGCAGATATAAGTCAGTATGTTGCAGCTGTTAGTCGCTGGTAAAGTTTCTGCTCAGTGTACAGCAGAAACTCTGAGACCCCTGCAGAGAGTCTTTCTGTTAGTAATTCTGAATTGTGAGGATTGTGGGGTCTCAGAAGCTTCAGCACTCATGTTGGCTTTAAAACTCATTGAAATGAAAGAATCCTTGATTTAAAGTCCAAATTTGATCAGTCCGTGTTTATCTACTGTAAATGAAGTGCGAATATCAGTCAGTGTTGCAGCTGTTGCTTGCGCTGATAAAAATGTCTTCACCAGTCTGAAGCAGAAACTCTGACCCCTGAGAACTGTAATTGCTGCGGGGTCACATGGCTTCCTCTTTTTAAATTCCAGTCTATGATCAGTACAGTAAGAAGAGAGGGTGTGTGGACGCTTGGAGTTGGTGAAACAGTGAGGGCGCACTCTATTATTGCATCATGTTGCATCTTGATTTGACCATTGCAAACACTGAGGGAGGAGAATGTCTTGATATAGAGACCAAGTGCGAAAGCAGAGGAAAGGAGGGACATCTGAGGGGCTGTTTGGATATAAAAAGTGTAGTCACAATTCTCTACTAATCTTTTGGACATAGAAGGGGGGCTAATTGTGTTTTTGTCTCCCCAACAGTGCTGCCCGTCAGCGGTGCTGGGGTATGCTATCACGTGTAACGCTTACTTAAGACCTGGTGATATCAGCTTCATGACACCTTGACCTCAAGTCAATCACCAGTTTAGTGTGGAAGCGTGGCAGTAATCTGGTGGCTGAATGGATGAACTCTGAGATTAGTTCAATGGGGCGTATAAAGGCCGCACAACCCTGAACACAACCACACAGGAGGAGTTGGGTATCACAGATGTGCATCGATCTGACAGAGGTTGTATACGATGGAGATCAATGATGGTCGCATCTACGATATAGAATGGATAGTTATATTTTCGAAGTCCCTGAACCTGAAGTGCTGGCAGGGCCACTGGCATATAGCTTCAACTCAGATTAACTGCAATCTGACCTGTTATGGAAACACCACAGAACGGAACTGTCTACAGTTGGAGGAGGGATAGTGGAAATTGGAAGGAGGGGAAAGGGACTAGAACCATCGTGAATAATGAGGAACTAAAAGTGTCAAAACATTCCTTGGATGAACAACAGCGTCAGTGTGAGGAGAGTGAACCACACGAATCCATTCTTCCAGGCTTCCAACTTGGGTGATTGTCTTACTTGATCTTATTGTAATAAGCTTTGAGCATTAGTTGGCGGTATAGTGTGGGCTTGAGAGACTATCAGAAACTGATCTGTCACATTAAATTAGAGATGGCACTGATAATGCAGCAAACTGGACTGAGATTGAATCTTAAGTGGATCCCACCTCATATTCTGTTTATAAAAATGTTGTAGTTGTGTTGTTGTCACTTTTTATTTTAGTCTCATCTCAGCTGCTGCTGTGACAGTAACTACTGATCCTTATATTTGCTGTAATTTTTCCAAAAGCATTTTTCTTCTTATTTCACCAATATTTGCAATTGGTATTACATTGTATTGTGGTTTGTTGTTTTTAATTCAGACTCATCCCAGAAAACCTGCAGCAAACCAACAGGCTACTACAAACCCACTAGTAGGACAGCAGCTATCTGGCACACAGGTTAGAGTGATTTTCCCTGTCAGTCACACTGTGTCACAGGATGCCATTGATTGGACTCTGAAACTATCAACAGCATTTTGTGGAAATATGATCTGACAGTCAATTGGATAAACACTTTACTTTTTTGAAAGATGCTTGTGACCCAACTTCTCCAGACCTATGTCATGAATTTTGTTTTACCATTGATTAATTCATAGCTCTACAGAACAATCCTGCATTTTTCCGCGAACCACAGTAACCATAAGTAAAAAGCCAAAATCCATAAGGACCAATCCCAGCTGAGTTTTATTGATCGATCTTACAGAGACCAAATGTGAGAAAAGTGGATACTGTTCATTTGCAAACTGTACAATCCATAATACTAAAGACTGTAAATGTCAGTTTCCAGGAGATTATAGAAAGTTGATTGATGACAATGGGATCAATACAATTCTGGTATTCTAGTTGTGAAATAATATACTGTATATTCATTTTATTTTCTGCATTGCCAAGGACTTTGTGTTTCTGTGTATAGCAGTCCACTGCACTTACGAATTTTTTTTTTTATCTGTTATAAATCTGTGCTCATTGAAAAGACTGACACACACCCCCAACTACCCAGGTTCTCGTAACTCCAAATCTGTGAAATCCCATGATGACCAAAGTTCATCTTGTAAATGCAGCCTGTAAAAATACACCTGGGTGTTCATAGTAGCAATTACACACTCAGTTTTTCCCAGAGTTTCATCGACTCATGAAATCATACAAGAACACATCATGCGCAATAAATAATCATGTGTGTGTGTCAAACAGGCTTAGAGACAGATTTTAAGCTCAAATCTGAGCGGTGACTGTATTCATACTATAAAGAAGTGCAGATATAGAATCAGTATATTGCATGTTGGTAAACTGGTAAAGTTTCTGCTCAGTGTGCAGCAGAAACTCTGAGACCTACAGAGTCTTTCTGTTATTAATTCTGGATTATGTGGGGATTGTGGGGTCTCAGAAGCTTCAGCACTCATGTTGGCTTTAAAACTCATTAAAATGAAAGTCCTTGATTTTAAAGTCCAAATTTGATCAGTCAAGTAACACTACTGTAGAAGCAAATTGCAGATATCAGTCAGTGTTGCAGCTGTTTGTCGCTGATAAAATGTCTTCATGATCTGGGCTTAAACTCTGACCCCTCAGAACTGTAGTGCTGCGGGGTCACATGAGGCTTCCTCTTTTTTAAAAAAAAAAATTCAGTCTATGATCGAAATGCAGTAAGAAGAGAGGAGGTGTGTGTGCACATACTCGACCAGTGACCGCCTGAAAAATCGTCGTTCTTGCCGATACAGCGATCGATATTCTGTCAGTTTTGTATTGATCTGCGGACATGGAGAGACAGATGCGCAGTGTTTTTTGATCCTGCCTGTGCTGCTGCTGCCTGCGGTGCGGAACTCTGCTCTAGCCCAGACTACTCTAGCATACCATATGGGTTAGGCGCTACCCTCGTCTTGTGGCCTCCCTTTCATCAGTCCCATCACAGCACACATGGAAGCGTGACGGTGATCTGGGCGCTAGTGGATTGAATAATGACTGAGTTCTAGCACGTTTAATGACGCTGGCCTGAACGCCACTGGAGAGTTGGTTGTTCAGAGAACATGACTGTAACAAATGCAGGGTTGGCAGTGGAGATCAACATGCGCGTCCAGAATCAGAGTTATAAGGTTGAAGTAATGGAGACGGTGCCCAAGCCTACAGTGGTGTTCAGACCACTGGTATGTAGCCACAACTCGGAGAGCTGCAGTCTGACCTGTAATGGAGACGCACGTACTTAAAATGTATAGGCTATGTGAAATTCATTTGTGGAAGTGGATGGGTTGATAAACATATGATAAAGCAAGAACGCTGAGAACAATTTCTGATATGTGTATGTAACTGGTAAGGCAGTATTTATAAAGGGTTTATACAATTTAATATTAGCTTGGTTATTGATTAATAAATCATTTACTAATACTTTATAGATCAGTTGATTATATACGGTTATAAACCAGCACTTCTCTGTGGGGCCTTGTCAGAAAGAGTAGTACCATATTTCATTTTGCAACTGCATTTTAAAACTCTCCTGCAGATACAAAAATGACACCAAATTCTGTCTTTTTATGATATATTTTTATGTTTACTTCATTATATGACCATATTATAACTGTTTTTACCAACATGGTGGTTTCAGTTCAAAGCATTACTTTGCTGTCATTTTCACTGAGCAATTAACCAAAAAAGCATTTTGCATCTTGATGTAGTTTTTTTTCTGTTTCTTTTTGGTGGTATTGCATTGTTATGTGGTCAGTTTATTGACTTTCTAACAGTGTTAACAGTTACTTCAAACAGATGTGGCTTTCTGAAGATCAGATACTCCTCCTCTTATTCAAACCACTGTTAGAGGTTACAATTCTGACTAGTCTCTACTAGGGTTAAGGTTTTGTTTTGTATGCATAAAGCAGACTATGAGACTGGTTATGGAAGGTAAAAGGTTTGTATTGTATTATGGGGGATGATGAAGGGCGATGAAGGCTGGAGACCAGGCAGGCAGGTGAGGGAGAATGGTGGAGGCAAGGTGATGTTCAACAGGTGAGTGTCAGAATGGCGTGGCAGGTGGAGCAAGCGCCAGAGATACTGTAGCACAGGAAACACAAGGTTAGCATGCACATGACAGACATTAGAGAATATTGCTGTAAGAGAGTCTGAGTGACCGAAAATCTAGATATGTTACTGGGTGAGCAATCTGATGATGAGTGGAAGCAGAGCAGGGGTTGTATTCATTTCTTTTCACTTCAGAAATCAACAAAATATGGAATTCATAAACACTTGCATACAACTGTATTTTCTCATAAACCAGAGTGTTCGGCAAATTGAAAATTTAAGACAGCTACTCACCCACTAGTGGAACAAGACAGACCTTCAACATCCCCCATTCTTAGAATCAAAAGGTTGTTTCGCTTCTGTGAAAGTGTCATTCCAACAGGAGCTCTTACTGTGACTGGCTTGGTGTTATTGGCGGCTGACCCCCAAACCTGCCTCATTTCTTGTATTTTGACACACAAAGGGACAATTCAGAAAAGTTTCTTCAACTGGTATGAAACAGTGATGAGGAGTGACTTCTTTTACATTACTGTCATCGACAGGGCTCACTGCAAACACTGAGGGAGGAGCCACGTCTAATATACGACCAAACACACCACAGAGGGGAAGAGCATTTGAGGAAATGTTAAAGGATAATATGGTGACCTATGAAGAATTAGCATTTCTTGATTTGCTGATGTGCTGTTCCATCAGTCCTCTGCTGATCTGTGGACATGGAGAGACAGATGTGTTTTTTGATCCTGCCTGTGCTGCTGCTCACGGTGCTGAATTCTGCTCCTAGTCCAGACCCGAACCATTAAGTGAGCTTGGCTTTTTTCTCTCACTTTAAGCCTACTTTCTCAGGTTCAGTCACCGGCATCGTGTGTAGGCACAGCCCGGTGATCCTGGTGGCTGAGTGGTTGAATAATGACTTTGAGTTCTACAGCCCGTTTAAGGGCGCTGGCCCTGAACAACCACTGGAGAGTTGGTTGTTCAGAACGCTATTTCGCGCAGCTGATGCGGGGTTGTATACAGTGGAGATCAACGCGCAACGTCCAGAGTCAAATTATAAGGTTGAAGTAATGAAGAAAGGTGCGAAGCCTGCAGTGCTGTTCCAGACCACTGACATGCCAACAGCTGCAGTCTGACCTGTCATGGAACACCAAAGGCGCTGGAACATACCTACCGGCTGGAGGGAGGATGATGCGGTGACAGGGAAGAGCAGGGACATCACAAATAATCCAGAGATAAGAAGAATCAGAACATTCTCTGCGGATGAAGAATTCCAATCAGTGTGAAGATGAAGTGAACCTCATGAATCCATTCTTCAAGAAAAACCTCGATTTGGCCTGAAGAGTTTTATACTTTGTCTTAAAGATTTTGGCTAATGGCACTCTTAGAGTTAGAGAGGTAGAAGCCAGTTTAGTGATATATTCTTTTCTAAAATATTTTGAATAATTTATTGTTGTCATACTTTTTATCCTTCCCCAGACTTTGAACTCTGGGTTAAAGTTTTCTAGGAACTGTCATGAGATCCTTGGCAATTGCAAGCGCTCTTTGGGACTATTACCACACTTCCTGTGCTTAAAAAGCGAGGAAAATCAGGAAAGTGATCTGTCCATGTCGATGTGGAAAGGTGATGATAATGCAGCTTTAAAGTGGATGATCATTAAAATATATCGAACTCACCTCTCATGACAGAGTGAATGTAGTGTGCTTGAGTTAAATATAACATAAAAGTATTAAAGCAAAGTTTATTTTATTATTGTTTTTGAAATAGCATTTATAATGTTTTTTGGGACAAGAAATAATTGCTGATACTGCAGATTCTAAGTGGACTCGTGTTAAACCAGATCAAACTGCTTACACAAGGTGGTGGATTTGATTGCTGTGGGTCATGAAATATATAGTGGGCGTAACATGCATACAAAAGTACTGTACTAACAACACAGTTTTTGAAAATAATCTGCTTCAATTTTAAATATTGCTATGTTGTATTCATACTTTATATTTGTATCACATTTTAAAAGCAAATATGCATACATATTATGTTTAGGTTTATATTAGAAGTATATATAATAATAAACCTCCAAAATACAATGCATTTTTATAGATTTAAAAAATGTATTATTTGCTCTATTTTATGTCATCTTGCTCACAATACCTGTGTATTTAAATAAAATTTTTGATGCAGGCTTCAAGTTTAGAAGTGCTCTCTCTGAGTCACATACACAAAGGTAGTGAGCGTGTCAACACACAGTCCAATGATGTGGTAAATATAAAAAACACCCAAAGCTACAGCGGCCATCATTGCGAAAACTCCTGGTAACAACACTCTCTGTCCAAGTTGTTATCTGCACGAATTTCTCACGACTTTGGGGTGAATACCTCAGCAAGTAGCATTACTTATGTGCTTGTAAGGATAATGTTTTATGGTTCAGTACATCCTAGCGCTACTCAAACATATAGTATACTGTTATGCTTGTATCATTACTGTATAGTGGCGATGAAAAAAAGTTTACGTAGTATACTCCAAAATACTACTACTGAGCCATTTTTGTACTTATACTTATTACACAAAAGAGTACTTGGGAAATATACTTGAACTTTACTTAAGTATGTAAAGTTAACTTTTTGTGAGGATGGTTGCAGACTGTTGCAGTCATTTTAAATTTACTGCTGCATGCTCAAGTACGAACTTCTCTCTGCACCTCTGCCGTATTGAGCTGAAATTATCTTTTGGCTCTGTGCGGCAATGCATTACACACACACACACACACACACACATTTCTGAGGACTGACTTCTTGTAGCTACATCATCTCCAATGGGGCTCTAAACTTCTCAATATGGAAATCAAATGAACCACAGAAAATGGTACAACATCTAGGGAACTGAGATATGATTAGATATCATCATGTGGTGACTTACAAAGTCAACATTTCTCCTTTTTGGCTCATGTGTTCCGTCAGTCCTCTACCCCAGTCTGTAGACATGGAGAGACTTGTGTTTTTACTCTGACTGTGCTACTGCTGGTGGTGCTGAACTCTATCCAGCCCAAACTGAGCCATCATACGTGGAGTTGGCAGTACCTTCGACTTGTGGCTTCCTGTTTGAATCCTATTATCGGCGTTGTATAGAAAATACATGACAATAAAATCTGGTGGCTGGGCAGCTGGATTCTGAGATTGACTACTACCAAGTATAAATGCACACAACCCTGGACACAACTTCCTGGAGGTTGGTCATTAAAAACATGGCTGTAGCTGACATGGGGTTGCACTACAGTGGAGGTTGATGACTATGTCAGGATCAAAACCACTAGTAGGTATCCACACAATCACGTTTACATGTGGTTACCCTATAGACTCTTCACTGTCTATGGTGGGTACACTTGCCCTAGTGAAACTGATATGTCCACATCAGGACAGAGATGGAGCTTAAAGTGGACTGGTGAATAAAAGTGGATCCACCTCATGTTTAGAAGAATGTTGTGGTGTTATTCGTCATGCTTTTTGTCTTGCTCTCATCTCAGGTGCTGTTGTTGCTGTTGTTCCAGCTTCTGTAATGAATGTCGTTCTCAGAGTTGTCGGGAGCTCTTTTGAAGCTCAAACTGTGATGGGATAGTTTTGTTGGCGATACATTGAAACTCTGCCATATTTCTTCTTTTTGTTTGTAACTTCCTACAAGAAGCGGATCAGAAAAGCTTCATAACTGGTGAAACAGTGAGGAGTGGCCTCTATTGCATCATGTTGCATCAGTTTGACTCATTACAAACACTGAGGAGGAGAATGTGCGATATAGAGACCAAGTGTAGCAGAGAAAAGGAGGGACATCTGAGGGGCTGTTTTTGGATATAAAAGTGTGGTACTTTCAAAGAATCCACATTTCTCTTTTGGCTCATGTGTTGTCATCCAATTTCTCTACTAATCTTTTGGACATGAAGAGACTGGTGTGTTTTTGTCTCCTGACAGTGCTGCCGTCAGCGGTGCTGGGCTATGCTATCACAACCTTTTACTTAAGACCTGGTGATAGCAGCCTCATGACAACTTCCGACTCAATCCAATCACCAGTTTGGTGTGGAAGGCGTGGCGGTAATCTGGTGGCAGAATGGATGAACTTTCCAGATTAAGTTCAATGGGGCGATATAAAGGCACTTTAACCCTAGACGCAACCACAGGAGTTAGGTATCACAGATGTGCATCAAGCAGAGGGCAGAGGTTGACACAGATTTTAAAGCTCAAATCTGGGCAGTGAAACTGTATTCATACTGAAAAGTGCAGATATAAGTCAGTATGTTGCAGCTGTGGTGTGGTTTCTTACTCCAGTGTACAGCAGGAAACTCTGAGACCTATGAAAGTCTTTCTGTTATTAATTCTGAATTGTGGGGATTGTGGGATCTCAGAAGCTTCAGCACTCATGTTGGCTTTAAAACTCATTAAAATGAAAGAATCATGATTTTAAAGTCCAAATTTGATCAGTCAAAGTGTTTACTACTGTAAACAGAAGTGCAGATATCAGTCAGTGTTGCAGCTGTTGCTCCTTTCTCAGATCCCATCACCGACACCCTGTGGAAACGTGACGGTAACCTGGTGGCTGAGTGGTTGAATGATGAGTTTGAGTTCTACGGCGCGTTTAATGGCCGCATAACCCTGAACACAACCACCGGAGAGTTGGTTGTTCAGAACATGACTGTAGGTGATGCTACAACTGGTGAAACAGTGAGGAGTGACTTCTTTTACATTACTGTCGTCTTGATGAGACTCACTGCAAACACTGAGGGAGGAGCACGTCTCAATATTGAAACCAAACACACCACAGAGAGGGGGAGGAGCATTTGAGGAAATGCTAAAATAGGATCATGTGGTGACCTATGAAGGAGATTAGCATTTCTTAGGATTTGCTGAATCTGCGGATGTGGAGAGACAGATGTGTTTTTGATCCTGTCTGTGCTGCTGCTCACAGTGCTGAACTCTGCTCAACCCCGGAAATGAAATACGAGAGCTTGTGATACTTTCTTTGCGGCCTCCTTTCTCAGGTTCAATCCTGTCGTGTGGAAACGTGACAGTAATCTGGTGGCTAGTGGTTGGTAATGACTTTGAGTTCTACAGCACGTTTAATGGCCGCACAACCTGAACCCAACCACTGGAGAGTTGGTTGTTCAGAGTGCTAACATGTGATGCAGGGCTGTATGCGGTGGAGATCAGCAACAGCGTCCAGAGTCAAATTATAAGGTTGAGTAATGAAAAGTGCCCAAGCCTACAGTGCTGTTCAGATCACTGACATGTAACAGCTGCAGTCTGACCTGTCATGGAGACACCAAAGACGCTGGAACCATCACCTACAGGTGGAGGGAGGATGATGGAGAGTGGAAGCAGGGGGAAGAGAGCAGGGACATCACAAATAATCCAGGAGATAGAAGTCAGAACTACTCTGCGGATAGAAGAATTCAATCGGTAGCGAATGAAAGTGAACCTCATGAATCCATTCTTCCAAGAAAAACCTCTGATTTGGCCTGAGTTTGTACTTTGTCTTAAGATTTTTAGTGCTAATGGCACTCTTGGAGATTAGAGGGTAGGCCAGTTTAGTGTGATATATTCTTTTCATAAAAATATTTTGAATAATTTGTGTTGTCATACTTTTTATCCTTCCCCAGACTTTGAACTCTGGGTTAAAGTTTTAGGAACTGTCATGAGATCCTTGGCAATTGCGGCGCTCTTTGGGACTGTTACCTACTTCCTGTGGCAAAAACGAGGAAAAATCAGGAAAGTGATCTGTCCATGTCAATGTGGAAAAGGTGATGATAATGCAGCTTAAAGTGGATGATCATTAAAGTATATCGAACTCCTCTCATGACAAGTGAATGTAGTGTGCTTGGTGGTTAAATATAACATAAAGTATTAAAGCAAAGTTTATTTTTATTATTGTTTTTGAAATAGCATTTATAATGTTTTTGGGACAGAAATATGGTGCTGATACTGCAGGTTAAAGTGGACTCGTGTTAAACTGGATCAAACTGCCCACACAAAGGTGGAGGGTGGTTGGAAGTTGCTGTGGGTCATGAAATATATAATTAGACATAACATGCACTTCACAAAAGTACTGTACTAACAACACAGTTTTTGAAATAATCTGCTTCAATTTAAATGTTACACTTTATATTTGTATTCATACTTTATATATTTGTATCACATTTTAAAAGCAAATATACTTTGCATATTATTTGGGTTTATATTGATGTATATAATAAACCTCAAAATGCATTTTTATAGATTTAAAAAATGTATTATTTGCTCTCATTATATCATCTTGCTCACAATACCTGTGTATTTATTAATTACTGATGCAGGCTTCAGGTTCGAGATGCTCTCTCTGAGTCACACTTTAAAGTGATGACGTGTCAACACACAGTCAATGATGTGGTAAATAAAAAACTTAAAGCTGCAGCCATCGTTGCAGCCTCCTAGTAACAACACTCTCTGTCCAAGTTGTTATCTGCCAATTCTCACGACTTTGGGCCCTCAGCAAGTAGCATTACCCAACTGCTTGTAAGGATAATGTTTTATGGTTCTGAGTACATCCCTAATAACTAGCAAACATATAGTATACTGTTAGGTTCACTTGTATCATTCACTGTATAGTGGCAGTAGAAAAAAAGTTTACATGCAGTATACTACTCCAAAGTACACTACTGGTATTTTTGTACCTATACTTATTACACAAAGAGTACTTGGGAAATATACTTGAACTTTAAGTACCTAATATACTAATATACTTAGGGATAGTTTGCAGTCTGCCATGATCAGAGTATCTAGCTCTGTGCAGCAATGCATTGCACAATTCGTCATGCTTTTTATCTCAGCTGCTGTTGTTGCTGTTGTGACAGTAGCTACTGCTCATAACTAATCAGTTATACCCTGCAAGATATCTTTTAACAGTCTGATTATGAACTGACCGCCTGCCCAAAAATGCATATCAGGTATTCGTTTGGGGAAGTGGATGGGTTGATAAACATATGATAAAGCAAGAGCACTGAGATAAGGCAGCATTTATAACAAGTTTATAAAATGTAAATAATTAATGGCTTGGTTATTGATCAATAAATTATTGACTAACGCTTTATAGATCAGTTAGAAGTCATATGCAACTTATAGACTCTTTATAAATGGTGCCTCGTGAGAAAGTGACACCATATCGCCCTTGTTACCATGGTGAGCTAGAGACCATGATGTCCGGAAATGAGCCTGGTAGCCTATAGTAGAGACAAAGGACAGACCAACACGTCTATATAAAAGAACATTTCTTGCAAAAGGTTGTTTAGTTTCATAAAAGATTTTGTTCAACAGGGCTTCTTACTGTGACTGGCAGTGTTATTAAGCATTTATTCGACCTTACATTTCTTGTATTTTGACATTACACAAAGGGATAATTTAGAAAAGTTTCTTCAACTGGTGAAACAGTGAGGAGTGACTTCTTTTACATTACTGTCATCTTGATGAGGCTCACTGCAAACACTGAGGGAGGAGCACGTCTCAATATGGAAACCAAACACACCACAGAGAGGGGGAGGAGCATCTGAGGAAATGTTAAAATAGGATCATGTGGTGACCTATGAAGAATTAGCATTTCTTGATTTGCTGATGTGTAATTCATCAGTCCTCTACTGATCTGTGGACATGGAGAGACAGATGTGTTTTGATCCTGCTGCTGCTCACGGTGCTGAATTCTGCTCCTAGCCCAGACCAAACCATTAGGCGTGGAGCTTGGCACTGCTCTCATTTCTGACCCTACTTTCTCAAGTTTCAATCACGGCATCATTAATGAAGCGTGATGGTACTCTGGTGGCTAGTGGTTGAATAATGACTTTGAGTTCTACAGCACGTTTAATAGCCGCACAACCCTGAACACAACCACTGGAGGTTTGTTTGTTCAGAACATGGCTGTAGCTGATGCAGGGTTGTATACAGTGGGGATCAACAGCAACGTCCAGGTGAGGGGGTATGAGTTAGAAATAATGAAGAAAGATTGCGAAGCCTGCAGTGCTGAACAGACCACTGACATGTAGCAGATCTCTGTCAGCTGCAGTCTGACCTGTGATGGAGACACCAAGGCTGGAACCGTCACCTACAGCTGGAGGAGGGCAGTGGAGAGTGGAGAGCAGGGGAAGGGATAAGACCATTAGGCAATGAGGAGATAAAAAAAGTCAAAATGTTCTCCTGCCGGATGAAGGTGATCGATATAAATGAAAGTAGACCCCACAATAATCTGCTCTTCGAAACCACTCAATCTGGCCTGAGGTTTTGCCTTTCTACCCTTTATTTTGGTAACAATGGCACTTTGTCAAATATAAAATGATTACTGATAATGCAACTTAATGTGGACTGGTTTAAGTGGATCAATTTATTACCCACCTCATATTCATTTATAAAAATGTAGTTTGTGTTATTTGTCATACTTTTTATTTTAGTCTCATCTCAGCTGCTCCTGTTGCTGTTGTAGCCACTGATCATAACTTATCAATTATCCCTGCAGATAACAGTCTGATTATGAACTGACGCTTGCCCAAAAAATATGATAATTCATTTGTGGAAGTGGATGGGTTTGATAAACATATGATAAAGCAAAGGCACTGGGAACCGTTTCTGATATCTGTATGCATGTGGTCATTTTCGTTTTGCATTTTTGGCCGTTTTATTTCATTATTGCTTTGTCGCTCTTCTTTTCTTATCTTTGTCTCTTTGTTGTCATTTTATATCTGTTTTATTCATTTTCCTTTTGTGTCTCTTTTGGATGTTTGTTGACAGGAACTGAACGAAGCTAATATAACACAGCAGTTGGCAGTACCCTTGTTCCCCAGGCCCTATGTCTCTGCACATGTCTTAGCATCCTGTGAAACATGAGAGTAATCCCGGTGGCTAAATGGATCAATGCTGAGTTGGCTACTACTGCACATTTAAAGTCGCACAACCACTGGATCCAACTGGATGTTGATTATTAAAACATGAGTAGAGCAGACAATGGGCTGTACAGTGGAGATAAACAACACGTCCAGGGCCGGGGTTATAAAGCCTACATTATGAGATTGACGAAGTGCCACAGCCAGTAGTATCACCACTTAGATGTTACTGTGCTGTGGAAAAATGCATGCTGGCCTGTTATGGAAACACTACAAAGGCTGAACCTGTCACCTACAGCTGGAGGGCCGGAGATGGAGCATGGATGGAGTGGGAAGCAGGAGCTGAACATTGGCAGTAATGAGGAGGCAATGCAAAGTGTCAAAACATTCATCTGCAGATAAAGAACCCAGTCAGCGAGAAAGAAAGTGAACCCTATATTAATCCGCTCTTACAAGAACTTACAGACTCGGACTCGGGTTAAAGTTTTGAGACCTATCAGGATCATGGCAATTTTGCTTTTCTTGGGGACTATTACCTACCTTCTTATGGCAAAAACAAAGAATAGTCAGGAGAAGTGATCTGTCCATGTCGATGTGGAAAAGGTGATGATAATGCAGCTTAAAGTGGATGATCATTAAAGCACGTCAAACTCCTGTCATGACAAGTGAATGTAGTGTGCTTGGTGGTTAAATATAACATAAAGTATGAGAGCAAGCTTTTTTTAATTATTATTATTGCTTTTGAAATAGAATTTAGAATCTTTTTGTGTCTCCTTGTAGTCATTTTGCTTCTATTTGCAGTTGTTTGATCAACTTTGCCACAAGAAATGTTGTTACAGTCAGTTCAGACAAAAGGTCTAGCTCAGTGGCCCCTGGGCAGGTGTGCATTAAGCCTGCACAGCAATCCTTCCATGTGTATCAAGTAAAGTTCAGTCTTCAGACAAACATAAATCTAGATTTTGGCTTTTGAGGGCTGTCTTGGGCGGCATGGTGGTGCAGTGGTTAGCACTGTCGCCTCACAGCAAGAAAGTTCTGGGTTTGAGCCCTGGTGTGAGCCTGGGGCTTTTCTGTGTGGAGTTTGCATGTTCTCCCTGTGCCTGCGTGGGTTCTCTCCAGGTACTCTGGCTTTCTCCTTCCAAAGACATGCAGGTTAGGTTAATTGATGACTCTAAATTGCCCGTAGGTGTGAATGTTTTTTTGTCTATATGTGTTGGCTCTGTTATAGACTGGCGATCCATACTCTCCCCCAATGACAGCTGGGATAGGCTTCAGCCCCCCTGCGACCCTTAATGGATAAGCGGTATAGATAATGGATGGATGGATGACTGTCTTGTCATTTATCCATTCACTATATTGTCCCATATTATCTTGAATTTTGTTCCTAGTTAACACTGATTAAGTAAATACATAATAAATGCAAGGTGTTAAAAAGATAATCAAATATTTTTAGATTATTACTTTATTATGTTATTCCAGATAAAAAACCAAAACAAATAAAATGTTACCCGAGACGTTTTGTATGAGTTGTACTTGAAGTCTGACGTGTACAGGGTGAACAGGACCAGAGAGAGCACGGTCCCTTGCGGCGCTCCTGTGCTGCTAACCACAGTGTCTGACCTGCAGTCACCCAGCCGCACAAACTGGGGTCTGCCAGTCAGGTAGTCCGTGATCCATGCCACCAGGTGTGAGTCTACTCCCATCTCTGTCAGCTTGTCCTTGAGGAGCAGCGGCTGGATTGTGTTAAAGGCGCTGGAGAAGTCCAAGAATGTAATTCTCACAGCACTGCTGCCTCTGTCCAAGTGATGGAGCAATCGGTCTAACATGTAAATGATGGCGTCATCTACTCCCACCCTCTTCTGGTATGCGAACTGCAGAGGGTCGAGAGCGTGGTGGACCTGTGGCCTCAGGTGGTGTAGCAGCAGCCGCTCCATGGTCTTCATCACGTGTGACGTCAGGACAAGTGGCCTGAAGTCATTCAGCTCTCCAGGACGTGATTTCTTTGGGACTGGGATGATACAGGATGTTTTCCACAGCTGAGGGACCCTCCCCTATTCCAAGCTCAGGTTGTAGAGGGTTTCCCAGCTCCAGCGCGCAGGCCTTCAGCAGTCGAGGGGATACTCCATCTGGACCTGCTGCTTTGCTGGGGCGAAGCCTCCTCAGCTCTCCACACACCTGAGCTGCTGTGATTGTGGGTGGGGGGAGGGGGATGGGGGCATTCTCCTCTGTGCTGGAGTTGACTCGTGGGGGGAGGGAGAGAAGGGTGGGGGTTGCAGTGTTTTGAGGTGAGAATGAGTTGGGGTGGTCAAACCTGTCGAAGAAGTTGTTCAACTGGTTCGCTCTCCCAACATCTCCCTCAGTGGTGGCACCCCTCTTAGAGCTGTAGCCGGTGATGATCTTGAGCCCATCCCACACCTCCTTCATGCTGTTTTTCTGCAACTTCTGCTCCAGCTTCCTTCTGTATTGCTCTTTCGCCGCTCTGAGCTGGACTCTGAGTTTCCTCTGCATGCTCTTTAGCTCCTGCTGATCACCATCTTTAAAGACCTTCTTCTTCTGATTCAGAAAGCCCTTGATGTCACTTGTGATCCAGAGCTTGTTGGTTGCATAGCAGCGTATAGTTTTAACCGGAACAACTATGTCCATACAGAAGTCGATGTAGTCAGTAGTGCAGTCAACAACCTCCTTGATGTTCTCACTGTTTGACCCCTGCAGTCCGTGGTTCCAAAACAGTCTCTCAGAGCCTGCTCTGCCTCAGGAGACCACTTCCTGAATGAGACCACTTCCTGAATGTTTATATTGTATTTATACTTAGTTTTTGTATCAGATTTAAAAACCAAATATTAGACTCTGACGAATTACTTTGCAGATTAGGTTTTGGTTTAAAAAGCATATATAATAAGCCTCCAAAGTACAATGTATTGTTATAGATTTAAAATATATTATTTGTACTACTACTAATTACTGGATCCAAAACATTTTCCATATCACTGATGGACTATTTTCAGTGTATGTGCAATGCAGGATTCAAGTTTCCACATCACACTAGCATAAGTTGCCTATTGGACCAGAATTGGCATCCCAACTTTTTCATAAATTATGCTTGCAGATACATTCCCTAAATTCATATTTGAGGTGAGCACAAAGCAACTTTCCACATTCTTCAGATTAATTTGAATATGGCCTTCTCGTGTCAAATAAACAGTACGATACAAACGTTTTTACTTCTTCAATTAACTTCCTACTAGGGAGTAAAGAATCTCGATACTTGTTCCGCCTCTACTTTGTTTATCTTCAGGGGTCAATGGGGTCAGGAATCTCTGCTGCAGTTACACGAGGTGACCAGCAGATATCACTGTATACCTTTAAGCGAATCAAAACACAGCGAGCCGTAGGTGAACGAGGGGATGACGTCATTGTTGGGGTATTTTCAAGATGGCGCTGGACCGTAGCCGGAATGCCGCTGCAGCAGCTGAACATTGAGGGATTTAATTAATCTTCTGCCCAGCGACGACATTAACTTCGCGAGACGGAGAAAATTTTGTTGTTTTCAAGACACCGGCAATGAGCATGTTACACTCGGTGAACGTCAGGTAACGCTGAAGGACCCCTGGCTAAAATGGTAGCCCCTTCCTCCAAGAACAACAAAACCTGCTGCTGCGGAGCTCGGCCAACCGGGCTGGGGCATTCGTTGCAGGATTTTACGCCCGGGGCTGAGGCTCGCTCGGCGGACTGAGTGGTCATGGAAAAGGAGAACGGAGAAGGGTCGTTTTCCGTCGATTTGAACGAGAACGAAGAAGGAGGAGACGGAGGAGGGGGAGAAGCGGGTCACAAATCTTTCACTGCTCTCAAAGACCGCAGCATAGCGTTGCTAGTCGGTGTCAGCGGGGGTCAGGAAACTGGGAAGGGTCATATTTATGTGACCGGCAACGGGAGGAATGTAAACATAGACGCCTCGGTACAGCCGCCCCCACACAAGAGGGAGATAATGTTGGATTTGGTGTCGGCGGAGAAGTACCTCCCCGACCAGTTGACTGACAGGTGTGTGATTTCGGGGGATCGTGGCGACTACAGTGGTCTGAACGGATTTACTGAGTCACTCAGTCAGGAGGAGCCGACGATGGTCGCGCTGGAAGGAGGGGGAGGAGGAGGGCTCGGCCTCGCAGGGACCACAACCGCTTCCTGTCCAGCTGTGCTCGAGGGTCGGGTATCGGAAGAGACGGGCCGACAGATGAGGCAGCACCCTGCGGGGGAGAGCAGAGGGGGAACCCCAGATGTTATCGCGGGAGACGAGACGACGGGCGATGGCGCAGTCACCGGCTGTATGAGGACCCATCTCCCACTTGATCAGCTGCCATGCACAGGGAAGCACCGGCGGAACTGCGCTTACACCGCGGCGTCTCTCTCATGTCCAGCTGCAACCATGCCCAACGGTGTTGTTGACAGCCCCGGGTACGAAGGTACTGACGCGGATATCGCTTATTATAAACCGTCAGGAGTGTTTTCCAGCCCGTTGCTGGGTCAGAGACTCGACCTATGCGACGTGGACTGTGAGGAAGTAAAAGTAGCCAACGGTGGTTTACACATCGTGAACACTGCCAGAGCAACATGTGACAGTCCCGATTCGGACTGTTCCCCCGAAAACAACACCGACATTCAGTTCGACTTGGGGGCAAGGCAAGAAAACGGGTCCGGGTCGGGTTTTTGTCTGAGGAGCCAAAGCGACTGCAGCGGGAAATTGGTCTCTCAGTTCCCCGGGGAGGATGCACCAGATGCGGCTGAGCTCCTTCGCTCCCCCGATCCCTCCACCACAATCCCTTCCAAGGACTCCCCCATCACGGGATCAAGTGCCAAACTCCCCTCGCCATGCCCATCAACCCTGTCCAACGTGAACGGTGACAGCCCGCTATCAGAACCCAACACTCTGGAGGATGAGGAGGATTTCAGTGACCTCAGTTTACCCGTCAGGCCGCAGAGTTTGAGGACTAACCCTAACATCGTGGTGTCCCTCAGCTGTGATGCCACCCCGTTGTCCCCCGACGAGGACGGGGGCTTTTACTTTGGCGACGAGGGCTATGACGAGGACTATCGGAACGTTTTAGAAGTGGGTCGCAGGCAGAGCGCCCCGGACAAACTTCCAGACCTGACCGAGCAGACAGACGGCTCGGACCCCAAGCTGATGCCAAAGAGGTTCGGCATCGCTGATTTCTTCACCAGGTAAAATCAAGTGATCTCTCTCTGAGTCACACACACTGAAGCGGTGAACGTGTCAACACACAGTCACACATCACACAGTGATGTGGTAAAAATAAAAATATTGGCTAAAAGCTGTGGCTGCCAGCACACCAAACAACCACCAACTTTAACACAAACATACTTTCTTCTTGTATTTACCTTACAACGACTTGACCACATGTCAAGGAAAAAAGGTGTAATCCTCACTACTTAACTATTTGTAGAGACCTCACTTCTGCAAAATGCTGAAAGCAAAAAAATAAGTGCCCTAATACTTTCCCTAGGAAGAATACACAACAGATACTCACAGCTGACAGTTAGAAACAATAGTTTTCACACCTTTGTGCATCCACCCCCTTTAAATGTAGATTTTAGGGAAATGCAGTACTTTATCACCTCATACCTGAAAACACCTGCACACCACACACTCACAAGTCACAAGTCACAAGTCACACTTTCGACATTCAGTTCATCACTCACCAAATGCTTGGGTGATGAACTGAGATAGATCACCTATTTCATTTTAGGATTTAGGATTAGGATTCATGAAGAATCTTTATCAAAACATTCTGATCAGCAGCAAAAACACACAAGTTATTGGTTTTATAATGTTAAACAGAGAAGAATAATTCTTCAAACTCATCCACATACAGAAATGGTCACAGTACACCCCAGACACAGCAGATTTTGACATGTTTTTTGGCAGATGAAATTGTTTGTATTTGAAGTGTTGAAGTTTGAGTTTTTGCAGTGTGTCTTAGGGCAGTCTGCTGAAAGCTGTGGTCAGACCAGAACTGATGGAGAAGAATACTTGGATGCTGTGGAAATGGCATGGCAAAAGTTACAGGCCCAAGCCTCTGAAGTTAGCTCTGCTAACAGAATAACAGCAGCATTCAACAAGTAGAAACCTGTACATTTTATATCAGATATTACATTTTAAGATATTATTGTCGTGACTACCTGTCCCTGCACTCACTGCCATCATGCAGCATCCTTCCTACTCTGCTGCTTGTATTATTAAACCGTAAACAAGCGATCAGTACTCTCTGAAAGACAGGTCAGTCCTACCCTCTGCAAAATTGGCTGGACGTTGCAATAGGGTTGCCTTTAATGGTTATTTTCATCATCGATTTATCTGTCAGTTATTTTCCCAATTAACCAGTGAATCTTTAAAACAACAGAAAACATTGATAAATGGCCATCATTGTATCCTAGAGCACAAGGTGACATCCTCAAATGTCTTGTTTTGTCCATCCAACTAAGGCTGCGACTGACAGTTATTTCCATCGTGAGCTAATCTCCGAGTTATCTCCAATAATCAATTTACCATTGACATTTTTTGGAGCTCGAGGTGACGTCTTCAGATGACTTGTTTTGTCCAATCAGCAATCCAAAACCCAAAGCTATTCAATTTACTGTCATACAACAAAGAAAAACATATAGTTTGAGACATTTGAAAAGCTGGAGCCAGCAGATGTTTGTGATTTTGCTTAACTGGTTTATCAGAACTCTTGCTGAAATGATTAATCGACTAATTGCTGCATCTCAACACAGGTGGACTGTGACCTGATATTTTTGAAATTGTCTGTTGAAAGCTTTCAGTTGAAGTGAATGAGTGACAGAGAAAATGTTGCAGAAACACGTGCAAGTTGAGGGCAAACTGGGAGAATTCTGTGCAGAGTCTTTTTCTTTGTCCCGCGATATCCCCTCACCTCTAGCTGGTCAACAGTGTCCTGTGATTGGTTGACTTTGTCATTTGGGCCATATATTTCCAGTTTCCAACACGTGTCCTCCCACCTCAACTCATTACCTCCCCCATCTGGTCCGGACGTCATTAAATGAACAGATCTCAAGCTGAAGTGAGGATCTGGCATTTGTTCAGCAACTGGACAGCTTTTGCAGCCATGACAAATCATTTTTATTTGGACATATTTGTGGTTTAACTCTTAGCTCGTAAGTGGGCTCCTTGTTTGGTCGGTTTTGAGGTCTGCAGATGACAACGAGAGCCTTCAGGAGTAAAATAGGACTTTAGACATAATACAGTACAGTGTGGGTTTGGAAGAAGGGAGAGAAACATTAATAGGGAAACCCTAAGCACAAACTGTACAGCTTCCTCTAAATGTTCCATTTTAAGGCACCAGCATACTTAAAAGAAGGAGAGCCTTCTGGATATAGAAACCCAGCTGGGCACATTGCTGCATGTAAATGTGTACAGTGGCTGTGTTTGTGGCTGATAAATAACTGTCATGACAATGGAGATACACAAAATTTGATGTTAGTGTAGAAGTGGAAATCAAAACAAGGAAATGGTGACACTTTCCCCGGCAACCGTGATTGTCAACCCACTGTAGATGATCAGATGGTGTGTGAAGACACAACTTGATTGAATTTCTATGCCGTCGAAGAACCCGAATACTGTAAGCATAATTTGGTCAAGGCAGGAAATTCACATACCGTTTTATTGACTACTCTGAAAAGCTTATTATAAACCGTCAGGAGTGTTTTCCAGCCCATTGCTGGGTCAGAGACTCGGCTTATGCGACGTGGACTGTGAGGAAGTAAAAGTAGCCAACGGTGGTTTACACATCGTGAACACCGCCAGAGCAACAAGTTGAGCTTGTGATTTCCTAATGTGAAGCAGTGTCTGCTTATTGGTAAAAACCACAAAAGTATGATTTCTTTCCATCTCCCACATTTGAATTACTTTAGTGACATGAAGATAAGTGTATCCATGATCTCACAAGAATGAAACATCAGAGAATAGTTGTAGATGCAACTGTGTGTGGCACAGTATTGATTGTCTTATCTACAACCCTGGTGTTCATCTTTGCTGTCGCAACAATATTCCCTCTGAGTAAGTCTTTTTCTCAAAATAGAGAGGGACAGAGATACTTTGGGTTAATTCCATATTTAATATCAGCTTCTGTTATCTTAGAGGGATTAAAGAGGATGGTAGCAGGGAAACTTGACCACTTGACATACGTCTTTCCATAGAATCTCAGAGCTCCAGTCTGGGGCCTATAGCTGTGTAAGAGCATGCTGCATGTTAATCATGCCCCAGTTAAGTATATGTGCAGTAAGTGATACAGCAGGGCTCAGTGAGCATTGACTCGGTGCAGCCTCTCTCCTCAGGGCTTAGCCCACATTCACCGCTCCCTCTGCTCTTCTGCTTTCTATTTCTGAAGCCGATTCAACCATCAGGCCGATTCATCACACCATTTAACCTCCACACAGCTGCCACGATGCAGCAGAGATGAGACTGTGCGCTTGTCAGGTGTGAAAAAATAACATTCTCAGTTCCTGAAAAGTTGGTATTTTAGAGATGTGAGGTTATCATGTGATCTATTTTGAGATGGGTTTGAACAACCACACTAGATAGTGCTCGGGCAAAAGTATTAAAATTCCATTTTTAACAGAATTTGACATTTTTTAAACATTCTTCTTTGTGTCAAATGCAGCATTTACAGCATTTGATGCTACACTGTGAACAGAAAGGAGTCAGCAGTTAAGAAGTATTGATTTCTTCTAAACAACATTATTTTATGTATTTCCATTCCCCCAAAAATTGACTGTGCTAAAACAAATGAAAAAGTAAATAAATTAGGGAAAGGATGATTTACCTAGCCATAATCATTAACCCATACTGTACAAAGTCTGAACAATAACAACTAAAAAACTCACAAAAAAGACAAAAAAACACTGGATTGAATGAAATGGAACACATAGAAACTGCTGTCAGAGAAACCAAAACTACCTGTTCATGCACACAGAATTATTTTAATGGTACTAGTTCTCTATTATTAATAACACCTTTTACCTTTCTTATTAGCACATTAGTTCACTCAGCCCTTGTTGTTGAAAATGTGCTCATCCTAGCCACTAAACAAGACTGTTACAGAGATCCACTGATGGTGGTATCAAACCTTTGGCTCACAGTGAACAAGAAACGAACGTTTATGTATGGTAGAATATCTCCAGAGCTCAGACTGACACCAGGAAATGCAGGCAGGCATTTCAGAAATCAGAGGTGAGCCGAGCAGGTTGGTTGAGGAGATCAAAGCGGCGGTGGCGGCAGCAGCCTGGAGGCAGAGAGGTCGGCTGATAACTGAAGGGCTGTTTGTTCAGACCTTAGAAGCTGCAGGAGGGAGAGTTTAGGCTGCTTTTACAGCCACAGCAGCACTCATCTCTGCTACATCCAGACCCAAAAACACAACACTGAAGAACAAACATGAGGACAAAAAACCCATGAATAAAGACAGTTCACATTTTACACATTTGTCTTTGGCTTTAACAAAGACATTTAAAAACTGTCTGTTGTAAACACAACTCTTTTTTCCTGTGATGGTGATTGGGATGTCCAGATCACACATTTTCAAGATATATTTATGCCGTAATACCATACTGGTTCCAGACCTGATTTTTTTCAGTGATTTAAATAGGTCTGATGTTGTGTGCCTTGACAGATGTAGAGGTTTGGAATCAAGAATGAGGAAGTCGTCGTCATTTGCACAGGTTGTTGGAAGTCGTCTGGGAGGAAAAGTGACATGACAGATGCTAACTGCTCCTAGCAGCAGCTTTTGTAATAACTGGAAATGATGAAGAGACGGATGTGTCGGTCACTACTGATTAGCAAGATAACCTCTGCCCCTTCTCAAACAGATAGGATGAACAGGATATCTGACTGTGCATACTTAGCCAAAGTTAGGCCTATATTGCGTTCTGTAATAAAAAGCTAAGTGAATGAAGCTGCACCCTGACAACATTCCTGTACAAGGTCAAATGAGGTAGATTTTTTTCCTGAAAATATTTAAGAATTCAGTGCAGTCCAGTGCAGTTCTGAGCCAGGGGGGTAGATTTGTTTCTGTTACTGAAGCAGTAGAATCTTGTCTGACTGGCAGGTGTAGGAAAATTTCTGTTTGTTAAATCTCTGTCTGTGTCAGTCCTGGTTCTGGTTTGGACACAGGCCTCAGCAGCTGGCTTGAATGTCACGGTGTCTTAGAGGAAATCCAGACAGACGGAGAGAGGAACGCTGAGGAGAAAACAGTCCTGCTGGAAAACCTCCACGCTGGCTGTTTGGTTCACGGCGCAGAGGGCAGGACAGGGAGGGGAGGCTCAGTAGCAGCAAAGATCAAATCCACACAGAACAAATACAAGCAGGAATGCTTCTTTATTTAAACTGACAACTCTCAGCCTAAAGGAAGTTTACAAAACCCAACTTTTAGGTTTTCAATGCCATCATCTTACTCTTTTCAGTTAATGACTGTTAGTTTATCCACCTGTACAATCATGGAAATTAGACTGCTCCCCTCCTAAGCAGCCAACTCTCATCATATTTCTAAATAAGTTTAACAGTTAAATTAGCAACATAATAACAATGAGATTTAGAAGAATCACTTAATGATTTACAGATTTTTACAAAACCTGAACAGTATCTGCTGCATGTGTGCTGAGATTCATACAAAATGGATGTTGGTATCAGGTGTTATCTGTAGGGGTAGTTAATTTTGCTCTGAAGGACACGTTGGCACATTTAATTAAAATGTCACTGTTACCAGTTTTGAATACTTCATTACATAACACAGCAGTATGACACTGAATCAGATTTTGGCTTTAATATAACATTTATTTTCAAAAGAAAATTGAAACTGCAATGATATCACCCCAAAAATACAACTGATGTTGCTTTTGGTTATCTTAGAGAAAGATTTATCGGTTTCCAGGGGGAAATTAGGTGTTACAGCAGCACAAATACAGGCCACTACCCATAAATCTAATTTAAATTAAATCTCTGTACATCTAGAAAGCTTTAGTGCAACTGCTGAAGCTATTAGTTGTCACTTGATAGGTTTGGTTTGAGGTCAAAGGCCCAGTAATTCTTCATGTTCACATCTATTAGCTTGTACAGACTTCATGTGGGGGAATCAAATTAGCACTGATCACCTCCATGTTTCATTATTTACACACACACACACACACACACACACACAGACCTCATTGCACTTGGGAATTAGGTTTAATCCTATCAAACATACCCTCCCAACAGTGTCAGCCACCTTAACAGCACACCTGTAGCTGCAAATTTGAAAGGCATTGCATTGTGGCTTGTTTTGTTTAGCAGAGCACAAACGAAGCCAAAATGCAATGCCTTTCAAATTTGCAGCTACAGGTGTGCTGTTAAGGTGGCTGACACTGTTGGGAGAACAAGGCTGCTTCTGATCTGAGAACAGCTTGATGTAACCGACACAAAGTGAAGCATTGTGTTTTATTTTTCTCATGCTGGAGGATGAATGGTGACAACCTAACCTGTTGCATCCAACCTGCCAACACTTCTAGCAGCTCTTTGTCTTCTTTCCAAAAGGCAGATATGTGTATTTAGTACATTTGAGCATTTCAGTTGCATATATCCACTTTTGTTTGGAGTGATCAGTGCTTTGTAGAAGCTGAAGCTTAGGAGCTGATGATGTATGAGTTTCAGTGTTTGATCCTCTGTGTTTTTCAGGTTTTTGGCTGTGATCTCCACACTAACCGCAATTACACGAAAAAATCTCAGACAAACCACAATTACACCAAAATGTCCAATGTAATGTAGAGTATGAGTAATCTGAGTTAAAGAGCAGCACCCTCAAGACTAGACCAAACTGACGTAAAGTTTAGGAAATAACTTCTTCTTTTCTATTTTTGGTGTTTGGTGTTGTTTCACTTGTTGCACTGAAACTACAAGTGAGAAACCAGATGAACATGTAGTTGGATTTGCTTTAGTCTGTGGTCAGTTTTAGAACTTAAACCAGTACAACTTGTCTCTGCATTACTCTCTTGTTCTGGCAGTCACATTATTATTTAAAGACAGGTATAACTGATGAAGTTTGTCATGGTGGATGGAGGCACCTGTGAGGTCCTGTTTTGAGAGCTATATTTCTGAAAATGACAGAAAACAGTGAAAATGTTTGTTTGTTTTGGCTCAAAAACAGTCCTAAACACATTCACTTCATTAAGAAAACAGCAACTCTTCACATTTGATAAACCACAACCAGTGCACTTTTGGAATTTAGGCTTAAAAATTAATGAATTGATTAATTAATTATCAAAACAGTAATAATTAACTGACCAACTGGCTAATCGTCCAGTTGTTTCAGCTCTAATCCACACTACTGCACTATAAACAATATGTCATCAATTAATCGATCACAGAAAGCTTCAGTTTTGATGAGCCTTCAAAATTCATTTTTGAGCTTTGAAAATAATAGTTTGACAAAAACTTTCTTAAGTCGTGGTCCCCTTATTGCTGCAGTGATTTGTCAGTTAATCGATTAATCGATCAATCAGTCGATCAACAGAAAAAACACTTTCCTCAACACTTATTGTGATATCTAGATGTCTTGGTAAGCGAGTGTTACAGCTACAATGATAAGTCGATCCACAGAAAATTAATTGGTAACTGTTTTAGTAATTTTTCAAGCATATCTTTGGCCTGTTGTTCAAATAAAACAAACAATTTGAATACATAACTGTCAGCGTTCACTATTTCACTATTTTCTTCAATAATGTCTGTCAGTAATAGGTAATAAAAATGATCATTAGTTGCAGCTGTATTTCTGTCATTGGATTCTCTCTATCTCTCTCTCTCACACACACACATACACACACAGAACACTTCAGAGTGAAGAAACTTGAGCCTGCAGAGAGCCGAGGAATAATATTTGCTTGGCTGTCTACTTGGCCCCCAGTGTTCCACTTCCTTTTCGTAATTCCTGCAGTTCCTCTCCCTCCTTCCCTCTTTCTCTTCCCACCAGCTGACCAGCAGACTCTTCCAATGAAACAAATGTAAAACTGTCGATCTGGCAGCTTTTTTTTCTCCAGCATCGCTTCAAAAACTGCTGCAGCTGCACGATTGTGGTTAGAATGATGATTAGGATTAATTTACCACATAACGTCTTCAGTGTTTGTAACTGAATTTTTCCTACATTTGTTTGAGGAACTGAGTTTTTTACACTTTTTGACATCAACACCTTTAGATACAGGGGTCTCTGGAACATAGTTGTATCATGAACTAGAACAATTGTTACATGTCACAGTTTCATTTTGTTTACGTTCATGAAATAAAGTGATACAGAAATTTGCATAACATTGGGCAGATAATTTAATCTAGAAATATTCATTTCTTAATGTAAGCCTTGTTTTTGACCTTTGAAACTGTACCAAAAACAAAAAGCTTAGCTCCAGGACCATTTACCAGTTTTTACTGGAGCTTTCAACACAGATCATAGTCTCTGCAGTCGGTAGAGTTTGCCTAGTTGTCAGGGACATAGCTCAGTTGTCAAAAATTAAGTTGACCTAAACTTAAAGTATGCCAATTGAACACTGTGTAAAGTTAGTTGATAACACCATTCTCTGGTTCCATTTGATGATTTTCTGCTTCTCTCTGTCTTGTTTGAGGTGTCACCTTTGGCTCTGACATTTTAGAAAATTAATAATGGAAAAAATAATCATCATATTAATTGATAATGAAAGTAATCATTTATTGCAATGCATCAGTATATTTTCCTAGAACATGGCTTGCAAACTATGGGACCCATGGAATACATGTCACCAAAGCTGATCAATGTCCACAGTGATATGCCTCATTTTTTATTTTTCATTTCAATTTTAAATAAACAGTTGATGATGTAAAGATTCAGTGCTAATAATTTTCTGTTACCTAGAAATAACCAGTTAATATCACACATAAATAATATATGTCAGCCAGTCTCTCTGTCAACAATAAAAGCCTACAAACAATGCAGAGCAACATTTTGTCCTAGCCACTGTATGTTAACCACAGGTGGAAAAATACAGCCAGGTGAGGCTGAACAGATGTCAGGTTTTGCGTTTCAGTCCTGCCTGCAGCATGTGGAAAGTTTCCTGCATGAAAGTTTTCCGTCTGGATTTTTGCCTTTATATTTCGATTTCTGGCCTCCTGTGTGGAGATGGTTTCCTACAGCGATCATATGATCAACACTAGAATTTATTTGGACTAAAAAGAAGAGAGTGCTGCATCTTATTTGGGATAGGATAATGCTTTGTACATGTTTTGTAATTAGGCAGTTGGGTTTTTCATAAACATTTTGTCCAGTAATCTTAAGAGAAAATAAATAAATAAATGCATTTCTATAACTCAAAGAAAGATGTTTTGCTTCTCTGTTTACACCAGATTTAATATTAAGGTATTAGCAGATAATCAGAAATACTAATCCTGAGCATTTCTCTCTGCCTCTTTTACAGGAGCCTATTTTCTAGGAAATCCAAAGAGCCCAAGGCGTCGTCGCATAATACATCAGGGTGGCGACTGTTTGGCAAGACTGCAGTCAGAGAGGTTGATCCAACTAAAGACCCAGCCTCCACATTGTCTACACAGCAGGTAGGCTCTTTAAACACACATATTCACATCATCACCATCATCTTTTCCAGGGTGGTAAAATTTGTAGCCTTTAAGTTACCGCTGGTGAAGTTGTGGCTTGGAGTTGTGAAGTTGGAGAATTTTTTTCTGGTTTCTGCATTGACAGTTGGAGCACGTGAGATTCTCCTGGTTGAATCATCAGTGCAAAAGCTGAACTGTGTTAATAAAAATAAATGTTTGTGGACATAAAAACAGAAAAACTACAAACTACTGTTGTAAGCATTCAGTCATATAACAGTTTGAATTAAATCACAGTGCCTTATTTTTTCCCAACTGTGATGATGAAAGATTTTGGATATGCTGCAGCTCTGATTCACACCTCTGACTAGCTTCTCCTCCATATTAATGGAGGCTGAGGCACATGGGTATTTAGCAATACAGTAACCACATCAAACTGATGGGAAAATGTATGTCACATCAGTAAAGTTGAAAATATACAAAGCAATGGCCATGTTTTAAACCTGTGGTGTTGCTAAATTATCCAGCACACTTTCCATGTTTTGTAGGGGATCATGACCTTGCTATTGATTGTACATGACATTGTGCTGTAAATGTGGAACCAAGCATTGGCTGCAAAATCAGGGAGGATGACTCTTTTGTTTTATGTTAAGATCAGATAAGAATCAGTCAGGTTTCAAAGCAACCAGGTTATTACAGTGCAGTGGTCTCTATTAAAGTGATTTCTTGAGTTAACCTGATTTCTGTCAGCATGGTTTCTTGAGCCCTGTACATGTAACCACAGTGAGTAAATAAGTACCACACTGAAAAACACTGAATATCAGTCTATCAGGAAACATTTTCTGACTCAGATATTCATCAGTGTAAACAATTAAGAAGCAGAATAAATCATATCAAAGAACATGCTGAGTATGCATGGTATTTCTGTTTGAGAAATATACAGATGCATTGTCAGCGAGCTTGTTGCTGTTTAGTCAACCATAAAAGTTACAGCCTACAATCTTGATGAAGTGCAGTGTGTCATCTACCCTGTAAGATGTTTGACTGGTTGACCTGATGAGTTGTGTTTGCTAGCCTGTGCTCCAGAGGCTCTCAAGGGTAATGCTGTTAGCCAGTGTCTGTTTACATACAACATGGTGGCTGGAATGAGATCAGGCTGATATTTCAAAGGAGCATGGTCGCCACCTCACTGCATGTTATATATGGACACACACACACACACACACACCACACATGCAGCACCACCTCTATGCCCCACTGCTGCGTTGTGGCACCACAGCAGCACAGAGGACACATGCGCTGTTCCTTCCCACACCCAGGTCCCACACACACACGCACACACACACACACACACACACACACACACACACACACAGTCATTAAAAAAGATCATGGCAACAGCAGTATTTTTCTGTTGAATTTAATTAGAGTGAGGTTTGATCACATCACTCAAACAGTGAAAACTGTCAGGCAGCAGCTGTGTCACACACCGAACAATCTCCTGTTTAATCATGCTTCTGACGGAGGTCTTGGCACGATCCCTTCTTGCTAACGTACTCATGAGCAAGACGCCAAATCTCTAGTATCCTTATTCCAGCCCCAGGGTTGCTGTTAAAGTGACCTCTGATCCTCCTGTGTAGTGTGAAGGCAGAGGACACAGACTGAGAGTTGACATTGCTAACAACTAGCCGTCTTACAGCTGTTGGCCTCCGCACTCGCTCTGCTCACATGATGGCAGCTGGAGTCAGATGATTCATCAGGAAAAGAGCTGGCCAGATGTGGCTTGGCTTCAGTTGGTTGACACGTCAGACACAAAACTGTGGAGGAGAAGAAGGAGGAGGAGGGCTGACTCCACTCAGACTACTTCCTTTGAATTCAGTTTGTGCAGCAGCGCAGCAGTTAGCTCGTCTGCTCAGAGGAACAACAGGGGATTACTGCCCAAATGATGATCCTAACTGTGACTTTGATCAGGTGCAGTAATCCTCATCGTCAGTTACCATGATTTGAGAACGATTATTTCTGCAGTTTGCACATTTCACATCTTAATGTGACTCCTCTGCTAACATCGAGTGGATCCTACAATAAAAATTCAACACTCAAAAGCCCAAAGTATGTGAACACCCGGCAACATACTTTTGTGTCAGTGAGCTGGAGTAGGAGTCATTACACCTATCCAAACCCACCATGCATGAATTAATTTTTGAAAGAGACAGTTGATCCCAATCCAAAATGTGGCTGATTCAAACAGACACCAATAAAGAGATCTATTCAGCTATTAGACAAATTGAGTCACAATCCAGAGACCTGCGCAACATAATAGGACCCTGGGAGGACCCATGAAGACCTTTAGAATGCAGATGTTTTTTTGGTCTAGCCCACACAGATCGAGTGAAGGGAAATGTTATTTCTACAGCATACAGTAATATTCTAGACAATAGTGTGCTTCGAACTTGGTGGCAACAGTTTGGGGAAGGTCTCTTCCTGTTCCTGTTTGCGCACAAACCAGCTCCATGGTGTTGAGCATAATGTACATAGAGCTCTGACCTGAACTCCATCCAGCACCTTTGGGATGAACTGGAAGACCCACTGTAATGCTGGGATCAGACTACATAAATTCAGCCCAGTTGTCACACAGCAATTTCAGCATCTGGACAGAATATAAATGTCTGAAACAATGAATGATCCCTGTAGTGCAATGTAATCTGGATTAAAATGTGGTACAGTATCTTGTCAGTTTAAGTCTAAACTCATTAGTCTCATGCAGGCTGCTATGATGATTATAGGGAGGAAGGAACGTATTTCTCTTATGACTGGTCTGTTTTGGTCTGGTCTTTGGTTTTTATTGTTGAATGAACTTTGGCTTTTTAAAGTTGAACTTGTCATCAATGGCTGTAAATGACACAGAGCAGCCTTTATGGTGCAGGTTACTTGGAAATCACTGGACTAGTCACATGATTTGCTACATATGACTTTCACTTCATAGTGAAACTGATGTCAGAGCAACACAAGTTATATTTTCTACCTTTCATGTCAGAGAGGGAACTCTGTCTCCCTCTGCTGGTGATGCTCAGAAATCAGTTTATAAAAGGCTTGTTGTCCTGTTGACCCACAGCTGTCCTGTTCCTGTGAATGAACTGCTTATTGTGCCTGCTACACACACACACACACACACACACACACACACTACATTGCTTCGACCGTTAGACCTCACAGTACACCCTCACACACAGACACAAACATTGACATTCATGAAGCAGGCTTGAAAAGCTACATGAAAAAACAAACAAAGTTCACAGCATGTACATGTCTCTCAGCTTTGATGGTGCATGTGCAAGTGTGAGTGCATACATACACATGCATACACAGTCACACACAGATGGAGATTTATGCAGACTCAGTGATTCTTTCTGCAGAGTCTTCCCTCTGTGCTGAAGCTGAGAAACAATTGTTCTGTTTGTTTCTGTGTGTATAAGTACGGCTGTAGGCAGGCTGTGGTTTGATATAACATCTCTATTGTCAGTATTTACATAACATAAACATTTAATGACAAAGATACACCTGTGTAAACATATTTTATAGCTAAACTTTATCAACAAAGATAACATTTAAGTTATTTTAACGGCACTTGATAAAATCTTATCACAAGGTCTATTCAGTAGCTGTTGGTGTTTTGATCATATCACACAGTCTTCCTCTGCAGATGGGGTTTTCCCAGATGTCATGGAATTCTAGATGTTTAAATTTCCATTTGCCTGAGCACTTTAAAGACTTCTTGTAAAAGTGGAGACTGAAAGTTCATTCTTGATCTTTGGCAAAACAATCTCTCCACAAGGTCCATTAAGTAGCTGTTCTGGTAGAAGCACTTACAGAATGGAAATTTGGAAATTTGAACATCTACAATTCCATGGCAACTGGTCAAACGCCATCTTCAGAGGAGGATCATGTGACATAAAATGGGCCTCTTGGTAAGCTGTTTTTGCCAACTACATAAAACTTGAATTATGAAAAATGTAAGTCTAATATACATGTGAAAACTGACAACACAGCTTTTATTGCTGCAGTTGACTGCTTTCACTCTGGCAGGGATATATCTGTGTTGGCCAGTAACTAACACTGGTCAGACTCCACATATCTTTTTAGCTGACTGTACAGCCTCTCTCTTTGTTTAGGGTCCACAGGAGGAGCAGGTGAAGGACTCCGGTGTGTCCGCATGTCCTCAGCGCCCCCTGGCTGCAGGGAGGAGGAGGAACCTGGAGTTTGAACCTCTTTCCACCACAGCTCTCATCCTGGAGGACCGGCCAGCGTGAGTACCACTGAGACACGCATGTAGACCCAAAATATCATCTTTCATTGGTCCAGAAAATGTGACTTATGGTGGTTTCATTTTCATCTTAGATTTTATACCTTGATTTATTTATACGTACTAACTGCTGCAGGAATGTGAGCTGAAACTGATGGAAACTAATAACAACAAATATGTATCTTCCTAATGTTAGTTACAGTTATTATTATTAATATCATTGTCAGCATTATGCTGGTTTTCAAGTCCAAGGTTTATAGACACACAAGATGCACTGCTCAAAAAAGCTGTTGAATAAATAAAACTTTTGAGCAAAAGTGTAAACTTTGTCCTGGGGATGGCACCAGAGGAAAGATCATGTCGTTGTCGTTAAATTTTCTTAAATGGTGGCCATTTTAGGACATCTCAGAATCGGCTTGTCAGACTTGTCTCAGTGTTTGTCAGTTTGTCAGACTGTTGGTCGTCATGTTAAAATTGATGTGAAGTTTACATTTGAAGACCTAACCTAATTCTGGGAGACTGTTATTGATATTTTGATAGACCAAACAAATAATTGATTAATCCTGACTGTCAGATTAATCAGAAATTAAAATAATAATTAGTGGAAGCCGTAGAAGACTTTCTGTACAGCTGGCCCTGAAACAAGCATATAATAATTAGCATTGTCTAAGGTCAACCTGTTCCTCAGTCAGAAAGCTGCTGGATGATGTTTACAAAACACATTTCAGATCCAAATAATTCAGTTGTCAGTCTGAGGTATATGATAAAGAGAGATAGAGACTAAACATAGACCCAAAGCTGTACTGAGTCCTGCCTATACACTGAGCAATGGTGGTTATATACAGCCGTTCTGTTTGCAACAAATTGAAAGTATTACAGATTTTAGTTTAAGAGTCGTGATCTTCAAACAGGTCCTCAGCAGTCGCTTAGCAACAGTGAGCATCTGGTGAGAGATGCAGGATGAAGATGCAGACTCGCAGAGAGACAGAGTTGCTGTGGCTGAACACCTGACAGGAGGAAAAACGCAAACTGTCCAACTGGCTGATTTCTCTCTTCTGTCTCTCCTTCAGGAACCTACCTGCCAAATCTGAGGAGGAAACTCAGAGACACAAACAGGAGTATGAGGAGATGGTGGCTGGAGCCAAGAGGAGAGGTAAATATGTGCACACATGCTTTAGTCTTTTGATACTTGTGAGGACCCTTACTGTCATAATGTATTCCCTAGCCATCAGAACTAAATGCTTGACCTAAACTAATTCTAACCTTAACCTTAAAATCCATGTCTTAACCTAATGAAATGTCGTCACTGCAAAGGTTTCAAACTGAAGTTGGTCCTCACAAAGACAGTAATACAAGCCCACACACAGAGAGTACACACACATAGCTAATTGTAACCAGTGTCTAAAATTATCTCATCCAATCACTTGCCAAAAAACAGCAAAGATTTTCTTGGCAAGGACAATTTCTACTGGTGAAAACACTTTTCACATTATGTTACTGAGCTGTTGTTCTGCTTTGATTTGATTGGCTCAGGCTCAGACAGATATTCAGTGGCCAGCGGGGACAAAGTTAGTCAGTGTCAACAATGTCAATCTATATCTCCCTCTTTCCCCAGAGTTGAAAGAAGCACAGAAGAAGAAGCGTCAGATGAAGGAGAGACACAGACAGGAGGACAGCATCTCCAATGCCATGGTCATCTGGAACAACGAGATCCTGCCACACTGGGACACCATGTACGTCTCCACAGCTCTGTGTGTGTGTGTCGTATACACAGTTTAGGTGTGAGCTTGTTTGCGCAGTATGTTTGTTTAGTTCATTGTGTTTGTGTGCTTGTGTGTGTGTGTGTGTGTGTGTAGGAAGGGAACAAGGCGGGTCAGGGAGCTGTGGTGGCAGGGACTTCCTCCCAGTGTCAGAGGAAGAGTGTGGAGCCTCGCCATCGGCAACGAGCTCAACATCACACCAGGTACAAACTGTTGCACGCTCATTTTGTGTACACCCTATCCAAAAACTATTAAAACACATCAGTGAGACACTATTTCACAGAGTCACTTGTCCCTTCATTAACATGAACACACGCTGTAGTTTATTTCGACTCAATCCCATACACACACACACACACCATCCTGCTGCTGCAAATACTCACTAGAGCATCAAATATGGTTTAATCCGCAGCTGAAAATAGTCCCCAACAAATGCACAGTTTCCTCCTGTTTGTTTCATAAAAACTACAGTGACCATCTGATTTAGGGAATTACTGAGCCTACTTTAAATCAAAGTATGTAGTTGTGAGATGTTTTTAAACAGTCAGAAAGTGTTGAGAGAAGACTAAACACATGGCTGCGCTGGCTCTGCACTTGGTTTTGTTCACAAGAGGAAATAAAAACCTTATACCTTACCATACCATACCATACCACAAAATCCTCTGTTCACCAGCTGAGTGTGTGAGTGTTTTAATGTGTGTGTGTCTGTGCTTTTTGACAGCCAGGCAAAATTACTGGCATTTCTGATCTTTGTGGCAAAGTTAAAACCTTTTTTATGGTTGTTTTTCTATGTCCCACTGCAGAATAGACAGAGAGCCAATCTGAATGACTCACTTATGCTTTTTTTTCCTGAGTTAACAATTGTAACCACAATGTGTTTTTCTCTTTGTGCAGAGCTGTATGAGATCTTCCTGTCCAGAGCCAAAGAGAAGTGGAGGAGTTACAGTGAAACCAGTTCAGTCAACGACAGTGAGAGTGGTACGGCGCAGCACCAATCTGAACTCTGTGTTATATTAATCACTTTTAGGCATGAATAGTCAGATCTGAATCGAACCTTTACTGTCTAACAGTCAGCTGAAAGTTTGCCATGAAATGTAACTTGAAAACATAAAACAGCTATCATAACTGAAATAACATGTTGAAACTTTTCCCCTGTGCTATTCTGTTAGATGGAGGGGCATCTCTGGCTGACAGAGAGTCCAGTCTGGACCTCATCAAACTGGACATTTCCAGAACCTTCCCCTCTCTCTTCATCTTCCAGAAGGTAACAGATGTGTAACAGACACTGTGTTTCAGCTGTCTGCACGAAGACGTGTGTGCACTCTTGTATCTCTATTACTGTGAGGACATTTTGACTGGTTGTCAGTTCCTCAAACGTTGCTGCTTGAGGTTTAAGACTTGATGGTGAAATTTAGAATTAGGTTTAGGGTTAAGAGTAGGGTAAGGGCTCGGGGTTCGATGTGTAGTTATGTAGTTATCAGGGTTACAGGCTAAGAAATGCAAGTCTGTAGTAGGCTCAGTTTTTGAAGATAATCTTTCCTGATCCCTTTCTATCCTTTTCATGTTTAGTTTTAATCCACAGTGCCTCCACCATTGCTCTTTTTATGTTTTTTTGTATGAATCTGTGCTCTATTGATTGCTGTCTCCTCTTCTCTTGCTTTTTCTAACACTTCCTCTTTTCTCTCTGCAGGGTGGTCCTTACCATGACCTTCTCCACAGCGTCCTGGGGGCTTACACCTGTTACAGACCTGACATTGGCTATGTAAGTTTGTTTTTGTTTCCCACCCTCAAAGTGATTATAGTTGATATTAGATTTTGTAATCTGTCTTAGATTTTATCCAGCTGGGTCTGGAAGTGTTGTTTCTTCAAATTATGACATTTTATGCAGGGCTGGGTATTGATACAAATGTTGTCTAAACACAAGCAGCCATACAAGTAAATATACATACAAATAAAACTGGGAAAATTGTGATTTAAATCAGCAACTATGTCATTAAATAATAAGTAAATGAAATTATGAATTTGACCAGAAATTTGATGCTGATTTTCAAAAAGAGTATTGAGGGTCAATACCTAAAGTAGATTTAATTCAGCATCCTGCTGAAATGGTAACTGTAGATCTCTAAGAGCTGTGATTCCCAGTTGGAACCCACTTGGGCTGTAATTTCTGTTAGTTCCTCAGAAAAATGACTTCACTTCACTTACTTGAAAAAATGTAATACACATTCAGTTCATGTGTGCTTTGTAATCTTCAAAAATGACAGTTACATGCCATGAGGAATATACAATATTTGGGTTTTAGGTTGAGGTGCAAGTATATCAATAGTTGCAGCATTAAAACAGAATTCAATTTGCAAAATGTAAAGACTGTCCTGGTAATCATGTCAGTATTTTAAAACAGATCATCCTTGCAACAAAAATGCACACACAGAATCCATCTTTTAACACTAATCTGACATCTGTGTTGGTGCTTTTTCAGGTCCAGGGCATGTCTTTCATTGCTGCTGTGCTGATCCTCAACCTGGAAGAGGCCGAAGCCTTCATCACCTTCGCCAACCTGCTCAATAAACCCTGTCAGATGGCCTTCTTCAGAGTTGACCACGAACTGGTAAGCATACCTCATGTTGCTCTGTTTATTCTGGAAGCAGGCAGGTGTCATATTTTCCTTTCCTGGTCTTTCATCTTCTCTTTCACCTTCTCTTTACTCTCTCTCTGTGTCAGATGTTGAAGTACTTTGCAGCCTTTGAGGTTTTCTTTGAGGAGAATCTGCCTCGTCTCTTCAACCACTTCCAGACCAACAACCTAACCCCTGACCTCTATCTGATTGACTGGTGAGTTATCAAAGACTCCACTGTCTTTCCAGTACACTGTTGATGTTATAACATTAAATATTACTATTAAAACATAGTTAAAGTACCAAAAACATGAGTACTCATTATGCATAGTGGTCTGTTTCATAACATTATATCACTTCAGTGTTGCAGTTGGTAAACACAGGGCTAATTTTAATTACTTTATATACTTCTGGGGAGCCTGTAGATTTTCCCCAGGGGATCAATAAAGCTTAATTCAATTTATAATAATTACATTCTAATTGTACGTTTTTGCCCATCTGTCCAGGATCTTCACTCTGTACAGTAAGTCCCTCCCTCTGGATGTGGCGTGTCGGGTGTGGGACGTATTCTGTCGGGACGGGGAGGAGAGTTTGTTTCGTACGGGCCTGGGTATCTTGCGTCTGTATGAGGACGTCCTGCTGCAGATGGACTTCATCCACATCGCTCAGTTCCTCACCCGCCTGCCGGAGGACCTGCAGTCACACACGCTCTTCACCGCCATGGCTAACACACACATGATCAGCAGAAACCGCCGCTGGGCTCAGGTCAGTGTCACACTCGGAGTTCAGAGCAGAAGTAGTCCATGTGCTTCTGGCTTGTCTGATATTCTGAATCATTTAAGACCTAAAAAATTGTTTGAAAAGATTGTATGATATAATTTTAAAGACTCATTTTCTGTTTTCTTTCAGGTGTTTTCTGCATTGATGAAGGATGGAAATAAAGAGACAGACAAAAACACCAGCCCAGCTTTGAGAAGTTAACACTAGCTAACATCAACGCTAATGCCATCTTTCAAACTAATGTCAAACGCTAGCTGTGAAGATTGAAACTCACGCTAGCCGGCCATGAACTTCAATGCTAGCTCGCCCCGTCAGCACCGAAGCTAACATCGGTGGCTAACTGTGAAGCTTGAAGCTACGTAGCCTGAAGCTAAACTCTCACTCGAGTAGCTACGAAGCTTGAAGCGAACACTAGCCAGACATGAAGGTGGAGGCTGATGTCAGAGGCCTCAGACAACACGAGCAGAGCTGAGAGGAGCTGTTAGCCTGCGCGTCCAGGCCGGTGAAGGAAGAAACTCCAGTGCTGCCTGAAATCTGTGTTGGGACCGGAACAGGAATGGGAAACCAAAGTGGTTGGTCAGTTCTAAACTTCTACAGCCTTTGTCAGTATTTCACCTGACAGATGATGTTATGGAGAAGCGACTGGTTGTTTTTGCTGCAGTGTCACTATCTTACCAGCCTACTAAAGGTGGAACATTAAAACTGACCTTCAGATCATGTGTTACTTCCCCTGCCGGCTGGAGGGAAAAGTCACCAAACAGCCCGACTCAGTCCTGGCCACTGTTGGGACATAAACACCACTAACACAGAGTATTACGCCCTGTGTAATTCTCAAAGACTCAAATTCTAATTTTCCGGTGCTAATAATTTTCTAAAGGCTTCAAAAATACTCCTCTGTGGTTTAATTATCAATGTAGGTCTTTGTGGTTTGGACTTCACACTATTATTGATTTGCTGCATTTTCAGCTTGAACCAGTCTGGATCTAAAAACAATGGGAATCTGCACTAGCATGGCTGATGCTAATATATTGGTTGTCGATGATTAGCCTACCACTTTAACCTTGTAGCTTTTTTATTTCATCTGTTGGCAAAAAAAACAAAAAAAAACAAAAAACCTGAACATAGGAAGTTTGGGTGAGAGTGAATCTTAAAGACAAACACTTTGGACATTTTGTACAATATAGTCTTTCTAATCATTAGCAAGGAATCAAATAATATGTCTCATCAGTGATGCTAATCAAGTACAAGCAAAATATAACTAAAGATTTTGTGATTTTGATGTTTTTACAGGAAATTAATTATTCCATTGGGCTCAAGAAGTCTTTTCTACATGTGTTTAAGAATTTGAAATGTTATACAGAATTTAAAAATCAAACTGTTAAGGGAGGTACAAGGGCAGATTACTAGTAGATATAAAAATTCACATGCATTCAATGTGTATTTTATTCAATGCAGATGAAACGTTGAGGTCAAAATTATCCATTCTTGTGGAACCACTTTTAGCCACAGCGAGCCAACAGTAAATGAAGACGTGTGTTTGTTCTTTAGTATGGGGCCATCACAGTTTCCAGTCAGTGTTGCAAGGATCCAGATTTACTCTCAGAGCACTTTATATCTGCAGCACTGAAGCTACATCATGAACACTGGCCTTCAGAGGTGCAAAATACTCTTGTAAAACTGCACAGAGCAAGTTCATTAACGGGGCATTAAGTGACTCATTGTTTCCTCTGTCGTGGTTGTTAGAGGGGATTAAACTAGAGTACCAAGATTGCTAATTAGAGCAGATTAGATTGAAACTTTTAGGCAAAACATTATGCAAATACTGAAGCAACAATACTGGCTTTTAGCTTTTACTAGTTTTGGCTTGAGAATGAGGCTTTTTAGTCTTTGTAGCAGAACTTATCTCGCTTGGTGCATCGTTCGTGAAAATGCTAGTTAAAAAACTTCAGTATTTTTTAGGTAATTTCCCCCGGAGTGCTTATATACTTGACTTTAACAGCACGTATGTGTTGATACCAGAATATCTTCCTCCAGAACTTCAGATTTTGCTTAAACTTAACTGAACATGACGACACTTAAGGAGGTTACTAAAATGTTTAGATTACAGCAGAAAATGTTTTTCCCTCTAAACTTTCCTCCATTGTTGTTGTGGTACATCCTGATCTACTGACCCCAGTGTCCATGTGACAGCAATGATCAAGTTCGCCTCCGTGTGCTAGAAGCCCTGAATGCATTTCTTAAATCTGGACTATAATCTCACGCACAGGACGTTGCCCCCGTCAGGTCTTGCAGCCTGTTGAAGTGCTTTACATCACCTCCACCTCTACTCTGTCACTTTGTACACTTTGTGTTTAACACTCCTTTGATTTACACACACTATTAACGTAACCTTCGCCTCCATTTCATCCCTACCTCTCAGCAACCATCCACAAACATGCTACTCTATTACACGAACGGACACGCACTCACACACACACCAGTGATGATGAATACTTTCCACTTACCAGCAAATGAGCAGGCCTTAAAAATGTGGACCAAGCTGCCACTTTGTAGTATTCTCACAGCGTGAACTCTGTGAACCACCGTGTTGACTGTTGGTTGTTAAAATGGAAAGCTCTCCAGACAACAAGCAAACCCTGGAGGAAGGGAGAGGAACACAAAATGGTAGAGAGAAAGGAGACAAGGGTTTAGGAGGCAGTGGCAACAGTGGAGGAATTGACAGGATTTTCTTTATGTAATATTTATATTTTTTATGTTCAGAGTTTGTTTTTGTTTTTTTTTTTAAAGAAAGTTGTTGTTCTTTTTGTTTTCTGTTCATGATAACTGCCAAGTTTTTTATTTTTTAAATTCCAAACAAGAAGGAAAATGGTATCACACACTGTGAAGTAGTAAAGAGCAACAAGACAGCGGGCAATTGCAGCAGCAAATGGAAAATCTGTAATGAACCACATACAGGTTGTGTCACTGCTGCTCTGTAGAACAATAACTTAATTTAGTGATAGCAGATTTTGTCAGATTGAGAGGTGTTGAGTTAAACCTTTTCTCTCAACCGACGTTTTCCAGACCTTGAGGTTGCTTATTCTCCGGTGAGTTTTTCTGCGTCATACCAGTGTTACACGAAATCATTTGTAGTACATCAGCCAACTAGAAGCCAGAACACGAGTCCAAGTTGACAAACCAGAAGGTATCACTGTTATTTCTGGGGAAAAACTCACCATCCAGCTGTATTGTATGTGTTGGTGTTTGTATGAACGCTGTAAAGAAGTGGTGTAGAATCTTTTCTTTTGCTTCACAGTAAAAATACAAGCTGCTGATGTTCTTTCAGGAAGTGTGAAAACTACAGAAACTCCCACACTTTACACTCTAACACAGCCACAGAATCTTTCTCAGCTATTTAGGAAGCTAACTGAGGAAGTGTTTTTTCAAAATAAAACTTCGCCAAAGTGTTAATTGAAGCACTTGACAATAAAAGATGGAAATTAAATCAGATGCCAAATAACAGTAACATGGATGTTGGAAACATAGTTACTTTCTCTTTAATTGCAAAGCCACATAATAAACTCACACATCATCCACTGCAAGTCTATGAAAGAGCAACAGCTAAATGGCCAAAAAGTAAAAAAAAAAAAAAAAAAGCAGGGATGAAAATCAGCTGTTTTGACTCACATCACATGCTCAGTTACAAACAGCACTTTCTGATTTAGCTGACAGCTTTTCAAGGCAGTTATTATGTTTCAGCAATAACCTTACACCCTGTTCTCCTGTTAACAAACACCTTCAGTGGATCTACACACATCTGTTAATAATGAATCAGAGAAGGCAAGATTAAAAAGAGCACTTTGTGAACATGAGCTGGTACACTAATTACACTGAGTTCAATGACACTCAATAACGAACTGGCAGTAATGAAGAAAAACAGGCGTGTTAACTGTTGATGAAATCACTTTCCATTAATGTAATGACAATTTGCAGGTAATAGTTTTCTTCTTTCAGCCTCAGTTGTATCCAAACACAAGCCAGAAGGACTTATGTGACTTTACTCTGGACGTCAGGATGAAACAGTTGATTTTTGTGAAAAAACATTTTTTGAATCTTTTATTTTCAACACATCTGTGAGTTTGGGGCGACAGCCAAATATGTCCCATCAGTGTTGAGGGGTGAGTCTCATGTATTATTGCGTGATGGACTGTTTTCAATAGGTTTTATGGATCCTAACAAGATTTTCTAATCCTAAAAAAATATTCTTATCCCTTAAAATTGAGGTTGAAAATTGCTATATTTGAAGTAACATGGTTCTTTGACAACAATATCAATTTTGCCAACCAACAGTCATCAGTTGGCACATCAAAAACATTTTGTAGCATTTCAAAAGCAAGCAAACAGCAGATTGAACTATCTGTTTTACCAAAATGAAAAGTTTAACATTTTTCATTTCTGTAGATTGTTAAGATTTTGTTCCAGTATTAATATACACAATATTTATCTGGATGTTTGTTGTCCTGTCAATGAATTACAAGTATTCCGTTTTTCCTGATAATCTGTTCAATGTCAGTGGATGAACCCAGCTGTTAAATGGCAGGAAACTGTAACATTACAGACTATGTTAATCATCAGACAAAGAAATAATCTACAAAACCCGAGGGACATAAAAGCTGCTGCCTACATCTATGAAGCAGCATTTAATCCCCAACTAGACACACAGATGTGTTGAAGATGAAAGAGGCAGTTGTATGTGTGGTTGCACTCATACTCACCCGTCTACAGACACCTCCAGTTTGGAAGATGAAAGTGCAATATGGTCTTGGTGT
Organism: Lates japonicus; assembly: GCA_033238685.1. Lineage (NCBI taxonomy): Eukaryota > Metazoa > Chordata > Actinopteri > Centropomidae > Lates > Lates japonicus. The sequence goes on along the minus strand of BRZM01000255.1, from coordinate 4,204,308 downwards.
TTGATGGGAGATACATCGACAGTAATTCAGTAGAACTATCCAGAAACCTCAGCAGGCTGGTGTTACGCTTCCTCATCTCACCTCACTCCAGATTATCGATGAAATATTCAGACAGCTGCAGAGGGAAGATGAGAGTAATGTGATATTTTCTCCCCACATGTTCCATGTATCCATTTTATTTAAGTTTTATCATTGCTTTCAGTTGTATTATATACTTTCATGTAAATTCATTTAGCTTTGTTTGTTTTATGTGTGTTGTTTGTTTTCTTGTCAAATTTCAATGTACAATTTTTTGCATAATGCCTTACAGGTGATGTAAATAAACTGTAAAAATGTTATTTCTTTTCATATAATGGCCACTAGTTAAATGTGTAAATAAATATCTCAGCAAACTGAATTCTGTCTGTCCTTCAAATTTCTAATTTAACCTGAAGAGAGATTCAGTTCAGGATAAAAAGGGAGACATCTGCTGACATCTATAGCAAATGCATCTTCACCTGAATTTCTCACCTGCTCCCTCGTAAACCATGCACGCTGCTTTTTTCATTCTTTTTAAATTTCTACTAAAACACACAAATGAATGAAATTAAATGAAATAATATCATACATTACACACAATATCAGCTCAAGATCTACTTAGTAGCTTCATCTGGATGTTTGCTCTACAGAAAATGAACATTGAGTTGGTTTTGATTAAAAACAATCTGAGCTGGAGGAGAGATCATTTTTGCATTTGTATCCAGAGGTAAATCAGAACAGAAGAAAACATACAGGAGAATCAGCACAAGTGGTGGAAGAAGTACTCAAAAATATTCACATTTTCCCAAGTAGCAATATCACACTATAAGAATACTCCTTTACATGTGAAGGTCCTGCATTCAAAAAGTTACTGAGGTACAGAGGTATTAGCAACAAGATATGTATTAAAGTAAAGGCAAGCATTATGCAGAATGTGTGATATTGTATTATTGGATAATTGTTATTGATGAATTAACTTGTAAGTGGCACTTTGATATTGTAGTAGGTTGAAGTGGAGCTCATTTTTTTATCTGCTGATTAATTCTGTTCAGTTTAATTAACTATTCATCATTTCATAAGCTGATCACACGTTTGTATGTAAAAATCTTTATATGACAAGTTACTAATAATAACAGCATAATGTGGAAATACTCAAGTACCTTAAAGTAAAGTACTTCAGTAAATGGATTTGCCACCACTGATGAGTGGTGAAAATCTGCTTTGGTGGCATTTAATTGCAAATGGAGCAAATTTAATCTGATTTACAGGGGAATTAAAATTCTTTAATTGGTTCATAGAGTGTTGTGTAATATTCAGACCACTAGATGGAGTCTGATGATCAGCTTTAACCTGGAAGCTTTATTCTTTGGGCCCACCAGTGTCCACTGACGAGCCCTCAGCGGGCTGATCATCAGGTTAATTTGAGGCAGAAAAGAATGTGTTCAGAAATATACTCTGAGAGTCAGTGGTTTGGGGATGGTTTTCTGCTCAGTGTCAGTGCAGCAGTGCTGCCATTTCAAATTTAATAATGTTCTCTTTGATAAATAATTAAATCTTTACTCATATCGTCTGGAGTCTTCATGTTAAGATCAGTATTATTTTGCAAACAATTAGCAACTAACATAGCCCTTGAGGCTCGCTGTCAAAGTATCATGGGAGCTGTGGTTGAATGATATTATTGTTAAAATATCTTTGTGAAATGAGGAGGAGATTAAATGTTACTGTCCTGTACAACAGTAGATGCTTGTTTTAGAATATTGATGGAGAACCCCCAAAACATAATGTTATGGCTTTTCAGAAAAACTGGCAAAAGAAATATGCACAGTTACTCCCAGAGGAAACCATTTACATTATTTTCTTAATAAATAGTGCCACAGCAACTCTTCCATTTCAGCTGGAAAACCACTACAACCTTTTGTTACAGCCCCTTGATGTGCATGTGTCTGGTTTTGTGTGTGGGTTACATCCTATGGGTTACAATCCGAGTGTGAACCTCCTACCAGTGAATTTCATTCAAAGCGCAGCAGATAAGCGACGTCCACAGTCAGGGATCTCAGGTATTTCCGAGGCCTGTGGTGGAGGTGAGGCCAAAGCCGTGAGGGGCCTCTCACCGCATCTGAGCGAGGGGAGGAATCTGTGGAGGTATTTGGCAGCAGTCTGGGGGCTTTCCTGTGGAGGTGGGGCTGGAGGGGAAGAAGGAGCCTGGTGCCCCAGGGGCCTCTGGGATACCACAGCAGGAGGTGGGGAGGCCGAGGTCAGGGCAAAGGAGCCTGTATGGAGGAGAATGGATGAGTGTTTAAAGAGCAGAAAGAGAGAAAAAAGCAACAACAACAAAAAAACAAAAACAAAAAAACAGCAGCACTAGGATCTTAAGATGTTTAAATATTTATCAGCTGCAGTGTACCTTATATGGATCATTTTAATTCTGTAGTTCATTTGTTTGACTTGACTTGAGTATTCAGTCTTTGAGTAGACATTTCACTTTGTGAAGTTTCCAAATTTGAAAGTTTTGTTCAACAGTTCAATTGCCATTAGTTAATGCATGCATAATTATCATTTCATAAGACAGTAAAGAATATAATAATAAGAAGAATAATATACATTATAATAATATTGAAACACCCAATTTAAAAAAAGGCATATACAATGAATACTATAATACACAGTGTGTACTTTTAGATCTACTATTAAAATGCAGTATGGCGTTGCACTGGTGCACAGCACAAGTCTTTATAAAGCTGCAATGCAAATCTGTAAATAACAATTTAAAGAGCAACATCAAAAAATCTTCTTAATGCTCTTCTTCCTCTCAGCTTGCTGTAATGACGTGTACTCCAGGGTGTGTCAGTACACTGTGACATCACTGGTGGGTGTGGTCACAGATGCAAGGTGTCAATCCTTAAACAAACTTTGATTATAGTAACGTTTTTCCCCTCCTGGCTCTCTCAAGGTCTCGTTTGAGCTTTCATCTGGTTTTCAGTCTGAAAAAAAAATTTTCTTAAAAAGTAACACTGTATATTATAGGTCCACTATTTTGTAATAATTTCTCAAAGGTTTCCTGAAAAGAACCTTGTAGTTTGGTAGGAATTACACTAAAAATGGAGACAAAGTTTTGAGACTGAAATTTTCCACAAAAGAAATGGCTCCAAAGAGTAATTAAAAATCAGAATCATTATCTCCTAGCATACATGCAATCCAACAAAGTATTCACCTTTAAGTTATGAACCTTCATGCCACTGATAAGAATAGAAATTGAAATGATAAAAATAAATATTTATGTTCTTATTTATTTTTAGATCCAGCTGGGAAAAAAAAGAAAAGTAGGGGTAAGAGGAGGTAAAAAGACAAAAAAACAACCCCAATAGGAAGGGGTGGTGTAGACTATGGGTCAACACAGAGTTTCCTGTCCTCTGGGATGTCTGGTAGCTCTGGATGACTGGATCACTCATCTCACCTCCTGCACTCTTTCATCTCTCCCTTCGCTCTCCCTCTTCCTCCACTCATCACTCCGTCACCACAGGCTGTTTGGTTTCAATTCACATTAACCTCTGCAGAGGACTGTCCAGTGATCCCACCGCCGTTAGCACGACTACCACACTATTTGATTGACAGTTAAAGACTGGGAAGTCACCTGTTAGCCAGCACTGAAGAGCCTTAAACTCCAGTTCCTCTAAAGCTCATGGGATTGTGCACTATAAATTGTTGTAGACTGGTTCAGCTTAAAAAGTTCCCCCGCTGCCTTAAAATGTGACTTTAATGGACTCAATTTGGATAATTAGTTCAAAGTAATCTTATTAGTTTTGAAAATATAAAACTAGAGATGCAAAACCCATTGAATCAACAACTGGTCAGTTACACTGATAAACAGATTTTTTGAAACCACTTTATACCAGAGACACATGAGACTGCTGACAGTGAAGTGTAAAGTCAAGTCAATTTTTTTTTTTTATATAGCACCAATTCACAACAGAAGTTGTCTTGAGGCACTGTACGTATAGAGCGGGTCTGACTATATTCTTTATCTTATAAAACCGTTGTATATTGATATAGACAGAGCCTCTATCAATTGAAAGGAAATTATATAGCCTATAATTCAAGCAAGACTAAGAGTTTAAAAGGCAGAACTTTTTGAGTTATATTAGTGACATGTTTATTAACATTCAATGGAAAATGCTCTTGTCATTTTTCGTCCTCCTGCCATCTGGCAACCACCACCCTGCAACTTCAGTGTAGTTCCTAAATGAAGCACTTCATTCAGCCAGATACAACCTCCTGAACAGTCAGCGATTACGCTTGTCGGCACAGCGTTGTTGGGAAAACAATTTAGTAATATAGAAATGTAATTTCTAGGAATGAAGGCCTAAAAATTTTATACAGAAGGACACATTTCTCTAGGATGACTCTGAAGTTGGACCTTTCTAACAGTGAGAGCTGTGGCTGCTGGAAGATTTATGATGTAACTACAAATGTGACTCCATCCAAACAGCTGTCACACAGAAAACAAACCATGACTGTGGCAGCCTCACTGATGGACTACAGAGATGACAGAAACCTAAACATCAGATTTGAATTTTCAAAGACCAAACCGATGAATTTCCTGTTGTTTTTTTCTTTTAACAGAGCTCCATCTGATCTGTTATTTAATAACACAAACATATGATCTAATGGTCAACTTCAACTTTACATATGACCTCTTGCTCTCTTTACAAAACAGGACTGAGGTAATCCTCCATACACGCAGCAGTTTACTGTGGCTTTTATCATGAAAAGAGGGGTTTTGCATGAGTAATACACTCTGACCGGCGGCTCATTTATGTGTATGCTGGCTTCCCTGTTTTCCCAGTGTCATACATGTCACTGTCCTCTAGTACAAACACGCAGGGGATTAATTGAAAATCCTGCTGCTTTGTGATTGACATGCATTCACTGAGAGTGACGCACAGCAGACAGGAAACAATATAAAGGTTAGATTTTACATTTACATATAAGGTACTTGGCTGATGGCCTTACCATGGCCTTTCCATACAAACAAACTACAAGATCTTGTTTCATTTGTCAACTTGTTTGAGGCTCCACATGTTCATCATGTAAAGCTGTGAGGGAAACACTCTGGCAACTTTAAAGATGATCAGCCTTAGTTGTACTTTTTGTTCAGTGCTAATAAGCAAATGTTACCACGATGAACATTAGACCTGCTAAAACCCAGCATTGTCATTATGAGCAAGTTAGCATGCTTATGTTAGCATTTAGCTGACAGCATCACTGTGTTAAAATAAAGCTTCACAGAGCTGCTAGCATGGCTGAGAATTTGTTTGCTCCTACTCACCTTTTAACCATTTGAAGTGCAAAATAAGCAGTGTTGGAGGTAACGTACTACAAAGTAACATTTAGAGTACATGCGGGTAACATGCGCTAGTTTTGCAATTCAAGTAATCAGTTCTGTTTTCAAATAAGCAGTCCGTTACCGTTACAACAAAACCAATATAAAAATACATTTGCACAGTCTGTTTCTTTCCTACCATTAGCGTACTACTGTGTCAGTGTTCAGGTGTAGCTCAGCTAGCGAGATGGCAGAGAGGGCGGCCTTTACTTCATTGAAATATTCACATTTTGAACTTGTGGGTGCAAAGGAAAAGAACATGGCAGTGAAATGCAAATTGTGCTTGGGTGATAAGTGTCTGTCAGGCGCGCAGAACTGTACTTCAAATTTAAAGAAGCACCTGCAAGCTAAGCACAGATCCACAACACCGGCAGTGAGGCCCATTTAGGAGGAGAACGATTCCATAGCTTGGAAACAGCAATGGCTTTCTTTTAGTTTGCCTTACAGCTGCCATTCCAATGGTAACACAGAGTTACTCTAACAAGTTACTTTGCTCTGTAGGTAACTAAAGTAACAAGTTACTTTTTAATAGTAATTTTGTAATGTATCAAGTTACTTTTGAAAGTAACATTACCCAACACTGGCAACAACTTTGAGCCTGTTTTTAAGGTAAATCATCCCAGCTTACAGAATTAATTTTTTAGATTCATTTTTCTTTTCTGAAACTTTAACATAATGCATGGAAATAGTGGTTATTGTACTTGAAAAGTTTGGTTAAGAACACTAAATTCATTCTTCTGTTTGCAAAAGTTAAAAAAGAGAGAGATGAAGTGGTACTAAAGAGATAGTGTTATTTAAAGCCTTAAAGTTTAAAACTACAGGAGCTGTAACCTGGGTCTCCCACCTGTGGAAAGCCTCAGACCTCCAGCAGTGGCAGAAACTCATCCAAGCCGCTTTCCCATTAGGTCAGTGGTCGACCCGAGAGGCCAATTCTCTTTAGCTCCCCTTTCACCCCTCACACACCAAATACCGCCGGGTCGGACTGAGGGAAAGCTGCTAGACGCTGAGTTGCAATTAGACGCTCCATTATATAAAGGCATATTCAGATAACAGGGGCACCAATGAGGTCAGTACGTGCCTTTTGTTGTGGGATTAATGAGATTTTTAATAAAACAAAAAAATGCCCCCTTCCTTATTGTAATGACCTAATGAGTGTGCCGGTGGCGCCGGGCCATATTGGTGGGAAAGTCTTGCGGTTGTACCCGTCTCTTGGTGGCCCCCCTCTGCTTCATCCCAGCGCCCCTCCATCCTTTCCCTGCACCTGCATCCCCCCAGTACTGCCCCGTGCTTTCCGGACCCCCTCCTCCAGTGTTTGTATTCAAAGCTAGGAACAAAACGAGTGTTTAATTACCATAAAATGCTATCGGCATTTAGCCCTCTGACACAATGAATGGCAACATAGAGCTCATTGAGGTTATCAACAAGGGGACCACTGGTCAATTGGGTCATTGATTTGGATTGTTTGACAGACCCGGAGCCAAGGCCGCAGGAGCAAGCAAAGTTCAAAAATCCCCCTCAGTTGAATCGAGAAGTTTGTCACAGAATCTGTTGGAAGGGGCTGTCAGGAGCGATTAGGGGGCATGAAAGGGCTCAGCGATCAAACAGGGCCTGTCCCAACGCTGCGCATTTAATTAGAATTTGCATGTCTTTGTCCCTGACCCTTCAGCAGGCATGATCTGATTACAAGGGTGAACAGTTACCACCAGGGGAAAGGGGAACATGCAGTGTGCAACCGTGCTTATTTGTCTAACAAGACTGATCAGTTTTTTAAAAGGAGAACAAATTCTCAGCCTTGCTAAGTCTCCACAGCAAGCTGGAGGACCAGCACAGTGGAAACAAACCGCTGGAGGGACGCTCAGGTTCAAGTGCTGCTGCAAAGATTTCCTTTTTCTCCTGCTTAATTTCTGTCGCCCACTGAATTGTGGGAGTTTGGAGAGTCGGGGTGGGGGGTGTGTGGGTTGAGGCGCTCGCTGGCTCATTAATTGGGAGGCACAGCGCCCTTTGACCCCAATGATGCAGGGTGACAGGACAAACGAGGAGAGGCGATTGGCTAGCAGCTTCAGCGGTTGAACGTGCCACCAGTGGTGTTCCAGAGTGGAAAAGGGCAGCGTGGAACAAAACACTGCTCCCTTCTTTTTTCCTTTCTTTCTTCCCTCTCTTCTTTGTTCTTTTCTGTTTTATTCTCACTTTTTGAAGTTTTCTTCTCTCCTCCTGTTTCTCTCTCTTTCCTTTTGACTTGCCAACAAGATGTATTATTGTGGGTTTTTTTTTTTTTTAAACTGTAATTCTGTTATTGCCTCTTCATCACCTATTGTATGTCTGTCCATCCTGAGGGAGGGTTTGGACCTTTGTTGCTCTTCCTGAGATTTTTCCCTTTTTTGTTTACTTTTTGATGTTTGCCCTCATTCAAATAACTTATATACTGTAAGTATCGAGGGCGTCTTGGAGTCCTGTGAAACCAACTTAAATTGATTTGACGATGATATTAGGTTTTTAGATTTAGATTGAAAAGTGATTACTATTACGATTACTTGTTTTTCTCCAGGTACTGTACTGTTACATATTCTTTTCCTGGAACAAAAATGTGATGTTCACTTGGCATTTAAACAACAAAAATATTAATCAATCATTCATCAATTAATATTGTTCTATTAAAATGAAGCACTTTGTAACTTTTTATTTTCTTCCTTATGAAGTCTCTTTGTCATAACATCTGTTGTTTTTTCACTTTTATAAAAAAAGTGAATATGAATTAAAATGTTCTTGTGCATTACAAAAGTTATTGTTAAGAAGATTGTACAGTTTTTTTTTCCAGTATCTTCGTCAAGCTTACTGCATTTTCAGCAATTATTAGGCTTCACCTTTTGATAAGGTACATGTAAGGTATGTGTGTATATATATACATATATATATATAATGTGTGTGTATGTGTGTGTGTGTGTGTATATATATATGATTTCTAGATGGTTACAAAAATATCTATAGCATTTGGCCGTGTGCAGGCGTTTATGTGTAAAATGACACTTTTGTGTGTAGCAAAACAATGACAAGTCAATTTAATCAGAATTAAGAATGAAATTTTCTTATTCTTACACAATAATAATAGTATAATATATAGTATATAATAAAAGTAATAATTAGATAGCTAGATAGATAACGTTATGAAATACTTTTATAATAATAATCATCTCGTTTTAATTCATTGGTAATGTAAGTGGTTTAGTGGATTAAGTTCAGCATTTAGTGTCCATTTAATTATTTTTCTGTATGTTAATGTCCATTTAATTATTCCAGATAATTATTCCTAATGTTTCATATTCCCCTGACTTTCTTGTTCATCTGTCATTTTCACAAGCCCAAAAACTTTTCATATTCATGTTTGACAGGTTCTTCAACATACAGATATCTGTAAATACAGATACAGTTTTGCCAGTGCTACTCTGTATCAGTAAAACGTGATTTGATGTGATCTGAAGGATTCATGTGTTGGGTAGAAACTGGCTTGTTTTTTGTGTGATGGAGGTCATTAGTGTGTTGTGTTTGCATGTCGTCTTTGTTAAAATGTCTCCAGTGTGTCTGGGATGAAGGCACGCACCCTGTCCTGCTCCCACATGTCTCTTTACCTCCACCCACCTCCAGAACACCACCTCCTTTCTCTCTTTATCAGGCCTCTTTCTTTTTTCCTCTACCCTACTCCTCTTCCTCCAGATAACTTCTCCTTTCCACTTTCTCTTCACTCACTCACTCTATTCTTCATCTTGCCTGACCTCTCCTCCACTTCCAACTTGACATCTAAGTCCTCTTCTTTCAAACTTTTGTCCTCAGTCCTCTTCTTGCTCCACCTCTCAGTCCACCTCTAATCAGATTGAATTTATTATTCAGTCTGGCACCATGTTCATGTAACTGTTTTTAAAGGGATTGTTTTTCTTGCAAAGCACACTTGACTGATATATCTATCCTGTAGACATATTTCTTTTCAGTCACAAGAGCTACATATTTTTCTATTAAATTGAAAGTCCCTTTCTTTTTTTTTAGCTCTAACACCAGAGGATGATGTCCCCAAGCTCTCATCGGTCAGTCGTTTCTACAACTAGGGAAACAGTCGTCAATAAGAAATCCCGTCCCATCACATCTTTCCAGCAATGGACTGGGGGAGCTATGTCCGACAATTTCTGTAACTTTATGAAACCAACAATCTAGCATTCACATCCACTTCAACACAGTGACTGGCCAGTTGTGCAGGGGTGAGCCAGGGTTTGAAATTCTTCATATTATTTATGGATAACTTCAAGAGGGACTGCCTGAAATGATGCAGGTATCCCCATATTTGAATGATATTACTCCCCCCTCTCTATAACAATCAACTATTTTGGTTCCTGACGTGGTTGGACAACATGTTGTCCTAAATATTGTTCATGTGTAACCAAATCCTCACTTTCCCATCTTCACGTTTTTTGCCCCTTGTTCACCTCCCTTCCATTTCAACTATTCTTCTTTCTATACCTCAACTCCACCTTTACTTCCTTGTTCATTTGCACATCATTAATTCTGTTTCAACTCGTTTAATTTCACCTGTTCCCCCACATCCTTTTCCTTATTCATCCAATACTACCTCTTCCTCCTTCTCAACTGGCAACTCTTACTTCCTGTCTTTCATCAACAAACTTAGTTTTAAGCTCTAGAAAGCTTTAGTCAACTATTTTCAAAGCAGTTTAAAGAAGGACCTGCATGGGCTAAACTGGTAATTTATGATAATTTTCAGGAGGGAAATGTACTTTTTAGAACAGCTAAAAAAAAAAAAAAAAGAGAGATGATGCACAGATTTACATCAGATCTTTTTTGCACCATACACTGACACAACTTACCATCTGTTAGAGTTGACAGTCTGCCACTGTATTCAAACAGTTTATGATCCACTGTTCCTCTTGTACTTTTCATTCTCGTTTCCTCTTGATTTTGATTATGAAAGCGTACTTGGTCAAAAAATGATGCACGCGTTTACGTATTTGAACCTGCCTTACTTCGTCACAACTTGTTGGAGTTGGCAGTCAGCTGCTGTATTCTGAAGGTCCCAGTCCATGGTTCATCTCGTAATTTTGATTATGTTGTTTGTTTTATCAATATTTCAAAGACGGAACGTCCTGGGAATCACTTTATAGCAGGTCATTTTCCAAATGACAGGGGCTGACGTTGGAATGACGAAAGTTGAAATGATATGATTTCGCACGCTGAACTTGGTGCACCGAGGCGGAAAACGGGCTCCTTGTGCTTGGCCGTGGTTTCTGTACTCCCTGAACCCCGAAATAATGACCCTTCCTTGTTCATTAGTGTCTACTCGGTCAATCATAACACATCAGAAATGAGTTTAGTATTCAGGCGCAGGACAATTGACCTTGTGTGTGCCCTTCCTCACCAGCGAGCTGTCACAGGGCTTCATCCAAATTGAGGCAATTAGCTGCGATGTGTCTCCCCCATTAAGCTGAGTGTTTCCACTGTGTCCTAATGACAGCAGCAGGACATGGCCTAATCAGCCCCGGCGTTTCCCTAGAGTTCACATCCACTCCTAGCTGGCACACCCAGGGTGAGCGGAGGGCTGAGGTTACCAGCCAAAAACCATCTGCAACCAGACAGCATCAGGAAAATGTCCAGAAAAACAGCAGCAGTGGCGCAACAAGAGGGTCCAACTCCAGTAAACACATGAGAAAACAGGTAAACAAGTATAGGTAGTCCAATATATAGGTGTAAATTCAACCCACACTCTTTAGTTGTTCTGTCAAATTCTGATCACTGGATTTCTGTCATAAAAGCAATAAAAGCACAAGAATCCACAGGTGCTTTGGTACTAATGGACTGCCAAGTAAACAAATCAGACAATGAAGCAATTTCAACTGCTCAAAATTCAAGAACATATAGTATTATGAGGTTGAATGCAGACTCCCTAGGGTGACACGTGTCTAGTTGGGGATTATGAGACAAGCTTCTGCCTAGTGTCTGTTCTGCAAACATACAATGATTCAAGATCAGATCAATGTATGATCTAATATCTTGGCCTTTTCCCCCCTTAAAGGAGGGGGGTATCATATCATATCAAACATCACATGTCACCAATATCAGTCAAGCGGCAACAATGCTAAATGCCACATTTCCCATGATGCAACTTGATAATAGACTTTTGCTATACCCCCATATCTGGTATGTGCCCGTGTCTTTTTATACCTCATATCCCTAATTTGTAAGGCTGACTTTTTAAAAAAAGACTTTAAATAGTACTCCACCAATTGAACACTGCAGTCCTATAACATATTCACACTCAAAATGGACAGCTCAATTCAGAGATACCAGCTTTCTTATTCCATGCATTCTTTTTTTGTGTCAAAATCTGGCACCTACATTAACCACAATGCAACTCAATCGCCAACACAAAAGTGTTCCCCAACATGTGGAAACATTTCAGCATTTAATGAGCAAAATTGGTGGAGTTCCTCTTTAAGCACAAGCTGAGATCACCAATGACATTGCTGAGGATATTTCTAAATAACAATAGTTATCCCGATCAAAATACAATAAAAAAGTGGTGAACTGTTGACATGCCTTTGATGCAACATTACATAACTATTCTACCTTAAAATAACAGCTTCAGAATCATTTTGATGGTACACATACACAAGAGTAATGCCAAACTGTCCATCAGTTAGAATTAGAGTTAGAAGTCATTAAAAACCAATGTTCATCTCTGAAAACTTGAAATATAAAGAATTCTAAATGGAGTTTGGTGTGTTTGTTACAGCAACATCACCTTAAGCAATCATGAGGAATATACATAGTTTGATCATGTTTCAGTTCAGTGAGTGGGACAACTCAGTCGGAGCTCCGGTCAAGCGATGCTTTGTTTTCTGTAAATGAAATCCACTTAGCTGCTTGGAATTAATTGCCACTCATGGCTGCAGAGGTCGCTGCTGGTCAGCAAAGTTATGTTATGTTGCTTTAAAAATTAAAGAGAGTGGTCTTTAAACTGAGTAGAAATGGTGATATAAATTCTTAAGGGTGACTAGACATGATCAGGCTTTTATAATCACAGCCCCCAAGAATCTGAAACAATTTGCCAACTTATTAGAGATCTACAGTTGTTAACTTCTTTACAACCGCTTCATGAAACACTTTCTATAATGTGGACATTTTAAGCCAATGTCCTGGTGTTAACATGGTACCCTTGTCATTTTACAGTACATTTGCTCCCCTTGACAAAATTGTATTTCTTTCAGTAATTCTGGTGGTAATAATGGTATATAAAAATAACAATACAGTAACAGTAAACAAAAGTAACTGTATGAGAAGAGTGGATTTGTTCTTTAAGCATTTTGCTCAAAGGCACCTTATAGATCAGCAGAAATGCATTGTCCAGATTCTTTGTACCACTGGGGGGGATTTAAACTGGCAAAGTTCCAGTCACAAACCCACTCCTGTAACCGCGAGGCCACCGCCTGAGCGCCTAAATGGGATCCGCACTGATGAGATTCCTGTCCAGTTGACCTCCCCTTGTCCTCGTTCAGTTGAAACATCTCATAATACACCTCATTTTGTCCTGACCTCACATGGTCTGAGGTTGTTGGGTTATGTAAGCTCTCTGGACTGAATTTACACAAACAGATTCTTCACTGGGTGGCAGTGGATCCAATAACTTGCATCTCAGTTAAAGTTCAGATGAAAGCCATCACAACACAGCCAACATAAATACTGACAGATATGTTGTTGAGCATTTGTTTTCTCTTGTTTATCATTAAGTCATTTGAATATGTAATTGCGTGGGCCAAAGTGTGTGTATACTGGTGGTAGAATTATTCAGATTTTCAAGAAAAGACAGTACCCCAGTGTAAAACTACTCAAGTACAGTAAGTTATACTTGTCACATTTTGCTTAAATAAAAGGTAAATCCATTTATCAGTAATATGTAATCAATTACTTAAAGCAAGTACTCACCGTAATGATGAGTTTTGTTGTTAAGTGAAAACCTTGATTATCTTAGGTGATTTTCACTTTTTCAGATCATTTGAAGTTGAGGAGTGTCTGTCCAAATTTAGTGCAAATTTGCCACAAGCATGTCACAAGAGCTGGTAGCAAATTGTAGACAGTACATAGTTGAAAGCTGCATGTTTAGCTATATTTTAGTAGGGTGTTAAGTGAGCAAGCTAATATCTTACCTCCCACCTGACCTTATTGGTGTAAGCTTCTCCAAAAGCCTTTTTCCTTCTGTTGACCTGCGTCCATCCAAATCGTATACGAGGCCTATGAATCAAACATAGAATTGCAGAATTTTAATAAATCCCATGTAAACTGGATAAGATCAGGTACTGTACAAACAGTCTACCACCTCAGTCTTAGGACTATCAGCTGCTCAGGGCGACACACAGTTCTATCCTGTTTATCTCAGTCTTCATAGAAACATCCATGCACTGATGTTACAGCAGCAACAGCACAACTTGATTGATTGATTGAAAATTTTGAAATTATCAGTACCATTAGCTACTAACTGGACCATTACTAGGATATCTTAAATGGTAACACTAAAGACTAATCAGTAACCTTTGCTACCATACAGTAGCACAGCTGCACAATATGGTACTACAGGGCTACAGCTAAAGTAAAAGTAGTATAGTGTGATTTGCTGTTGACTTTGGCATCACAAGGCAATGTCTCTAGCTTGGTTCATCACAATGCTCATGCAAAGGTTGTAACATTAGCTGCTGAGTAAGGTCAGTATAATGGCAAGGTAAAATAAAAGGTGAGAATTTTAGCTAATGTTTAATGATCACAACACTAATGCTTAAAATCATACAATGTCAGTGATATTTTCTCCTTTCTTTGGTCTTTAGACTTACCATCACATGCTTAACTGAGGAAACAGCTCATAGGATTGGCTGTTCTGTGCAGAATGAGCTTAAAGAACCCACCATAACTTGTCTAATCACTCAAGAGGCCACAAATTCATGCTGGTTTTAGTTACTGTGCCAGACAAGCATCCTGTACAGGAGAGGAATCTCAGGCAATGCACAGATACTTTGCATTTATGCTAACAACATCAGGCAGTATCTGATAAATTCAAAGAGCAGTCTGACTAGTGTAACAGTAGAGATTCATTTTTTCACTACATATAGCTCAGCATCTCAAGTAAAACAGGAGATTAGTTTAGCATGTACCTCATAGCATCTAAGCATGTAGCACCTAGCATGTAAAATAGTAAGGTGAAGTGCTAAAACCATAACACACATTACATGCTAACTGTTGCTATTTCAAACCCATTACAAGGTAAATATTTATGGAAAAAACAACAACAACAAAAATAAAATAAAAATGAGGCCAATAACATTAGCCTACATTAGCATTAGCTTATTGATGCCAGCTAATTTTGGCTGCAGTAAGGCTTGGGTAAGGATAAAATAATGTGATTAGCAGCTATGTCTGGTCCCATAAATGCTAAGGTGAAAGCAAACTGATACAGTGTAACATTACCTTCTATCCCTCCCTAATCTAACTGTTCTCCAGGCCTAACCACATGCTGGAGAATCCTGTACTAGCTCCAACAACTTTCCTCTTCCAGGTCACTGGAAACACCTGCACCGAGGCCCAACACAAAAGCAAACTTTTCCAGCTAATCCTTTAACCCATGGGATCACAGCATAGTCCTGGTGGTTAGCCTGCAGCCACCCCTAGCTATACAGCTAAACAGTGGATATAACTTCAAAATACAGAGACAAAGCAAACCAAAACATAATGAAAGTGTGAGTGAAAGACTTACCCAAAC
Source organism: Lates japonicus (assembly GCA_033238685.1). Taxonomy (NCBI): domain Eukaryota; kingdom Metazoa; phylum Chordata; class Actinopteri; family Centropomidae; genus Lates; species Lates japonicus. Next base: position 4,189,111 of record BRZM01000255.1, on the reverse strand, counting down.
AGATCTTTGACACCAAACCTGAAAACTGTGCTCAAGGAGGGGCCTTCAGTAGCAGCTCCAGATTGCATGAAAACAAACAAAAACAAAAAACATGCTAAATTTCCATCATTACTTTCAGTAACAGCAACATCTAGAGTAGCTCTATTTTGGAGTAGCTCTATTCACCACACACCACTAAAAACACACATTTATCAGATCATTGTGTATTATCTTGAACAGGATTGCTTCTTGACAGGAGAGGTATCCAATCAAGGAGTCAGCCACATCAGTCATGGTTTAACAAGGATTCCTTTTAATTCTAAATGGCATGTATTATATATTACATGGAAGTACAAATCATACACTTTACTTTGGTATACAACACCTCTAGGATATCTTCTTTCAGTATAGAGTTTTTAAGCAAACTGTAGTACCCATGGTCCTTTGCAACCATTAGATCATCTTATCTTCAGTACTGTCCTACCCAACAGAAAAGTCCAAATATTCATAAATTGTAAAAAGGTAAGAAGAAGAGAGGACAGGACAGAAAGGGGAAAATATTATTAATATTTTTAAAATGACCACTGAACAGATGAAAAAAGATGAATGCCAAAACAACAAAGTGAGTTGCAGAGCTTGTTGATGTACAAGCGTTCGTGCCTGCCTGGTTTGTGTGCCTCTTTTTCTGAATGAAATAAAAGCTTGTCTTGTTTAGCGGGCTGCTAACAGTGAAAAAGGCTAATAGGGCTGACCTGCCGCTCACCCCGCGGCAGCAGAAACAGAATGAGAAAGAAAAACAGAGGGAAGAGGAGCCCGTATTCTTCTTGTGCATGGACGAGAAGGGGTGAGGGGAGGGGGGACGAACCAGCGCCGGGTGGCAGATTAGTGCAGGTTGTGCCCCTCTGAAGAATGGACGGAGAGATGGAGGAGGGAGGAGAGATGAAGGGATGGAGGGATGGGAGGCGCCTGTCAATAGGGCCGCTGATGAGAACAGAGTGGAACAGAGGGGAGAAATGAGGAAATGTCTGCACGTGTTTCTGTTTGATGAGGAGAAAGACGAGTCTAATGACACGTCACGATTACTATTTGAAAATAAGCAGCAGCAGCATTACAACAAAACTAGTATAACTAGTTAACCTCTTAAACTAGTTATTTCACCTGCCTTGTCCTATTAAAATGGCATTTGAGATTCTAAGGATAAAGTGTATTGTTTTTTCTCTATAATATATAAGCAAATTTGTAACAAATAGTATATGTGCCTGAATATAGGACAATATTTCTTTCTGGAAATTACATTTAGAAGAGTGTGGGTCATTTTATATTCTAGGGCTAGAATTATGTACTATTCATAACATCAAATATTCCAGTAAAGCTTTATTTTACAGGTCCTGTATTTTTCAGCTAATTTCTTGGAAACTTTCCTCATAATTTCCTATATGCTGTCCTGACAATTAACAGGAAATGCAGATGAAAATTAGTCTTCTCAGCTGACAATGGGCGAGTGGTAGGGTTCACCCTGGACAGGTCACCAGTCTATTGCAGGGTTGACATATAAAGGAAAACAACCATTCACATTCACACCTATGGGCAATTTAGAGCCACCAGTTAACCTAACCTGCATGGACCTGTGGGAGGAAGCCTTGTTGAGATTAGCTCTACACTGTCAGCCATGATTCAATTTAAATCTAAAATGGACTGAAAATACAAGGTTTTTATCTCTCTCTCTCTCTCTCTCTCTCTCTCTCTCTCTCTCTCACACACACACACACACACTTTCTTTTCATCTGTTATCACTTCTTCCCACATATAGTGTCGACTGATGGTCATATGAGACACTGAGGCCGCACACACACTCACACTCACACAGACTGGTTAGTTTTGCAGCTCTGCTCTCTCTTTCTCATCTTCTGCTTCTTGGAGAAAATCTTTGAACAAACAATCCTGATAAGAGCTAATAAATTAAGCTTCCGTGTCAACAGATTCATCTTTATATCAATTGAACAAAGTCCATCTGCTGATGAAGACAATTGAAAACTCCAGAAAATGCTTATTTTTGTTTACTTGACAGGGAAACTGTTGCAAAATGTACTTGTCTCTGATGAAACTGTGAATTCTGTTTTCATTTTGCGACCTGCTAACAACCTAATTTTATGGACTTCTGGCTTCCTATAGTGTTATTGATGACCTCTACAATAAATATGAAACATTTGCAAGTGAAAGTGGTCAGAGGATCAGATGACGTTAGAGATGAGTAGAAGTGTAGGACTGTGTAACAGGAGGTTCATATCTATCATATATAAGTCCAGACAAAGGCGACATGACTTCCTGCAGTTGTTGTGTATTTGTTGTTCTACGCTCGTCAACTCAGCTCGGAGGTGAGTGGTGCCCGACCAGCCCCTCCTCTTCAATAGTTTGGTTGCCGTGGGGATGCCAAACCAGGAAGTGACACCTTATAATAATCACTGATACGATGTTGTGGAAACAAGCTGTAGCTCTTAATGACGGCTTCACTCGCTCGCTGCCACTGCTGTAGTCACGCCAACTGCCTTGCCGCTTTCATCAGCTCAGAGACAGAAAGCGAGACGGGCTGCCAGCTACTGACAGAGCAGGGACAGCCTGGAGTATGTGTGTGTGTGTGTGTGTGTGTGTGTGTGTTAGGTATGGTATGAAGTGAGGTCAGTAGGATTGATGTGTGCTTGTGTGTGGTCAGTGGACAGAGCTGATCACAGATCTGCTGCCTCCTGTCTCAGTGATTTACACAGTCTAATCCTAAACACACACACACACACACACACACACACACACACACACAGTCCGGAAACAGCCAGTAGTACTTTAAGTGTTGATGTCTTAACAAGACAAACACACAGGTCACCAATGAGCCTGCCAGTGTCTCTGCTGTCAGACACTAAAACCCTTTGTTGGAGCACATGGTTCGTACGTCTGGTTGAATGACTGGAAAATTGTATGAATGTGTACGTTTAAAAAAAATCTGATTTCCTCGTTAAAATTTCAATATATGTTGGAGTGATGTAGCTTCAAAGAAGTGGAAGTTATATGTGGACTTTTGAAGCTTTTTAAAGGAAATACCTTTTTAAAAGGTTAAACAGAATTTGAATCAGGTGGACAAGGTGTCTTGGTGTTAAATTCAGGAAAGAGATTTGGATCAGTGTCACAATGATTTTGTCACCATCAATTTCCAGCCATTATATATTCATATATTTTGCTGGCACACAACCATTCACACACACATTTATATATGAGCAACTTAGAGTCACAGTGAAGCTAACCTGCATGTCTGACTGTGGGAGCAACCTCCAAAACCCTCCCTCTGGCTTTAAATTCTTCCTTTTATCATCCCTGCTTCCTTTTATGACTCTTTCTAAGCTTGAATCTGGACTAGATCAAGATTCTTTGAGGGCATCCTCCAATCAAGCAGCATAGCCATTTGCTATAAATGATCAATTCCTTGGCTTGTATCTGACTGAAAAAATACTTCTGAAGTAGTTCCACTAACTGGGAAAGGGCCACAGCTGGATTAACTCCTAGGTGACCTTGGGGCAAAACTTTGTTGTTGGACTCCTACTGATCCCCACTATCCATGGCAGATCCATAATTTTCTGTGGCACCCAAAACCAACTGATTGATATGATTTTCTAATTAACTGACTGTCTGAAAATGAAGTGGCAAAAATTTTGATAAGTGAAGTTGAAGAAAAATTCACTGGTGCCATCTTCTCCAATGTGAATATTTGCTGATCTCCTTAATTTTCTATAACATAAACTTAATTCTTGGCTACCTGAGCTTCTGGGAATAATGATGGACCTTTTTCACTATTTTCTTTCATTTTATTCATTGAACAAAACATAACATATTTAAGAAAATAACTGTCAGGGTTATTGACACTGAAAATAATCATTAGCTGTATCCTTACAGTAAAATAATAAAACTTTACCTTAGATTTTCTGTGTACTGATTATTTGGATGGAACTAACTCAATAGAACGCAACTTTACAATAAGTGAATAAAATACAAACTAAAACAAATTATGTAATAAAAGTAGATTTTGACACAGGGTCTCACTACAAGACTGGGGTGACTTTGTTTACAACTGATATGGACTAAAACAGTGTCTTTTAGGGCCCCAGAGGGTCTTAGGCTCCTGGACAGTTGCCTGCTTTGCCTGGTCGGTAATCCAGCCTTGGAATGTTTGAATTGATCATAGTCAGCGATTGCCCCCTCAGAAAGATGGAGGTAATCTGTGTGCATGAGGATGTAACTATGTTCTTAAAATGGCCCCAAAAATATTCCTGAGAGTATTTCAGTAGAAGGTGAGATACCTAATATAAAAGTGAAAGTCAGAACCAAACTCTGTAGAAAAGAAACTCTCCAATCTGCAAGATGGATTATTTGGTTTTCAAGGCTGAATGCGTGGTGACAAAACACTTTGAGTCTGATTACAAGAGTCAAAATTGTGTCTGATTCAAAATATCAGATTCTTTTTTTCCATCCAACTCGTATTGCCAAAGACTTGCACCGTCTGGGTGAGCATACTTTACACATGCAAAACACACACACACACACACACACACACACACACCACCCAGTGGTTAGTGGTTACCAGGCAGGCCTACTGGTGCGGAACAGAGGACCAGTAAGGAGGCCTGAGATGCTAACTGACAGGCCCCAGTGTCTGACGGGGTGTGGAGGGGCGGCGGTGTTCTTATTAGGCAGCGCTGCATGGGCTTTGACCTCTCACACACTTCATGAGTTCACTTAATGAAGCCTTGAGCCCCCAGCGCCTCTCCGCTCCCTCCAGCCTCACATGTATAATACAGTCGCGACAATCAGCAGTTTGTGGTGATTTTTTTTGTCTCAACTCTGTCTCCGAGAGCTGGGACACCGGGGAATTTTCATTTGAAAGCAGAGTGTCCGCAGCTGTCCACTGTTTTGTTATGAAGTGTTTCAAGGTCTAAAGGAACTGATTTTTGACCAATATCCAGCATGTGATTGATGTTATCAAATGAAACTAGCAAGAGAATAAGAGATAATATATTCTGAAGACACAGATGAATATTTCCAAATGGGGAATGTAATTGAGTACCATTTATTTAAGCACAATTTAAGGTCCCTAGTGTTTCCATTTGAGGAAGATGCTCTACTTTTTCTCCATTTCAGAAGAAAGTATTATACACATTACTCAAGTGTTAACTTTTGTCCTGATGGCTGTGTTATATTGCTGATGGATTTTTGATATTAGACATGAAAGATGAGTTCATAAAATTCGATGAATTGCAAGAGTGTAAATAATCTGACAGTACACAGCTGTAGTCAAGTTGAGAGCAAAGTGAATTTTTGCTTTGCGTTCATTCATAAGCTGATTGCTGTAGTGTTTCTTTGGTCACCCACCTCAGTTCAGACTGCGTCATGTTGTGTGACTCACATTCACTGTGAGTGCACCTTTATTAAGTATTCACACCAGAACCTCCTGGATCAACATGTCTCTCTTTTGCTTCTGCATGCATTAAGTGAAAATTTCTCCACAACATGCACACTGCAGTGTTTGTAATAGTGCTTCCTCTATGAAACTCAAAATGCAACTCTGGCTCCAGGTCAGCAGAAACGTTTTGCTCCCTCCTTGGTATCTCTCGGCCCCCTTGGCGTCAGGTTATGTCAGCTTAGCAATTTTGCTCTGTTGTGTATTAAAAAGGACTTAGCAGCATGCCAGGTCGTTCCATCTACAGAGCCATGGACACAACACCCCCCCCCCCCACCACCACCCTGTAACTGCCTAACTGGGATAAAGTATTCAAATGTGTGCAGGTGATCATAAATATTGACTATTACTTGGAATTTATTAATTTTTACCTTACACGTCTCCACCAAAATGTACTCTCTTCAGCCCTCAGAATACCTGATTATTAAATAATTAAATAAATGAAGGAATTTATCAAGACTACCAGGTGCACCCATTTACATTTACAACATCAACAAATGAGGAACACATTACACAGTTACTACAAATATCACTATAGTGCTGATTGACACGGAGTTAATGTTGTAAGATGTTGTCTGTATGTTAGAAATTAGCTGTGGAATATTTGCAATCACGGGAGAAGTCCAGGCAAAACCCAGTCCTGTTGAAAGACTATTTATTATTTTATATATTTATATATCTTAAATAGTATATAAACAGAAAGCAGTGAGAGAGTTAGCAGATCAACCTCCTAAACATGATCTTTTGATAATAAAATCATCTGCTGTCTGAGGTTAACCAGGGTTAACCAGTGAAATGCAAAGTGTCTTGACATGACTGGAATGTTTCATCAAAGCCAGCTCTAATTTAATTTACTTCAGGGGAGGGGTGGGAGCATGATAACTGCTGCAGATCACTGACAATAAAAAATCTGTCAGCTATGCAGTCTTGCGCAACAAACTGAATTATCTGAGAACATCAAACGAAGAGTAAACCGTCATAACCAGACAATGAAACCACAAACGACTGATGGTGGCTCGATGTTTGACCTGAAATATTCAACTATAATGATGACATTAAACTTGATTTATGGAAGTTGAAAGCAGAATTTGCAAAACAGTTTACAGAATGGCAGAGAAATAAAGAACTTAACATGGAATGAAACAAAATACCACTAAATGCAATTAAGGGAAAGGTTGATAAACAAAAGTCAGAAAAAAGTCAAAATTTGAAAATGTGCATCCTTAACTTTTGTATTTTACTTTAAGTCATGTCTGTATGATGGACATATTCATTCATTCATTCATTTTCTGTTCTGAGGTCACTTTTGTTTAACTTTAACCTGCAGATTAAATCATGGTCAACAGAATCAGTGTTGCATTGTATTTAGAAATAGAAAAGTCACTATTGTAAATGGCTTATGAGTAACACACCAGTTTCTTATGTCATTCAAGTGTTGTCAAGACGCGGTTTTTGTTTTTCTTGTGTCAAATCACGAACCTGCTCCACCTGCTGAGCCACAGCCGCCTTCACTTGTAATGAACTTTAAACCTTTATTTGTCCAACGTGGTATCACTATCTTTACTCTAAAGGATTTCCTTGACTTCCCTCTGATTCGCTGACAGATTGGCGGGGTTAAACTCGCTCACGCTGAGTGGCTGCTGGTACTGGCTGACATCAGCAGGAACCACAGGAAGAAGCCTCGAGGTTTCAGAAAAGCTGCTGAACTTTCGACGCACTCAGGCATTTGTGATGATTAAATTATAGGCTTTCATGTTTGCGTGGAAGCTGGCACAGGCAGGTGGATCTTGTGTGTGTGTGTGTATGTATGTGAGTGTGTGTATTTAAACATTACATTTATTTCCTAATTTCACCTGAAATGCATGTTTATGTGCTCTGATAGCTTCTTATATGTTGCTGTGTCTGCATAAACAGTAGGTCTCAGTTTATATGTCTAGTGTATGTCTCTTTCCTTGTGTGTGTGTGCATGCGTGTTATGTCGTCAGTCACTGTAATTTGCCTCCTGGCTACAGGTGTGAATTGCTGTGCCCCTTCTGTTGTGTAATACAGCTGTATGGAAAAAAGGAAGAGGGAGTGTGTGTGTGTGTGTGTTCATGCATCAACGTGTGTGCAGTGAAAAAACAACTGAAATCCTTTAACAACAGGTAACAAGTAATACCATAACACAAATCATTGTGAGTGAGAAAGTAAATTGTCTTCCTGGGCAATATGATTGGTTTATCTGGAGGTATCGATATTACAGGGGATGATAATGTAGGTCTCACTGTTTCTAGCTGAATTTACGTGTGTTTTGGCTGAACCAGGGTCTGGTGATTTTAGACACAGACTGGATCAAGGTCATTATAAATGTGCAGTCCCACCACCCCCCATCCTTAACTCTGCCTGTGTGGTATAAGATTTATCTTATCAATGTGACAAAAAAAGAAAACAAATAAAAACAGAGCTAGCATCCATTAGCATGAGACAAGCACCCAGTTTTGGTATTTGTTTTTGAATCACTGCTAAATCTGCATGTTTGTGTTTATGCTTATCTTACTCTGTGTGTGTGCTTAAAACCTGTTTTGTGTATGTTCCCAAATTAGACCTGTGTACGCGTGTGTTTGTGTGGGCTCAGATCTGTCAGCAGCGGGGTTTCCATCCCCGGAGTCCAGGGGGATTTGGTCCCCAGGTTTGTTGACTGACCAATAGGTCTCAGGCTTAAATCCCGCCTTGACCTTTGACCCTAACACTAATTACATATAGCCTGAGTGCTGATGGCTATAATACACCCCGGGGTGAATAGAAAGCCTCCCAAGGTTGTCTACAAAAGACACGGAAGCTGTGGAGCCAAAGACGCCTTGAATCTTTAAGCCCGGACTGAGACCCACGGCTATGAAGAGAAATGGTGATCAGTGGAGGGATGGAGGCGTTTCCCAAAGCATTAACATGACCTTTGTTCTCTTATAATCCCACGGATTAATTATATGATGTCAGCGATAAGGTGGTGTTGGGAAAGCGGGTGATGATTGTTTAGGATCAGAAGGGTCATGTGTGCAGAAGGGTCATTGTGCAAAAAAATTCACTCAATTAGATCAAACCCACATGCAAGCAGATTCATAAAAAAGTGACATTGACTGATGTTTTGATAAATAAAAACACCCTGACATGTTCATAGGGGTTGTAGGTGTGTTAACACTGGTATATACACTCATATACACAGACACACAAGAATAAAAATATATAAAATATAAGTATTCAAAATATTTAAATTTGTGAGTAACTGGAGCTGATATAAGTATATGGGAGGGATATGTGTAATTTTATGAGCTAGTGCAAAAACTTTGGTTTAAGATTGGAAAAATTAAGAGAAGAACAATCAAAAATCTATTTTACATTCTGCTGGGAAACCATGGAACTCATGGAAATGTTAAATAGGAAGGCTGTATTTACCAAATCACAAAGCCAGGATTTGCAGTTTGCGAGGTAACTTCAGGTTTAACTCTGGGTTTTCAGTCTTACGACAGTGGTTCACTTCTTAGCAGGGTAAATCACCATGGTAACTTACACTGAACTGCTAATCTGCTCCGGAGCAGATCAACTTCATTGGATCAAAACCTGTCAACAGCCCAAATACTGATGAATCATATCACAGGAAAACTAGTGTGATCATTCAACAGGATCGCGACATGGACAAAAGAATTTACAACAAAGTGACAAATAATAAAGATCAATAGATATTTTTATTGCTCAGTGGAATTGTTTTGCTGTTCCAGTCTTCACATATGTCCACAACAGAGCTTCTAATAAACAGAGAGAGTTCATCACACTAAATGATCACATACTATTATATCTTCATTTTGATTGAACAAAGAAGCTTTTATCCACACACTTGTTTGCTTAATAAGTTCATCAAAATAAATTCCTCACAACCTTTTGGCAATTAAGTTACCTAACCTCTTACAAAACAAAACTATTGCATGTATTCACATAAACACAAACTTAACCAAGAAGACTTTATTGCAAATATTATTTCAGCTGTTGTCCAGTATTCAAGCACTGAAGGGTGTGACACACTAACACACTAACAAGTTGTAGCAATAGCTCATTAGGAAACAGTCCCAGGTGTAGGTGTCTGTGCTTTCACTGTGATTAAAGCTTTCAGATTACATTGGCTTGGAGAGCATTAAAACTGCGGTCCAAAATCAACACAGACATCCTGGAAAAGAAAGGATAACAGTTGGAAAATACTGAGGAGGAGGGATAAAGGAAGGATTGAAGGTGGGGGAAGATGAAAGTAAAGCTCAGCCCAAATAGAGGATAATTCCATCACCTCTTTTCTCTGCGATGACAGACGGCATGCATCTCAGAGAAAAAGATGGGAGAGGCAGAATGACCCGCAGTACAGGTCATGACCTCACCTCAATGCAGCCATGCTCTTTACGTCTTAACCTGCTGAATGTGTGAGTCATTTTTAAAGTGTTGACTGAGACCTGTATTTCATCATGTCATCATTAGAAAAAAATCTTGATTGAGCCCTTGAGTGGGCGAGCACCCACCCTGCCGAGGAATCAACATGTGAAATTTCTCCCACAGGAATTTTTTATGTAAACATGTGAAAAAAGGCTTTTGCAATTGTACAATTCACAACATTTCTACATTTCTTCCTTTATTGTGTGATGACAATTTACAGTTTACATGGATTATGCATAAAGATTGTTTTGAACAAACTGTGTGAAAGCTATTTTCAGCATGTCTATACAATTATATGACACTGGATACTATGCTTTCCACATGTAATAGTAGTCTATCCAAAATAATTTGCAGCACCAACTCTACTTACATCACTTTTAGATTCACCGGTTGATCTTTGCATCTTTACTAAACAGCCCTGTCTTTTGCTGCCTCAGAACATCAACTGTAAATCCAAAAAGTTTAAATTATAGCTCTGGGTAGCATCTGCAGATCTTCCTCCATCAACCAACTGAATATGGCCGAGTGTATGTAGCCAGAAAGAAAGAAAAAAATAAAATACATAAAAATAAAAGCTGAAAAACTAGTATACTTTTATCTGTACAATAATAATAGAGGGTGATGGAGATTGGTGTATTTACATCAATTTCTCTGGATTTTGGATATTAAAATGGTTTCATAAATGAGATTTTATGGACTAAATCAAACTGAAACTACTGAACTGATTGTTGGAGAGGTGGAGTCAAAATTTACCTATACCAAAAAAATATGTCATACCTCTACATGTATTTGTGCGTGTGTCTAACATAATTGTATGAAAATATGCTGAAAGTATGTCAGAGTGCTGTCTTTGTGTATCACGTCATGTGCAGGAGCCTCTATATGTGTGTGTGTGTGTCACATGTCAGTGTGCAGCATCCTGCAATATCACTGTTTGCAAAACACCCTTCACACAGCAGGTATGTGTCTTCTGCAATGGCAAACAGGTAAGAACAAATCTGCAGTGTCCAGAGGAGATGTGCTGCCTCTGTGGAAGAATCCCTCACATTCTTTCTTTTGTTGTGACTAAGAAACAAAAATATGCCTTAAATCACCTTTATGCCTCCGCAGACGGAGCTGGAAGCAGCTCCGTCTTTTGTTTGGCCACAAATATTACAGAAGAACTTTAAAAATTTAGATAAGAGCATAATAGTTTTATTCATTGTAATTAGTAATGTGGTGAGTGAACCAGAAGTATGGAGACACCACAGTTGTCATGTATCACCCTCCACATTTCACCCAGTGTCATCAGTTACATACCAGACAGACTGATGTAGGTCAAGGAATGAAAAGAGATGCCTCAGGAAGTATTTGAACTTTGGAGTAATTAGTTTTTTGTTTGTGTATTTAAAGCAAATATGCTATGTCAATTGACATAATAAAACATTGAGAAATACTAACTGCCATATTTTAGTCTAGACAAATAACCTCTGGTGGTGCAAATTTCATCCCATGACTCTTTTTTTGTTCTTTTTCATTTTGTGACATAGCCATCCTTCTCCTGATAAATTTAAGACATAGTGGAGGAATCCATAGAGGAAGAAATTGTTTTGTTACCTTGAGCAGGACAAACTGGTGGATATATTCACATTATCACATTTTATAGGTTCAACATTTCAGTTAGTTCAGTTAATTAAAAAAAATTACAAGTATTTGCCTCTGTGTCAGTTACTGTACCTGCACATTTTCCCTGGAGGCAATGTGTGTATATACATTGACTTGCTGTGCTGTAATTGGTAGTATTTTCATTCATGATTTTATCAGGCACAGGTAACCACCCATTCCAACAGCAAACACACACACACACACACACACACTCACTCTAACACACTGCTAATCAGCACAGTTAGCCTGCTGCGCCTGTTGCTAATTGAAGAGTTTGTTGTGTAAACACTTCAACGCAACCGGCCTGATTTAGCCACGATCCCCACTCTTCCCTCCCCCACTTATTTGTTGTTTCTTTACCTCACCTTTCCTTTCCTTCTGTTACTGTTACTATTACCTTCATTAGTAGATTTGGTCAACAACATCTGGATTGTGTGTCATCATTACTCAAAACTCTAAGATTTCACATGGAGTTGGAGGGGGCAGGACCTTACCAGACAGTGGTGGTTGTTGTTTCCCAACAACTGAAACAAAAATTGAAGGCTGAGGACACATCTTTGACTATAAGGTTTTGTCATTTCATTGTGGGCTGCATGCACACAAAATAATCAAGAAAAATACTTGAGTAGATGGAAAAAAAACTGATGCTGAAACCCTTAAGTCAGATTTACCCATATCGGTGTGAATATGGCCTCAGGCTGCTGGGGAAAACACTGAAACCTTTTAAAAATTTTAAAGCTTGGTTAGCATGTAAATGTATAGACCATGTGAGAAAAAACAGCAGAAAGATCAATTAAAGGGACTCACACCACAGTTAAATCCATGATATGAGTAATGTTCATGTCAGATGTAATTCTGAAGTAATTTATTCCAGTGTTTGACATCATTATTTTTTATTTTATGATATTCTATCCTACTTCAGTGCCTCTCTGCAGCTGGGTGTCGCTTTGCTTTGCCACAGAGACAGGCTCAGACGAAATGAATCTGTGGGACGGTGAAGTCTGAATTTGATCTGCTGTTATCTGCAGCTCAGGATGGAGAGTAAACACAGACAGCAGGCGATCATCAGCACTATCAGCTTGCTAACTGCTCCGCCACTGATAACACACGATTACACAAACACACACTGATAACCTAAACACAGTAAGAGAGGAGGGTTTTCAATGGTTTCTATTAATCTGTTTGTGGTTATTTAGCATGTGAGATACTGTTAACTGTTAGAGATTTAATAAGGATGCACTTTTTCTCCATTGATACTCATACCCCAAATCAGGCAAATAGGCAGTAGAGAACTGATGCCATGACTGAAGGTAAAATTTGCTGCAGTTACACAGGTACAATACTAAAAAGACAACATAAGGAAATATCCAGATGCAGAAACATTTTCATGTACAAGCACACAACTTAAGTGATCCATCCAACAAAGACAAAATTCTGATGAAACAGTGTCATTATCAGTAACTGGAGTAAATGCAATGAGTTGGTTGTAATTAGTTTTTCCACAGATGTTTGCATCAGGTTTGGGTTTCACCACCTCTGCAGTCATTCTCCATAATGACTCAGTCAAACATTTACAGAAGCAGTGTTACATCAGAAGGAATTGCATACTGGACTGAAACGGTTTTGAAGCTTGTTGAAGCAGATAAGGTTATTGAGAGTCTCTCTTGGGGTTAAACCCACCACTAAAACCACACACACTGTAATTAGGCTTTTAGAATTTGTGTCTCGCAAGGGACTCCAGACAAGTTCGTTGTAAACACATTACATTATTCAGGTGACTCAAATGTTAACCAACAGTCAGTTGCTCAGAAATGTTTTAGTAATAGAAATGCTGATCCATGTATTAATATCCAAGAATCTAGTGCCTGGAAGTTAGCAAATCATTCTACATCCAATGTCATGGTTTAGAGTGATGTAAAATATATCAAAGTTGTGGTCATGTTTGTGAACTAAAACACACAAAACATTGGTATAGTCCTTTAAGTCAAAAAGTGCACAGATCTAGTGTGAAACCTTCAGATGTATCTTCAGCTGGGGTCAATGTACCTTCCTCTGAATCAACAAGTTTTAATCACAGCTGGAGGGCAGCAGCGCAAGATATGTCAGGTAATTGCTTGTAATTAGTGTCATTAGTGTATGAAGATGTGTGTGTGTGTGTGTTTTGGGGGTTACACAGAGGTAAGGAGACGCACAGAGAAGGAGGAGTACGCACTTTTCAACTTTCAACATCTGCAGTCAATCTATTGAAACCCTGGAACCAAGTCAACTGTCTGCTCTCTACCTGTGTGTAAGCATATGTGTTTGGCTACTGTAAAACACTGAGATGTGCAGCGGTGTACTGTATGTGTGCGGTGTTTGTATACATGAATTTTTATACTTGTGAGGACCCATTGTAACATCAAAGTGAGGACTAGACAGCAGGCATTTACTTTCCAAAAGTGTTTCTCTCTTCCCAGAATGTCCTCACTATACAAATATTACATTGCTTTCTGAAAATGTCCTTCCTTTCCAAACATATCCTCACATCTCAAAAATATCTCCACTTTCCAAAAATGTCCTCATTTTTCAAAAATGTCCTCCCTTACCAAAATGTCTTCACTTTTTCAACCTGTCCCTGCTTTTCAAAACCATGATGTCTTCACTTAACTTGTTTTAACTTCACATCTTCATGTTCCTAAAAATGTCCTCACTGTTTCTACAATGCCATTATGTCCTCACTTTCCATAAATGTCCTTACTTTCACTGCCTAAAATTCAAACTGGTCCTCACAAAGATGGAAAGAGAAGACCACACACACACTCTTAAAGTTGATACCACAGTACCTGAGGCAGTTTCATTCCCATTCCCTTCATCTGAAGATGTAACCTTCCTGCTGTTATTATGTCGCCTAACATTAATCTTCAGTTTGCCTAATCAGACCTGTTACAGCGAAATGCTATAATTATCATATCAGGTTCACAGAGGCCGTGAGCAGAGAGACAGAGAAAGAAGGAGACAGGTGAGAGTATACAGTAAGTTACATACACAATAACTCACTCCTACTGATAGATCTTAATGGATGTACTGTATAAATGGTTGGATGAATGGACCACCTAGTGTTGATGCCCTCTTCCATGTCCACAGGGAACCCGCAGAGGAATCCTCCCTGTAAATCATTGTTGGGGATCTGATCAGACAGGAAGGGTTTTTAGCAGCTCAGTGTGGCTTTATGTAATTGTTTTAAATGTCAGTAAAGCTTTTCATGACCTAGTAATTGTTCGCGGTTTGTGTGCTTGTAAGAGAAACCTGAACACCCACAAGCTTACAAAATTCATCTTAGACCAGAAAGGTGCCTGGCCACTCTGCTGTTTTCTTGCCCTCCCAAAGGCCCTGAAATGGACACTAAATTCACTTTTATGAGTTAGTAAATGGCATGTACAGTCATTCATTACACTATTGATCCTGAACCCACTGTATAGTGTTCAAGACAAAACAAGTTTTGAGAGAAATTTGACCCCTGAAAAATCTGACATACCTTCCACCCACAAATTCCAAGACTATGTTATGTTCATGTCATGTCAAATTCAACTCATGAACAACTTGAGTACAGCAGTATGCAGTACACATCTATGGTTGCAGACAATGTTCACACAGCAGCAAGGGAGAGTTTGAGTAGAAGGTTGTAAAGATCATGCTGAACCCTTGAGAATAGTAATGGTTGTCAGTTTGTCCATATATGTGTTCCTCCCAATACTGTAAATATAATCAACATGCTATACCTTGAGAACTGACCTTAACCAGATTTCGTCCAAGTCTAAGTAATCAGATTAACGTAGGAAGCCTGGATATATTCTTTTACATTTTCATTTCACAACAGCAGCAGCTTCTGAGCTGTGCAACAAGCAGCAGAAAGATTAATGACAGAAAATCCAGGGGAAATGTTCAATAAAGTGCTCTCGAAAGAGCAGCCCACTCCATTTTAAGTAGTATTTTCTTTATATTTCACAGCCACATTTACTCCTCAAACTCTTCTGGAGAAGTGCCATACATAAGCGCTATTGAAAATTATGACTTTTGACAACCCAGACCATTTTCCATGCACCATCTAAGATTAGGAATTAATTCAAACAAATACAATAAAAAGATTGCTCACTCCAGTTTATTGAAACTATACACATACAGAAACAACCTGCAGACCTCTTTTTATTTTTTTCCCTCACGTAGACTTCCAGATCCTGGAGGAGCTCAGTGACCCAGGCTAACACTAGCAGTTGTCCGGCTGGCAGCCTCGGGCAGCTTCCAGCTGTACGGTTGACTGGAGGGCTGAACCCGCCACACCGCTGGGCTCTAATCCTGTTAAGGAGGAAAGAGACAATTACTCTGCTTTGCTTCGGTTCAGCGCTCAGATCCGCTCCCACCGAGTGCTCCGAGCAAAAACAGTCACCTCCACCGCCAAATGGCCGCTGGGGGGGGGGTACACTGTAAAAACATGTTGTGTCTTACAGATGTCTATTTGTCTCTGTATCCATACACTATATCACTATTACATTAACTTCTGTGATTTGCTGAATCATTGGATCATGTCTTATTTCATTTACGTGCTCTGTAAACATTGTTAAAAAAACAGTTAAAGTAGAGGAGTGTCATTATACGCACCTCAAGGCTATTAAAAAACTGCATATCAGAAACAGAAAGACCTGCACATCAACTACAAATCATGTTTATGTAACCGTTAGGAGACATTAGCTCATTCATTACTCTCTACATACTAACCACTTCTCTAGTAATCAGTAAATTCTCATTTTTGACACCTGTATCATCACCACATTCATCAACATTTTAAACCCCCCACAATTTAAGATCCTTAAAATCTGTTTGTTTTACATCAGTCAGGGCCAACTTTAGTTGTATGCCATCCGGGCAGTTTCGTAGGACATTTAGAGTGGCGCCAAAAGGGGTGATGAAATGAAAGTTTGTAATTGCTCCTGATTTACTTTTAAAAGTCTATCACTGACATGTAGTGTGCTGCTTACATTTGCTCGCACTGCTATGTAAGAATCACATATGACAAACCATGTTACTTATGTTCCATACAAACATAATCCACACTAGGATAAATCATAACTGGCATACAGATAACACAGGTATGCCCTCACCTCAGTGAGTCAGTTGGTTTAACCAAAGAAAGCCTATAATGATAATTAGGCTACCCTGAAGTCATTGTCACTGGTTTTGCAAGGCAGGCAAATCAAGGCATTTTGATATGCTGTCAAAATTGTCTTAATGAGCTCCATTAAAGGAAGACTCAAGAGTGAGTAACCGACTGACCCACAAAATATTTAGAAATAGCATTAGTTTCAGTTTCAGCAGTGAACAAAGCGAGGAGGCAGCTGTTTTTCAGCTGTTTAAGTGATAGTCAGCAGGTGAACACACCTCTACAGTGCTGCTGTTAGTTTGGCATTTTGTTAATGCTGATGTCTATGAGCGTCGGTCTAAATCCTGTCCAGACCTTCCTGCTACTGAAGATTCACACTAACGTCCTCTCCCTTGGTGTAGACCTAAAGTATACGCTGAAACTTGGATAATTCAGGAAAATGTGTTACTTAAATCAATATTACATAATAACATATAAAACACTGGTGAATTAACCTGCTCCTCAGTTGAGAAATGCCTGCCTGTACTCTGGAGGCATCAAAGACACAGATGAACAATTACTTGACATATATGATATGTTGATGTCATGACATATAATAGAAGATGAATAAAGTTACATTTGAAATAAAACATTCTCAAATTATTGTGTCATTAAAGATTCAGATGAAGAAATCTGATCCATCAGCGGATGTCTCACCTAGGACACCTAAATATCCAGAGATGGCCCTGAATAAGAGATAATGTATTTTATCTGGACTCACTTCTTCAGAGCACCTCCTTCACAACACACACAGACACATTACACAAACTGTACATCTCGCCCACACAGTCACACAAACCCGACTTTGTGTGGATTCACAACCACCTTGGAAATGGAAAAAAAGGGCGGATGTGTGTTTTCTTGGAGACAGACAGAGGGTGGAGTTTAAAGACACAAACGTCGCTAATCACTGCTTGTCACAACTCTGGGTTTGGTTTCAAAAGCTGCGTGTTGCAGCATCAATCTCCGTGATCTCTGGCTCAACTCGCCTTGGCTTCAAAGATCCGCTCTCCTCTCCCTGTCTGTGCGGAGGTGTTTTTTAGACCGCGTTGTCTTCGCTGCCTCATCCAGGCATGCAGGGCGTTGCTGCTTCACTTGTGAATGTCTTTTGTACAGAATGGAGATGAGGGGCTGTTTGTGTGTTTAGTAGCTCAGGGGTTCATGTATATATTTTAGGAACAGTGGGTGGGTTTGTGTCTGTCTGCATTCCTTCATAATGACAAATTTATTTCACTTATTGTTTTTTCTTCTAAGGTGTTTTAGAGCATTTTTTGCCTTTATTTGGTAGCTTACAATAGGTAGATGACAGGAAATCAGTAGGGAGAGAAAGGGGGAACAACGTAGAACAAAAGTCATGGCCAGAATGTGAACCAGGGATGTTCATGGTTGGTGCCTGTTCTGTCTCCTTTCCTACAAAAGACAAACGGTGAACTCTTTGTAATAAACCAGATCATGATCGTTCCCTTAACCTAACTAAGTGCTGTGAGTGCTTAAACATAACCATAAAAAAGTCTGATAATGCTGTACTTGTTACGGATATTGTCCTGCAAGTTTGAATATTTTGGCAGAAAACAAACAAGATACATTCAAAAAGGGAGGCAAGTGTGCATTCCAAGTGGTTGCTCAACCTCAAAAATCAAATCAGTTCAAAAGTGGAAAAAGGTGGCACACCATCAAAGCAAACAATGCCTGCAGAACCTCAGAGCTCTAATGAGGGCCTATGATGGAAACAAAACGTCCACAAATGAAACCTAAATGACCATATAGGTCGCTTGTTCCTACTCTCAGGTACGACTCACAGGAGTGTGCCGACATACCGGAGCATCGCCGTAATGATCACAACGATAAACACCTGGTTAACACTGTAGAACAGTCTCTATTTAGTGAGGTTTAAGCATAAAAAGTATTAGGAAAAGTTTAGGAAAAGATTGAGGTTTAGGTCAAATTGATTCTGGACTAAAGAAACAACAATGACTACTGGGCTCAAATAAGATCCCAACAGCAGTCTCTGGTGTGAAAGTCTTACACTGACCCATCCATCCACCCCAACCTCCTCCTCACATGGACTTTGTTGCTCTTTACACTATGTGTTGTTAGATGCAACTTGACAACAGTGCTTAAGTATGGGTTGTAACAAACTGCTGCACAAATGACCTATGGCCTCATTTTTTCCAGGAGGACAGTCTCAACAGAAATACCTCAGCCATAATATTCTGACAAATAATGAAGTTCTACAGGCATTTTTTTTTTGTTGCCTTAATCGTGTGCTGCCTTTTTCCACTTTTTGAATTAAATACATTTTACTAATACATTTGGTATCAATGTTTGTAATGGCAGAGTTTATTATTTTACCTCTGCTTCACTCTCTTTTGATATGTGGTTTAAAACTGTACAGATGTGACACATCGAAGCGGACCTCATGATGGAGCACCCGCTCTGCTCTTTCTTGGCAATACACACACACACACAATGATCATAGGTTGGATCCCCGTAATTATCTGAAAATGATACCAGCCTAATTCAATGTAACACCTGTGATTGTGTGTGTGTGTGCGTGTGCGTGTGCGTGTGTGTGCGCTGCGTAGGTGTGTGTGTGTGCGTGCGCATGTGTGTGTGAGAAAGACTAAGTCAGAAAGAGAGAGACACCGGTAGGGGGATGGCCCCCTGGTGCACATTGTTACAGTGATTGACAGCTTTAGGAACCCAACTGGCAATAAAGTGCCAGTCGTGGGACACACACACACACACACACACACACACACATACACAGACAACAATGCCCCATGCTTGTCTGGCCTCTCTAGATTGACAGAGTGCAGAGTGTCAATCAAAAGTGTGTGTCACGGTCATCGACTCAAGCATCTTTAGCTTTAGACTTTTTTAGGCTCACTGGGGCAGTGACACACACACACACACACACACACACACACACACACTCTTAGAGCAGCCTGCCAACTCCTCTCTAAATAGCTTATGCTAAAACAATTAGCTGACAGTAGTCATATTTCTCATTCAGAACGCGCCGGCCGTCCCTGAGCGGCCCATTAATCATACTGAATGACAGGGTGGCCCATGATGAAAGCTACCTGTCACGCTGTCCACTTGTGATGGTCAAAAAAAAGCCATTCACTTTAACTTCTGCCCTCCCTCTTTCTTCTTCCTCTTCTCTCTCTCTTTCTGTCTTCTCCTCTTTCTCCATTCTCTTTTTCTTCCAGGGTTTTTGTTTTCTCAAGCTCCAGCAGCACCGACACCCCCCCTCTGTCTCCCATAAGAAGAAAAGAAATGAGAGAAAGACAGAGGCTCAGGGGGAAGGAAGGAATGCATTGAGTGAGTATATGATTGACCCCTCCAGTGTATCTCTGTTGCCTTTCAGGAGCTGCATGTGTCAGCAGAGTCTATGTGAAAAAAACACAAAAAACGAAATGCCGCCAGTTTCTGAAAAAGCTGCAGAAACTGCAACTGCTTGTTTTTCTTTCTTTAACCTGAACTGAAAGTTGACCCGGGCGTCTGCCTGTTGAGTGAGTTCTGTGACCCGATCAGACCTGTTAAAAACCCCCCCATAAGACCCTCAGTGAGAAAGTACACTTTGTAGTTTGCACTTTGGAGATGTGAGGTTTTCATCACAGACTGCAAGCTGAAGCTTCTTCCTTCTCCCTTTTTTGGTCATTATAAACCAACGTTCATCTCTGATATCCAGCCAGGAAACTTTGTAAATATCAAGAATTCTAAACAGAGTTTGATATGTTAGTTAAAGCGACTGCACTTCTGATTCCGAAAAGCTGAAGAATATTCACTGTTCTGTGTGTTTCAGTTCAGCAATTCAAGTTTTTTCTGCACAGGAAAACTGCTTTACTGCTCAAGATTGGAGCCCAACAGAATTAATCACCACTCATGGCTGCAGAGGCTGCTGTTGATCAGCAAAGTTACATTTTGTTGCTTTAATGGCAAGCTTGGATTTTTATGGTTTGCCCACCTGCTAATGTTGTTGCCTATCTTCCTGGAGTCTCTGAATATACATAATTAATGGAACAATAACCTTAAATTTGCAGTTAACTGTATGAAAGAACAAAAGAAAAAAAATCTGGTAGATAGTAACATACAGCAAAAATAAAAAACAACCAACACACACACATATTTGCCCAAGAATTTGTAATAACTTAAAAGAATTAAAAATATGGATATTTACTTTTACAATGTAAACTGAAAATTGGATAAACATGTTCACAAAAATTATGATTTGATTTGATAGTTTCTAAGTAAGTCTTCACTCATTTTCCCTGCAGTAACCAAAACACAACTTCACAGGACTTGCACTCTACCTACAACTTCTCATCACTGTATTGCATACTTTTGATTTTTATCATTTTTTATACTGAATATGATCTTGAGGAACTTTTGAGTTTCCATTTTCAGTGTTAAGTCTGGATTTTTGCAGTTTTAGAAATTAATATCAATGTTTAAAACAACCACAGGTTCAGCGGATCATATTTAATTTTTAGTGTTTTACCAAGCAGCAATAATATTCAGATTCCATGTTTTGGGAGAAAGTCTGGAGAAAGTTATTTTTTAGCCCATTTCTTCTGCAGGTCTGTTTTCCTGTCTCAAAAATTTAAGTTTTTCTCAGTCAGGTTGTTTGTCAGTGGTTTCCAACATACTGACATACTGTTAGAAAAAGTACTCATATTAGCATTTTCTGATTTGACACCCTAAGGTCTGGCTATGTTTAGGCAAATAAAACTATTTGGTTAAGGTTTAGGGAAGGATTGTCCTCAAGGTTGAAAGAAAGTGATGTTGACTGTTAGTCAGAGACTATGATGTGAAGACTTTCAAGTCTTCACATTGATTACTTATTGATTGCGATTAATATATATATATATATATATATATATATATATTTTATGATATGGATGGATTTTTATGATATGGATAAGTTCCCAGGGCAGGTTCCAGTCTTGGAGACAGATGTTTGAAGGTGTACAAGTAAGCTTAGCCATAATGCAGTGACAGGTTTTAAGTAATTGCCTACTGTAGTCAGATGGACACAGGGACAGATCTTGAGGTGGCTGCAGGTTTGGACATACTTCAAGCCAGGACCAGTGTTTGGCATCAAACACACCTGGACATGAGGACAGAGTCAGCAGAGGACAGTTGTTAGGTGGTAACCAGTGTAACAGGGTTCATTTCAGTGAGAGAGACAGATTTAAAGGGGTTATTAGGGGTCGAGTTGAAGGGGCTGAGGTTGATGCTGATCCGGCTGGGAGGACGACACAAGTGGTGTCTGACAGCAGCAGAATCCATTGAGCAGAAGGTCAGAGGTTCTTCAGGAGGACGGAGGAGTTTTCTTTTGGTTTGACCTCTGACCTCTGTCTCCTCAGACAGCTAACCCCATGCTGAAGGTCTGAACAAACAAAAATGGCCAATCAGCACTGTTGTTGTTGTTGGTTGGAGGTATGAAGATATAAAGAACCTGATGATCACTTGCTATCCTCTTTCTCTTCTTTTGGTTTGTTTTTCTGTGTGCTGACCTTTGCTTTCTTTATTTAAGTTTTCTTATGCAGTTTTTTCCCCTTATCTCCTCCTATCTCCTATCTCCTCTAATTTCTGTCTCAGTCATGTACTTTCTTTCCTTGTACTTTGCCACAGCTTAATTCTGCTACACACTTTCTGGCCACACTTAACCAGTTTAAACAATAAAACATCCTTTTTGTGTGTGAGAGAGTGTGTGTGAGTGATCCCCTACCACTGTATCTAATGTCTTTTTTAACTTTGGCTGACAGATGATTCATCAACCTGCCTCTTAATCATGTTACAGCAGAGTGGAGCCAGAGGTGAGGCAGAGCAGCGACTCCTCCCAAATATTTGATTTAATGGAGGCTTTTATCCAGACACCTCGCAGTCCCATGAGTGCATGTGTAGCAACTACGGTGGCCCCAGTGGGACTTTAACCCTCTAATCCTGATGTTACCGTTCTGTACTGTCCCCTGTTTAACCCCATTACTCTAGAGGGTTTGGGTCAGGTTTGACTCAACTCGTGAACATCACATTACATTCTGGAAAGCAAACACTTCAGTCACACATGGCTGACTTTAATCAGCTTACAAATCACTGTTTTTAAGAAACATATTAAAGATAAGGCTTAGCATCTTCTCCAAACTATGTCTTGGATGTGATGCATTTTTTTGTGCAGCTCCTCAGCACCAAGTTTATCATGCGATGATCTTGAGTAAGAATGTGAGAATCTCATGCATCAGCCAACGCCATGCTTTATTAATCTGGTGTCTCACTTTACAGGACAATTATGAAAGGATGTAGAGTAATGTAGTTTGGATGATTATACGCAATTCAGGATTTTCAATAAGGTGCAGCAAATTATGTGTTTTCATCAGAGTAAGATTACACTGAACTATGTGCTCCACATCAGCCCAGATCCATGTTGCAATTTAAGTCACACTTTCAAAACAAGTTGAGTGCTTTCTAACTCAACACTCTCAACATGTCACATAGAGACACTTGGTCCAGACCCCTTGGCAATGCTGAAACAAGGTTGTCCAACTGGATGTCTTCTGCATTTTTATATTTTCAGCAACAATATCCACTTTTTGCCCAAATGGGGCATTGAAAATGGATGCAAATACTGGTCACTCAGTCCTAAGTTGCGCATCTCAAAAACTTATAGCCACATTACAGTCTGCACATGTATGAGTAGTTCTCAGATGATTATTCATTTTGCTGGGCCCCAAAATCAAGTAGTGAAATTGATGATCATTAAGCAACCCCTGAACTTTTGTACAGTGCTACCATTTAGGCCGAAGTTTAACCTGATGAATACCAACAACAGAGTCCTTTTCATAGATGTATAGTATTTCTTTGGTAGAAAGTAGTTCTGGTAAAAATGGTGGATTATTCAGAGTAATGTGGATACAGTTTCTCAGATGAAGTATCTGTTGATTGTTTAAAATGCTATTTTTCAGGTTGGAACCATCACAATTATGTCCATTCACCTCCATTATACAGTACCACAAGCAGAAAACATGGACAAACAAAACTCAGTTCTTTCTTTGACAGTCCATTTATGTAGGCGTGCCGAACTGAGGATTGGACCACTGAACTTCAAACTGACCAATGAGGGCTGGATTTGGAGCTCACAGATGGCAACAATCAGCTGATGGCACTTGAAGAGAGAGAGAACTGTGAGCAGACAAGAGAGACAAAACCATGCGTTTTCTGCACCTGCTCAGTCTGGAAGAGGATTTTGTGGGAAATCATATTTACATTTAGGTACCAGAAATGCACTTTAATGCCAAAGACACACACACCCTTGGACACACACATTCTTTCTGCCATCCATCACTCAGGACATGTGTTCCAGTAAATTAAGAGTCTCTAAGGGTTTTTACTTTCTCATTAAATCAGCTTTTATTCTGCTGGCCAAACTTCCTTCCTCCTCTCTTTCATAGTGATGCTGACCTTCCCTCACCTAGCAGGGGAGAGCACACACACACACACACACACACACACACACACACACACACACACATACATTGAGCCTCTCTTCAATACAATTACCATGGAGGGGATTAGGCGGGGTGGCTCCCCGTGTGTTTTGCTCTCTCATTGTTCTTATCGTTTCCCTGCAGCTCGTCTCATCTGTTTGTGTCAGTCTGAGCCGAGCTGGTGCTCTGTCCTACCTGACACCAGTTCATACAGTTCGAACAATCCAATTAATGTATTGATAACACATCAGTCTGATCCTGATGGAGGCTGTTCAACAATTCAATCTTCTTTAGAAGGAACAATCTATGAAACAGAGCTGATCTGAGACAGAAAGTACCCTGCAGCCAACAGGAGGCCTGTAAAAATAAGGCAACCACAGTCTTGAATGTAATTTTATTCTTATTATTTTGTTTAACTGTATGCATTTTTCATTTCCATTTTCTGTTTGAAATGCTAATGACGGCTTTGACATACATGAACCTTCACTCCATTCACTTGTTTCTTGTCTTCTTTTACCAAAATTCCAGTGACACAGCACCTCCAAAACTAACGATCACAGTTTCTTAATATGTCAAGATGTTAAATGCTAGTGTGTAACTTTGCAAACATATGCAGGGTAACAAGGTTTAACATGGTAGCATGCTAACAAGTTAACCTGCTGACATGCAAAATGTTACATGTTAAAAGTCAGTGTGTGATCATTAAAAACAGTTTGCTTGAAATTCAGCTTGTGATAGCATGATACCAGAGTGTTGGTACAGGTAGAATGATACTTTTTTTTGAAAGCTCAATTTGAGGAATATAATGTTTTTCTTCCAATCCATCTTTAGTTTAAATAAATAAAAAAAAACTTAAATATTGTCCTACAATGAACAACAATTTTCAACTAATCTAAGAATGTAAAAATTATCATTTCAGTAAGGACCTATCTAATCAAAGGATAAGTAAACATGTTTGAGACTACAACCAGAAATTTATGTTTTCAGCTCTGTGCTAAAGACACATTTCAGTCAGTACCAAAAAACACTTGTGCCCATTACCTGGCTCCTGTTCGTGCTGATTATCGGCCAGAGTCCTCCCTCCCGATCAAAGTCAGCAAAGGCTCGATTATCTGATGGTGCTAAAGATTATCTTGCCAGCCAGATTTCCCTGTTGTATGAGGTGTGTTAAGAGGGATTTTATCGATCAAGCCGCCCCAATTAATATTAAACATGGTCAATATTTGCAATCAAAAATCCTTTTGTGTGGGGGGTACATAAAGGATAGCTGAGCATGCACTCTATGGATTGTCACATGGAACGGGATGATAGCCAATCGGGAAGCAAGCTGACTGAAGACAGAAGGACAACAAACAAAAGACATTGTCGTCCACCATGTTTATTTACTCCAGAGTTTTGAGAGTCAAGGCTCTCTGACTGGTTGTTGGTAGACAGAATCTGTTAGTGTGCAACGAGAAGACCAACACGGCACACTACACACTATAAGAACAAAACTGTGAAATCTGACATTTTTTGTGGGGGCTTGAGGTGTCAAATGAATTGCAATGGGTATATCAGCGTCATTGTGCTGCTAGAGGCTGCTAGCGTGCCAACAGCAAGTCTTTAAAAAAATTAGTGTTAAGCAAAGGTCTTTAAAGGAGTAGAGCGACTGAGCATTCCTGCTTGGAGGATGATGAGGTGTTTCCAAAATATGTTGAAGTATGCAGTGCGACCACTGCCAAGGTGTTTGACTACCTGAGGGTTTTTAGTTACGGGTGCGTTGTGTGTGTGAGTGACAGGGAGAGTTGAATCAGACACAGTGTGACTTGTAAAGCGACACTGTATTTAAACCAGAAGGCCGGCGGGCTTCAAAAGCAGCAGATAAGGTGGGGAGCTGACTAATGTGTCGCCATGCAGAGGTGTACCCACACACACACACACACAACACACACACACACACACACACACACATAGGTGGTTCTGGGGCCAGACAGTAATTACAGCTCTCAGCTTTAACCTCCAAAGCGGAGGACAGGGATGGGATAGAGTGGTTATCTGAACATACACACACACACACACACACATACAAGTGAGTGAGACAACAGACACATAAGTGAGGACAGCATTCAAAAGTATATTGTACTCAGACCCAAACTAATGTGGGGTTCGTATTTTACATGTTGTTACTAGTAGTTGGTGAGACTATGAAATGGCAATCCAGGGAAGAAGTCCGTTCATGCAAATACATCCATGAGTCTGTCAGAGAAAAAATTGGCACAGGTAAACAGCTCAACTATGTTGTTATGAGAACAAAGTAATTCACTAGAAATGTGGGCTAATGAATTTAATAATATGACAGTGCATTTGCTTATTGTAGCAAATTGCAGGTTCAAGACGCTTGTATTATAACTTTTCTTCCCAAGCCTCTGCATCAGGACCCCATGCTGTGCTGTTTCAGAAGTAAATCAGAAGTAGATCTAGACGTAGATCAGTGCTGTTGATTCTGGTTCTGAGGACTGTGAGACAGAGGGTCGGGTGGGTGGACTGAATCTTCCATAGTGTTGATGCTAGTCTGATGAGAGGAAGCAGAGAGAAAACAAGGTCAGACAGGTAAACAGATATTTAGGTGGCAGATAAAAAGAGAGACAACCAACTGAGCACAGACAAACAAGACAGACATGCAAGCAAACAGAAAACTGTCTATGCCACTTTGGATAAATGTGAACTCCCTTTGGTAACATGTTGCAAGTGTTTTGACCACTTTTTTAATTTAGGTCTGCACCTAACAATTATTTGTGATTACAGTGAAAAATACTCAATTTCCCATCTTCAAATATCCGACCAACAAATCTAAAACCCAAAGTTTACAACAATATAAAACATCAAATCTTTATATTTCTATATTTCCTATTTCTTCACCCTACCTCTAACCTTAAAACCAAATCTTAACCCTCAAACAGTCACTTAAACTTGTGGGGTCCAGCATTTGGTCCTACAAAGCTGCCGGACACACACACACACACACACACACACACACACATGCAGAGCTGCAGGCCAGGTAGCACCTCAGTTGATGGATAAAGGTCAGAGGGGGAATTGGAGAGGCAGCCAGAAACGAAGAGGGAGTGTGTGTGCGTAGTGTGTGTGTGTGTGTTGGTCTTGCTTGGTGTGGCCCATGTATGTGGGCTAGGTATGTGTGTGTAGAGGAGTTCAGGTGTTCATTCACAAACCCATCTGACATGACACATTCCAGGAGGCTACACACTGTACACACACACACACACACACACACACACGCTTGAATACACACAGGTTTCTTGATCAGGACAAGGTTGACAAGAATACTGTGTAATATATTAATATTATTCTGGAAACTAAATGGTGAAATGACTTGAACCAGGAGTGGGGGATGGGGGAAGATGGGTGGTGGTGGTGTTTATAACAGATCAGAACAGATGCAAGGCAAGCCAAGTTGAAACCAAAAATGTTCCTGCAGCTCAGAGTCACTTGTGGAATGATCTACATTGAGAATATTCTGAAATTGTAACAACTTGTGCTGATACTGTATTTCATTTTGCTTGCACGCAACACTTCCCTTGAATTTCCCCGATTCATTCTTGCATGTATCACATTGTGCAACAGTCGTCATTGTTCTAAAAGTATGAGCTTGTTCAGTTCTACTTAGAACCAAGTTACGCATGGTATCAACACTCAAACTGGAAGCAACTTCTCAGATGACTTCGTGTACATTTGTGAGGTGAGGATATTATTTAATACAGGAAAGCATGTGTTAAATACAATAGCACAACTAATTTTAAGCTAGCATTGTCATTTTAAACACCATAAAGCAAAATACATAAAATTAGGAAAGATACATTTCTGTCATTTGCGTTATTAGGCAACATCTAAGTTAAACGGGTCAGCAAGGCTCCACCAGGTTTTTTTTTTTTTTTCTTAAATAACATTAATCTTAAATTTTAAAACTGGTAAAGCAATTTGCATTGGTTGTCAATCTCAAGAACAGACAATAGTGATGTGCTTGACACAGAGTATAATTATAATTATTATGTGCAGCAGAGATAACATTACATAGCACTCTCTCTCCCTCACACAGCCTGCTTCTGTCTCCCTCTCTGTCACAGACAAGTTTCCACCTTGCTGTCTATCTTCACCCCTCTACTCTCACCAGTATTTCTACATCTTTTCTTTTTTCGCTGCAGTTTTGCCCATTTCCTCCAATCTTTTTCGCCTCTGTGCACCTATGGCACATTATCTCCTCTATTTATCATTACCTTCATTTAGACTTTAGACAAATATGATACATATTTAAAATTAAATTTGATTTTCGCATCATTGGTATCCAGTTATACTGTATTGTCCAGTTACTAGTTGTTAATCCACACCTTCCAAACTAATCAGAATCCAATTGTTGGCTTTGACATTTTACTTGAATATACGCTCATGAACCAGTTGTCAGAAATTTTAGCCATTTTCCATTTACACTGTATAAATTAGTTTATGCATTCAGTAAATGGAGGCGCACAAAACGAACTAAAAGCAAATCTAAAAGTTCAAATCTATTAAATAACCGAAAGATGGTGTTTTGAGTTGCAGCGATAAATCTGAGGTGAGTGGTGGTCGGGGGTGGAGCACAGATAACTCATCAGGCAGGTTGCTTCCTACTGTAAGTGATAAATGATTAGGGAGAGGAGGAGGACAGATCATTGAGAAAGAGAGAGAGAGATGATAGAGGTGACTACATCCACACTCAGTAGCTAAATTTGCAGATGCTACTCTCTGTTTTGTCCTCTGTCCTCATAAGGTTGGTGATTTTCCTCCTCCCTCCACAGAACTGTTCAAACAAACTTCTATAGCTGATAAGCCCACAGTGTTAGTCAGGGGTGAGAGGCAGTTAGGATGACACAACAGACGACACTATGGTGCTTGTGTTACAGGTTACATAAATACAGGTGCCATTTACGACCCACAAAGACAGGGTGGTGTTAGTCACTGCAGGAAAATGAACCACATTGACTTCATTTCACTATCCTTGATTTTCAGGCGTTCATTGAACATCTTGTATTCCATAGAGAACACACATGAACACAAATTTCTAGTCCTTCTCTACTTTTTATCACTTTTACACCTACCCAATCCCAGTTCTTTGTGAAATGATGTCATACAACTAAATCGCAACAACAAATACATTTTATTGGAGGGTGAGGTGATAGTGGATTGAGATCTGACTGCCAACAATCTCACACATTTGGACGAGTGTTACACTCTCAAACTCACACATAAACACACAGGAGCCAGCCCTGAGCAAAGAAAACAAACAAACATAGGAAATAGTCTGTTGATTTGTCCAATACTTTTATCCAGGACATAGTGTTTCAATCCTGATATCCTGATGGAGGACTCTGCCCTTTCCTTCCTGATGATCGCCTTCACACAACCAACTCTTAATTCAATAATCCAAATATCAATGAATGAAATGAATTATTTGCACACCCTGATGCTGGTTATAGAGATAAATTAATGAGAATTAACTACTTAATGTTAATTTGTCAGTGTTTAGAACATTTTAGATACAAGATGCACCAAAAAGACACTTTGCCTATAATAAGCAAAAAAACATATTTGATTTAATTGCAGCACTGCCCCATCCTCCTGCCACATACACCCCTGGAAGTCCCATCCTGTAAGCACGCTGCTAACCATCTACAACATGCCTGATGTCCTCCACTGTGACAAGTAAGGTGGGTGGGGAGCAACAATTATGTGGGCGCACAAAACATTCTCCCCAATTCAATCTGCTTGCATCGAACGCCCTCCTCAGGACGCCCAGAACGGTGCAGTAGACCGCTGACAGTCCAGTTCACATGAGGGACCGCGGGAGGAGGGCACCCACAGACATGGGGAGAACTTAGAACCCAACACAGAAAAATCCCAGGAAGCCAGCTTGTTCAAACCCAATGCCTTGTTGCTGTGATCTGACGCTGGTAACCACTCTGACCATACAGTGTCGACAGAGGTTTTTCATTCAGTCATTACAACCTGGTCTCCTTCCTGAACCACAGCTGCCCCAAAGAAAAAATCTGGAAGCACATACAAGATATTGAACTTTTGCAATAAAAGATTGGTGTAGACAGACTGTAGCAACTGAACTCCGGATTGATTCAACAGAGTTTGTCCTTGTAACAAAGAATGTGTGACTTTTAACACAGCTGTGATTCTCTCTTGGGAAACGCACACACTTCAATCATATTCCCACCCAAACTCAAACCGCAGGGGAAAATACTTACCTTGTGGTTCACTGTGAACGTCATCTCAGCTCGTAAACTTTACACACACACACACACACGCCCGCACACCTTGGCTGATTCAGCTCAGTGCTGATTAGAGTGGTTGCAATAGCCAGCGTGTGTGTGTGAGATCTGTAATCGTAGCCCGAGGACACTTCTCTGCTACCAAAGCCATGTGTGTGTGTTTGTGTAACAGGTGGTCCCGCTGTGCGTGCATGTGTGTGACTGCAGGGCTGGATGGACACTCTTCCCTCACATAAAGGACACTTCCTCTCTCCTTTGTTTACTCCCTCATCAGAGTAAACAAAGACGACTACCTCCTACACACACACACACACACACACACACACAAAATCAGGTAGGCAGTGGAGTGGTCATTTCCCTCTGTCAGGTATGTCAGCCCTGAGGCCAGAGCAAAAGGCTCAGTGACACTACAAGTGCTTGGTGGCAGAGATGTCCCATCTCCCATTGTCCACGGAAGAGATTTGTTTTCATTCCCTGTACACGTCCCAGAAACATCACAAAGATATACACAATGGTCACATCTGTACAATCATGCCCTTCCTGTATTCCAGCCCATACTTATATACTCTGGGTGTAACGCGTGTGTATTAATAGAAAAGCTAAGTGTGTCTGTGCATCAATGTGTGGTTTGTTCAGAACTGCTGCAGCAAAAAGGACAACTGACCAACCAAAGTGAGTCCTGTATTTACGTAATTAGAGTGCAGTAATGTGATGGCTGGATTGAGGAGTGATCCGTAATATTTGCCAATATTAAAGCACACATATGGCTCTGAGAGTAGGGTGTAGGGAGATGTAGATTTTTTGAGGCAGTGTGTGTATAGATGTTTGTGTTTGGTGGCTTATAAAACAGGGGGACGTGGTAAAGGAACAAGGAGAACAGTACAGCAGGTCACTCAAATGAGCTAACAGCACAGATATGAAATGTTGCTGTATCTGACTCCATTGAAATAACAGCCGGGTTTTACCAACCATTACACTTTAATTTTCACCATCTTCGATCCAAATACTGAGCGTTCTGGGTCAGAAACTATTTAGTTAATAAGCTGAATACTGATATAATATGAATGAAATTATCAGAGCTTCTGTCATTGAAACTGACGGACGTGATCACCAAGTAGATAAGACTCTCCACCTGTTGGTCTTGTTGGAAGGCAAAACACAGTTCATTTGCAGCTTGGCAGAGTTGTGTTTAACGGCATAGATGCTGGCTTATTTTGGCTATTGGTTGAGTTACATACAGAAATGTGCATAAAAGCTGCTCAATAAGGAAGGAAATATATCTAAAAACTGAAGGAATGATTTGGATAATTGTGAGAACTCAAGCAAATATTCATATTTGGTAGTAATGGGAGAATCTGTGAAACCCAGTGCTCAGGTTTGTGAGATATATTTTAGGATGTTACCTCTTGATCTTACCGTTATTCCATAAAGTTTTCTCTCTGTGTTCAAACGCTCGACTGGCTGCCTCCTCCGTGAAAACAGGCGCCCTTTTAAAAGCTCGAAAGGAGCAGAACAGCAGCCCCTTGTTCCCAGCAGAGGTCGCGACCTCTCACCCCGGCCCGGACCCGATACCCCAGCCTGCTGGCTCGGCGGGCGCCCGCCTGAGATATAGTAGACCACCGGTAGTCCCAGGTGTTACCTCACCCCAGGGCTGCCTGGAGGTCAAACCAGCTACCACCTTATTCACTTCCTTCCGCTCTTAAAATATCTGGGTTTCTACATTTCCTCTTACATTTATTGATCAGTCAGTCTGACACTGACATTGCCTGTGTTCTGATGTTAGCACTTAGATCTTATATTTATTAGCTTTTTAAAATCTAGTCACAGAACCAGAACAAACACAGAATTCTGCAGACAGATGTCTCTGGCCTTAAAATTGCATCTCAAAGTCGTTGTCTTATGCAAAGACCAGCGGTCAGATCCTCACTAGAATATCCAGATATAGTTTCAGTATACTAGTTTAAATGGGGTTTTAGAGCAGTGAGTTTTTATTTTTTAATGATGCCTGTAAAAGGTCTACACTGTACGTTCCAAGGCCCTTGACTTGTAGCACGAGTAGCCAGCGTGCAGTACATCAGGATGTGTCATAGAGTCTGAACAAACCATAACAATCACTGCACACCGTCCACTCCATACCTGTTGTTAAAATCTGTATTAACTTCTGTAGGTGTTCTACAACATCAAAGTAATGTTAAGGTTTGTCCATTTCTGTGATGATGATGATGATAATTGATGGTGGGTGACACTTTACCATATTATTTCTCAGTTAGTTGTCGCTGTTGTTATCGGGTTTAAGAGTTAACAACAGTAATAAAAAAAGATGAGTTTATGGACACAAAACATTAATAAAAACAAACAACATTTAAATAACAGTTTGAGACTGAAAGAGGTAAATTATAACAAGTCCAATATATATCGTGTATCACATCTTTGTTTTTCTTCTTCCTCCCCATTAATCATCCTCATCACCCTCAGATATACTCAAGACCTTGTTGGGAACCCTGGACTAAACAAATAGTAGTTAATAATACATATAAAGCAACTGTAACTAGCTCCAAGTCCAGCAGCTACACAGTAAATGTTACTATATGTATATCAGTATCAACAATCCAATATTATACATAACAGTATTTCAGTGACAGGGGAGATTTTTCTTCCCAACTGCTAGTTGTACTTTGATATTTGTATGTGATGGGTGAAAATGTTCAGGTTGGAATTATAACGTCAGAACATCCAAACCCAAGGTCTCACATTGAACTGAGGAAATGCAAAACTAACTAAATCATCCTCACTCTGAAACAGCAGGTCAACACACACACGCGCATGCACACACACACACACACACACACACACCCTTCCCTGGAGGGACCTACTGATGACAGGTAGCGACTCAGACAAGGAGAAAGGAGGAGAGAATCAAAGGGAGGTGGAGAGAGAGGGGGAGGAGGAGAAGGAGGAAGGGGGGTAAGTGAATTGGGGGGACAGACCTCGGTGTGTTTGCGTATATCAAGCTACATGTGTGTATGGACGAGTGAGGTGATTCCACACAGTTCAATGTTTTTCATTGTTATGGACATTAAATGAAATACTCTAACACTCCTGAGACTTAAATAAGTCTCATTATTTTAACAGTGGGATTTACAGTTACATATAGTTATAGATTAATAATAGTGATCGCTTTGTTTTAACATTTGCAAACACACCATCAGGAATGTGTCAGTTATTTTAAATTTCTTTTTTTTTTTTAACTTTTCATTATTGTCCTGATTCTTTCTCAGAAACCTTCATTTATCACCTCTGGAGTGTTGATATTTTGGATAAAAGCCACAATTTTTTCTCCTCCAGCACCTTTTTGTAGTCTGTCTTGCTTTGCAATCATCTCTATCAGCAATGATCCTTGTTCAGTTTTCTGAAAGCTTTGTGAAACTTTTTGGTCAAGTTTTGATCATAAACTCATGTAAACAGATTCCTAAGGACGCAATAATTTAAATCAGTCAGTTGTGTGTTCTGAGTTTGATGACGAGACCTGTTGTTCTATAGAATATTGTCTTTGTTTTATAATTTCTTCTGAAATTATGACCACATGCACTTTCCCCTAATTTCCGTTAAAAAAAATAAATACGTGAGCGACAGATGGATAAAAGTAAACATTATACATCTGGCGATGACCCACATTAACCCTCGTTATCACTCCTGTCTCAAGCCCTCCCTCATTCATCTTCTCGCCTCCGGGAACGAGTGAAAATCTCAGCCTCCCTCCTGCTGCTCGCTGCTCGTTGGAGTGTTGGGTTTCCAGGAAGATGGTGTAAAATATCTGACCGGGCCTGCTTGTAATTGACAGCCGCTTTCCCCTGACTAGCAGTTCTTTAACAGGACAGGAAGTTCAAGGCCCACCAGGCTGCCGCGAGGTCATGGACCAAAAACTTTTGAAAATGTGGAGATTTTTCAGTTCATTAGAAAGATTCTTAATTTCTGACTGATGCTCCCATCAAAGGTTTCAGGCTAAGCCTTTCTTCTTTAATAATAGTTTAAACTTTTCCACTTGGCCACCGAAATAAACATCAGGCTTTAACACATCTGGCAGTAGATTTAACAAAAAGAAACATCTATCAGAGGTAGCTAAGGCACTGTTTACACAGCAAAACAGTAAAACTTTGTTATGGTTTGGCCTTTCATTCACATGACACATTTTGGGGCCTGAAACACAAACTTTTGAGACCAGATCCAGAGTATTTGGTTGAAACAGCACCTACTGTTGCAATGCGCTTCTTCTTGTGATGACACTATGTCTTCAGTTACGTATGAATAAAAGACCAACAACTGTTGTCGGGTACTTGTGTCATCATGACTTTGTCACAAACTCACCAATGCTCTCTCTTCTAAAGTAACTTTTAAACTATCCAGTTGTAATCTTTTGTTAAAACCCTACATCATCTAATCCTCTCACTGTTGTTATACAGGCATCTCTGAGCTAACCACGACCCTTCTACTTGCCTATAAATATGAATACGGACGAGATCAGATTTTTAAAAACAAAACTCCATTATCTGAATTCTATGAAGTAAGTCTCTGCACAACATATTGCTGGAGAAAGGCTCTGATCCAAAGCTGCAGTTTTAGTTGAAAGCAGTTACAAACTTAAGGGATTTTGAATGAGGTTTTCTCACTTCTAGAACAGTTGTGGTTTCACTTTGGCTCTCTGTTTCATCTGCTAGCCTTACCTGTGATCTTTTGAGTCCAAGCCAAAGTAAGTTGGCATAATGCTTGCTACACTACAACTCCTGACTTTACTAAACTGCAGCCAAGACAGCCTGTAGAAGACAACAACATGTGAAATTTATTGATTACACATTTAAATGAGAGATTGTCAATGATAAGTTTTAACATAATATCAAGAAAATTGCTTGGTCCATGTCAGTGAACCTGACTGTACAGGGCCCGTAATTAAACTGCTGTGTATATGTATGTGTGTATTATATAAACATCTGTGTAGCATGGCCATATACAAATATGTAGTAGT
Source organism: Lates japonicus (assembly GCA_033238685.1). NCBI lineage: Eukaryota > Metazoa > Chordata > Actinopteri > Centropomidae > Lates > Lates japonicus. Next base: position 4,153,548 of record BRZM01000255.1, on the reverse strand, counting down.
ACCATTGTTCAAAGAGATGTGAGGTAATGCGTGTAACAAGTATTAAACTTCACAGTAACATATCCTGCAGCATCTTTGTTCTGACGGAGACGTGAAGGCAGAGAGACAAAAAAAAACAACAAATGGATGATATCATCGGTTTCAGCTTTCACTGTTAATTAGGACTCTTAATTATTTAGGCACAAATAAACTCAACATTATAAATGTCTGCCTCAATTCCCTATTTCATCTAATGTAGAAATACTGAACATAATTACCTGTGCAGGGAAATGTACTTGGCTTGGACACTAATTCATATAGCAGCCCAGTGTACAGTATGTGTCTGTATGAAATGCTGCTGATGGAGCTGAACCCAGGTCATTTTTACACTTTGCGTACTTTCACCAAGGAAAGAACCCTTTAAAAACCCTCTAGAATTAGATTTAGGGTCAGATGTGTATTAAGTTTTTTTTTTAGAGTACAACAGCTGAATTTCAATTTAACAGACCAAAATCACAAAATGATCATTCATAAATACATAAATAAATCTAGGCAAAATGCATGATAAAAAGTGCTCAATTCACAATGATAAAATATCTAAAACATTAATTCAACAAATGCTTTACTATGATTACTGATTTACTATTATTTGGTTTGATGCCTCTTTTCCTAATATCACTCATCAAGGGAAGTGGTGGCGTGTGTGTGTGTGTGTGCATGAGCGTCAGCTTCAGGTAGCAGGAGGTGAAGCTGGAGCAGATTTTAGCACCTGTCAGACTCTGTCGGCATCAAACCTGAGAGGACACCCCTGACCCAGAGAGGCACGCAGCTACACTAATTACACACACACATTCCCTCTCTCTCATACACACACAAAGAGCATTCACACAATGGCGCAGCGCTCAAAGGCCCACAAATACACTCAGACACACATTACAAAACATTGGAAAATCTCAACACATCTACATTTTTCCTCACACAACAAATCATGTCAGTCTCTCTCACTCTCTCTGACTCGTGCACGCACACACACACAGACACACACTTGTATTTGGCAGGACTCAGATCAAAGTGAAGCCCTCAGACTGTCAGTGCAGTCTCTGCCTCGGGCTGACAGCAGCCACAGTTCATCCAGTGTTTACATTACAGCACTTTCTACTCTCTGCACACACACACACACACACACACACACACACACACACACACATACACATGCATACGCAAAACGACTGATCTGTAGTCTGATAAGATGGCATACATCTTCACACACATGAATTAACCTGCTGCGAAGAGAGTGCAGCTCATCTGGAGGAGCCAGAGATTGAGGAATAAAAAGGGTCAGAGGTCAAAAGATGTGACAGTAGGTAAACATGGATAAACAGGAGGCTCATACCAGGACTGGAAATTTTAATTTCCATTGATTTGGAAAGTGCTGCCTGTAGGGAGTTATTTTGAGGGTTCTTCCTTTAATGAAGTTTAGGATCTCAAACTTACATAGACATCCTCTTCCATCCTGACTAAATATGAAGCACTTAAACGTTAGGCAAAGTTTTGTCAGTGTGACTCAGCCGTAACGAAATGCAATTCTGCAGATGGGCTAAGGCTGTGTGTGTATCTAAATGCAAATGTCACTGACGACCTGTGTGTTTACATGACTGTGTGTGTGTGTCCTTGCATGCCCTACTTCATTCTCAGTCCTTCGCTGTGGTATTCTCTGTCTGTCTGCTTCCCGTTAAAATTAATAACAGGAGCTGACTGAAGAGCACTGAGACGTGCCCCCATCCAGTACATACAACACAGTTTTAGACGGATACTTGACCTTCTATTGACATAATAGCTTCATTAGTCCCCCTCAGAGTTAACTCTAACTTTCAATCTAAATCCTAACCTTAACTCCAACCTCAACCACTTCTTTTGGCTCATCTCTGTCCCTTTAGGTTTGGGAGTGAATTGTGCCGATTGAACTGGTGATACATTTAGAGATGTGCTTTTTCAGCTGCAGTTTAGAAAATGGGCTTTCCATATATCAAGGAAACTCAGGTCTGGACCAACTTAAAAGTCATTGATATTTATTAAAGCATTTTCCGCAGTGGTGGATGGAGAACTTGTTTTAGCACATTTTCATTGGTTCACTTTTCAGTTAGGCTAACAAACTGCGGTCTATTAAAGGGACTCAAACCATGTGATCACAGGGTCCGTAAAAACATTCATCCATTTATTATCTATACTGCTTTATCTGTTAAGGGTCATGGGGTGGGGCTGGAAACCAATCCCAGCTGACATTGGGCGAGAGGCGGGTACAGGATCGCTATTCATCGAGGCCGATCTACAAACAGTGCATATAAAAAGGCATTACACAGCACATATTCAGTCTGATATCATATAAATTTAAAATTCTGGCAGTAATTTCACAAAATTTTAAATTATATGGAGCTTGTGGTCACATGATTAAGTCTCCTGTATAGACACCTGTGATTGCCTCCCAAAGGACAAGTGAACCTGATGAAGCAAAATGTTCTCTTTTATTTTTTGGTGTGTAGCAAGTAACTTGTTTGTTTTATATTCTTCTCACAGTGCCTGTGCTTGACCAGCAGCTGAGTGAATGATGTCGTGCAAGAGGACGCCTGATGTTGTTTACTTATGAGCAAGGTTTTCGCTTTAATGGTTTAAATGCTTCAGATGTGATGAAAGCAGTAAACCGAGCCAAGATGGAGGATCAGTGAGCCTGCTTTAAACTCAGGCTTAACCTATCAACTCTGACCATCAGCCCCAGGGCCTGCACGCCGCACACACACACACACACACACATTTCACAGAGCACGCTTTTGAATGCAGAGGAGATTTTCAATGCGTGAGCACAATATCTGGGTTCCTAAATGTTTCTGAAGTCAGATCTGATTTATTTTTGGTTCAGTATCATCTCCAGAGTGTCTGAGGTTGAAACCAGAGGTGTGATCTGAGAATAAACTGTTATGGATGAAACTGCCCGGCACCCCAGGAGGAAGATCTCCACAGAGGCTTTAAAAGCTCAGCATTAGGATTAGTGAATATTCTTTATGTCCAGAGTAGAAGCCATGGTGTGATGGACAACAGAACAGGAAATGCATCTAGCAAGTGTGTAAAAATCAGAGGCTTTAAGTAGAAATGCAATGATTCTTTTTCAGATCCCACAATTCATTAACTGAAAATTGCTTAATTCTGAAAAATATTCTAAGGAACAACATTTGTGGTTTTCTATGTTTTTGCTTCTAGAAAACTAACAACAAAGCACATTACATCACTGCAGACTGTTTTCCAAATAGTAACATCAGTTTTGTGTCTATTTCTATTCTGTTTTCTGTTCATTTTGGCCTGTGTCAAGCCTGACTTGTTGAAATTCAGAATTCTATATGAAAACTGACAGTGACAAACACTTTTATTTGTTGTAGTTGGTTTTCTATCACAGCAGCTGTAATGGTTTTGTGAGGAGTTTCTTAAGAAACAACAAGAAGTAGGGTTGTCTGTCTGCAGCAGGTTTTAAAATCACTTTCACAGAAGCCAATTAAAATGAGCTACCTACCAGCAGCCCAAAGGGAGAAATCAATCCATAATATAACAGAATTAATATGTTCCCAGATCTCAATCTATTTGTGTTTTACAGCATCACATATAACTGATACAAACACAGCCGTCAATATTAAAATAAGAGCTACGCTGTAATAAGTCGAGGAGAATAAGGTTTCCTTATTTACACTTTCATACGCAATCACCCTCTCATGGGATTCCTCACCACCACCTGCAGGAGAGCGCTGACGCCACGCTGCCTTCCTGCTGCTGTTATTAATGACCATCTGTCTCATGGGAGCTGACAGGCAGGAACGCCTGACACAAGTATGAACTGGGAATTTGACTGCAAAGGAAGGAGAAGGAGGAGGCAGGGGAAGGAAAAGGAGGAGAGCGCAGGAGGCAGACAGGCAGGCAGAGAGGAGAATGAGAAGAAACAAAAAATAAAGCACCTGAAGTTTGAATTCCAATTGATGTGGCTTTTAGCCCTATGATGATATTATAGTGAATCTAATCTTTAATTTTTAATAAAGGTATTTTGTTCCAATGATGTGATTCTGACTTGGAGGGTTCAAGAGACAGACTATACAACATAAGGTAATGATGAAATTGCTGCTGGTTTATTTACTGAGGTAGTGGTTCTTATAGTTACTTTGTCAATGTAAAGTTTCAGTTCTAATTACTTATTGTAATTAAAACCATAAAATTGTGAGCGAAAGGGAATACAATAGTCAAAATAAATGGAAAATACATCTGCTGTAGTGAATGAGTTGATGCCTTTAAGTCTTTTTAAATCCCATCATTATATCACTCTGAAACCTTTCAAACATGCAGCTAAAACATACGCGGCCTAAGTGATAAAAAAATAACTCCTATTTCAGATGGTTTCATGCTACTGAGAGTTGGATTTTTTTCCCAAAATAAATTTTCACAGAAGGAAGAGAGAAGGATCAGATTCAATGCACAGTTATATATGAGACTGTCCAAATATGCAGCCTCCCTCTCAAATCAGCACTGTAAAATAACAAAGACTCTAAATACTGATAAGGAATCTATCTGCATGTCAGACCAGTTTAAGTTCAGATCATTTTGATTCATTAAGCCCACATAAAGAAATTCCTCTGTATCCTACTCTCTATATGCAGTGGAACTACAGGAAATTAAATGTATATGTAAAATATTATTTGTGCATCAAGAAAAAGACAGAGACAAAACTAACATATGTCAGCAGCAGGAGGTCCATGCAGGTAGACATGAAAACCAGGTCAAAAAAAGAAGAAACATATATGTAATAATAATAATAATAATAATAATAATAAGCAGCATTTGTATTCATCTTGTGAGAGATTTGGTTTCAAAACGAATTTCCTCTTCATTAAACCTGCTGCCTTCTTCAAACATGACATCTGATATGACAGATCATTGTCTAAGATTTATTTTGACGTGTGATTTATGTATTAGGGGGATTCCCCTGAGCTTATATTGAATGTCAGCTGGAGATTTATGCTTCTGCGTGTGAATATAATATGGAACCTTTTAATCATTAAGTCCAAAAAAAATCTGTTTAAAGGAATATCATATTGGATGGTCTGGAAGTAGAGTTAAAGATGTATATTTTAAAAACCAGTGCTTAACCTCGGGAACAGAACATCCTTTTAAATGGTATCTTATTACGCACAGTAGGAAAAGCAACGTTTCCAACCGTGTTACTGCACAATAACTGACGCCAAATGTGATCAGTTTAAATATTATTAATGATAGAATGGGACGGAACTGGGCGAACATTTTTTTTGTTTTTAATAACATTAGTATCCCCCCCCCCGCCCCCCCCCCCTTTTTTTTCTTTTAAACAGAAATAATCCTGTTAATTGAATGTGTGAAAACCAACAGTGTGAGCGTGTTTCCATCAGTCTGCTCGGTCGGAGCTCATTCACCTTTATGCGTTAGTTAAGGCAAACCGCCCACAGCCAACACCAACCAACAAACTCTCCAATCAACACCGGTCAAACGCAAACGTTCCTCACTGGGAAAACACACCGATAACAGCTGGAAGTGTGAGCATATAGCGCTGATTGGTCTGATTTCACAAATCTGTCTCCACTGCTCTCTAATCTAATCCATCTCTACCTTAATTAACCCGAAAAAGCACACAACAAATTTAAAGTGTTGAAGCCAAACTATGTTAATTTTGTTGTTTGAACTTAAATAGTTTTGTAAATCAAGAAAATACACGACTCACCCTCAACACCTCAAACACAATTTGCGCACCTATTCATCTTCATCACCTCGTTGTCGCCAGAAATGTACCCGGTTTTAATCATTATTATTATTACTATTTTTATTATTTTGTCAGAGAAAACCTTTAAGAAATTCTTTCCTTGTAGGTATAGTCGCAGCCCACAGCTTCACGGCCGCTGCAGGATACACACTCTTCACAAAGAAAACGGTTTTTACGCACAGACTGACTGTTACATCTTGAATTCAGGCCTCCGAGTACAAATTCGTGTATAACATCCATCTCATCTGGGGTAGGCCTGTTCGAGGTTAAAATATAATTTCCCTTCTTCTCTGCAAACCGCAGGGAACAAACACAGCCTCAAGAAGGCATGCAGTTTAAAAAACAAACAAAAACAACCACCAAAAACTAGTTCTGGACCCACCACCTATTTCTACCTATTAAATTTGACTGTCCGAGGTTTGTTTTGGCTGCTCTCATTTGTTCAGCCGGTCTCGCGTATGACTTCCAACAGCACAGCCTGAACAAAACAGCAACAAACCTCTGCCTTTTCCTCTTCTATTTAAATTTGACTCTTTGACTCCATAAAATCCTGCAACGGTAACGGTTTTAACAGGATTGTCAAAAATAAGTGCAGTACGTTTTTAAAAAAGTTTGTGTATCCACACAGTCTAGTTTGATTCAATAAATACATGAAATAAAATTGCTATTTCAAAATCTGTATTCTATTCCAAACTACACTAAAAATGGTCAGTCCTGCTTTATTTCTTTTTCTACCCGTCGCCTTCCAAACTAAAGACCAGGCTGCCGCAACTAAGCTCCAAACCTGAAACTTGCTCTCGAACCTGCGCCAAACTCTGAACGGCTCCCAGCTGATTGGCTACCTGCGAGTTTCCTCCATCCGCTGCCATCTGATCCTCTCTCTCTCTCTCTCTCTCTCCCTTCCCAACACACACAAACACTCAAACACACTGTCTCCCTCTCCTGCGCTCAGTCTCTCTCTCTCTCTCTCTGAGCGCACCGCCGCGTCTCTGCTCTGATCTCCAAACTTTTTCTTTCTTTCTTTCTTTTTTTTTTTTTTAAATTCTTTCTCTGGTCCGCGCGGTGAATGAACGAGCCTCGTTAACATATTCAGACCAACGTCATCCTGTGAAGGTGGATCATGCCGTGCAGCCTTTTCTATAAAACCCCCCGCAGCCCGTTCACTGTGGAGGAATAGTCACCGGTCTGGCAGAAAGGCGAGAAGGAAACTTTCCTCAAGACTAAACGGATATTTCCCAGCACTGAAAGCAGGCAGTTTCGAGGTAAGTCTGTTCCGTCTCTTTGAGAATAGAAACTTGCTGTGAAAACGATGAGGTGACTAATTTGTTCAACCTTTTGCGCCCATCCTGATCGTTTCCAAGTCGCTTCCTCACATCTCACCTCTAGTTTACTTTACCACGCCTGGTAATCAGCTCCACACTGTAGCCTACTGTATTCAAATCCCCTTTCCTCTTCTGTTTTTCTTAAAACCTAATTTATTGCCATTGCTCTATAAACCTCGGGCCGCCCGTGGGGGGGGGGGGGTGGCTGAGCCCCCTGAACTGTACCTATAAAGGCGCATAACCTAATAGACAAGCCGGCGCATGTAAACCTGTAAAACTATTTGGAATAGTTGACAGCTACTCCTCATTTTGAAGGAGCAGTGGCAGCGGAACGAAGGGGAGTTTCCTCACAGGAGAGAAGCACGTTTCTCATGTAGCTCATCCAGAGTCAAATATGAGTCTCTGCAGGCGCATCCATCCCGTCTGATCACTGTTTTATTTCCTCTGGAGGCGCCTTCGAAAACTCTTTGACGCACGTTCAATGTAATCAAAAGCGAGCATATATCAAGCTTGTGCATCATTATATGAAGATTTCTGAATGAATTAAGAAGCCAAGGTCCAGTCTGTATAATAAGTGTTATTATTATTGTCCAACTAGCTGTAATAACAGCTCGTAACGGCTCAGCCAGTGGCTGTTTCCAAGATGAGTTCAGAGTTTAGATGCACTCTGTCCATGGCTGTCTGTTTTTCTTTCATTTGCAGCTGAGGGTAAGTGCATTCAGAATGAACTAACGAATCGTTATTTTTGTTTGGACAGAGTTCACAAGGGAGAAGAAGAAAAAGCCGGAGGAGGAGAAGAGAGCCGGACGGAGGAGAGGCTTTAGGCGCCGCCACCGGGACAGAGTTTCAAACGGGACAGAAGCGCCTCTAAGTACAGACACAGGTGGATGCTGGGAAGAGGACCAGCTCGGAGGAGATGTTCCCCCTGGCTCAGTTCGGGGTGCTGTCGGCCCTGGCCACTGCGCTCACCTCAGTGCTGTCCGCGCTCTTGCTGCTGGCGCTGACCCGGCAGCTGTGGAGCCTCCGCTGGAGTCTGACCCGGGACAAAGAGAACAGCCTGCCGCTGCCGAAGGGCTCCATGGGCTGGCCGCTGGTCGGAGAGACTTTCCACTGGCTGTTCCAGGTGAGAGAGGGAGAGATGACACGTCTGGGCTGCTGTACCTCTTGATTTTTACAAGCGTTCCAAAATATAGGTTACCCTGTTGCGCGTGTGTTTGAGTATGTGTGTAGTTCCTTATTGATTCTCATCAGTTACGGGTTTCCATCGCGCATTGCTTGCGCATTGATTTTGCCATTAATATGTAGGAAAACTCTGAAGGGCTGCAGGGTGTTTTGATAATCAGTTTATTGATGATGTATCTGGGAGCGCGCGGGAAGCTTTGAAAAGCTCTGCAGATTCTTGTGCAGGCTGAGTTCTGTTGTTAATGCAACATGTGCGGACTTGATGCTCAGTGCCTAATTCCTTCTTGCGGAGCAAAAACAGACGTTTTCTGTTCAATTCTTCCTCCTCGTTCTCCCGCCCTCTCTGTTTGTCTGTCTCTCCAACGGCGAGGAATGCACTCTCTCATCTCATCATCTCTCTATCCTTCCAACTATTCATCCGCTCCTCACTGGGTGTCAGAGCGCCGGGTCAGAGCGCCTCGTTACAGTACACGTGATGTGTGTGGCTGGTGTTCTTGTCTCTGATTTTTCATCTTATTTTTTAATGCTAATCACATATATATTTGCAGAGCGCGAACAGATGGAGGAAAATAAAGAGACTGTAATTTCAAAACATGGCCAAAAGTATGTAGACAGACCAGATATTACACTCATGTCTGATAGCTGTCATTTCAAAATTGTTAATCTGCTGCAATAACAGCCTCCATTGTTCTGTGAGGGCTTTCTTACCAACGTCTACTTCAGTGTTTTATCTGCAGAATCCTGCTCATTTGTCCCAATGCTTCAAAAATACATGGAAAGTTTTACATCTGCATCAAACAAATTATGAGATACAAGATTTCTGTCATTAGTAAGTGCAATAGTTCATATGAAAATAGACAAAAATGTTCAAAAACACAGACTAACCCCTTGTTTAACTTTTCAACAAAAGTCTGAAATCTAGGGACCAGTTTTTGAGATATCCTGCTAATCTGCAAACAATCAAACTGGACCAAAAAACAAGCAGTAGACTTTTGAATTGTCAAGTAAAATCTGGAAATGCATTTTCCAGTGTTGTGCCTAATTTACAAGCTGTTTTGTTGTTACCTAAAATGTGACAAACTTCAAAATCCAAATTTTCTCTTCACACTCCAGGGTTCCAACTTTCACATCTCGCGCAGAGAGCGTCATGGCAACGTGTTCAAGACCCACCTCCTCGGGAAGCCTGTCATCCGTGTGACAGGTGCAGAAAACATCCGCAAGATCCTGCTGGGCGAGCACAGCCTGGTGTGCACCCAGTGGCCCCAGAGCACCCGCATCATCCTGGGACCCAACACCCTGGTCAACTCCATTGGGGATTTGCATAAGAGGAAGAGAAAAGTAAGAAGGGGGAAATTAATTAGCTGCACAACAATAGAACTTATAGGGTTCAGATATCAATGGAGGCCAATGGGCAATGAAAAATACTAGTACTGAGGAGTGTAGATTGTTTTGTTTTTTTTAAAGTTTCTCTCCTCTAAACTAGCCTTAGATGACTGACAGTTGGAGCATTTAGGGGTTTGGACAGACATGAAACACACAAAAAAAGATGAACTCTAATAGAACCTTTTGACTTTTTTAAAATGAAAAGTAAAACAACAACAACAAAAAAACTTAAAATGACAAGCTCATTTCAGTAATCACAGATCCAAATTCTGTCATTTGCTGGTAATGGCAACCTGAATTTACTTTTGAGTTTAGCTTTTTTATAATCACAATTCTGATGATGTAACTCTGATTTGTGCTTCTGGCCTCTTTACCATAGCGACAGCAGTTAAGGCTCATGGGTCTTGCAATACTAAGAATTTCACTGTATGAACCTGACAGACAAACTATGAAATGTGGTTGCATACAAAAACAAAATATAAAGCAAAACATATAGTTAAATTATTGAGGAGAATCAAATGTGGATATGTTTATGTAAATAAGTTGATGATTTAAAAAAATCTTTCAAATGCTTATATACAGCGGGAAGACACACACTCATTTTATCCCAACCTGTCCAGTGCTTAGATTCTTACCCTTCATTCTGTCCTGTCTTATCTCCAGTATAATCTACATCCTTTTCCTCTATCCTGTCTTAACCTATCCAGTCCTAACCCACCCCACCCTGTCCTCCTCTTAAGTTAGTATTCACTGAAAGGTGTTGACTGCTGTGTACCAGGTAATAACTTTTTATGACTCCTCTCTCTTTGTTTCCTTAACCCTTTCAAGATCCTGGCCAAAGTGTTTAGCCGAGGGGCTCTAGAGTCCTACCTGCCCCGGCTGCAGGACGTCGTCAAGTCAGAAATTGCTAAGTGGTGCTCGGCACCAGGCGCCATCGACGTTTACAGCGCTGCCAGGTCCCTGACATTCCGTATTGCCGTCAGCGTTCTGCTAGGTCTTCATCTGGAAGAGGAGCGGATAGTGTACCTCGCTCAGATCTTTGAGCAGCTGATGAACAACCTCTTCTCGCTCCCCATAGACGCTCCGCTCAGTGGCCTTCGCAAGGTGAGAAATCATGAAGACGATGTAGGATGGAAATCAAAGTGAACCTACTGAAACTCAAAAGCTTGGCAACATGGATTGTCTAAACGTGAATAAACTTTTCTGTTGACCAGCACCTCAGGACCTGTCCATTGCTTTGAATAAAAACTGCTTGGAAAAACCCACAAAAGCTTAATTACTCTTAAACTACTCGCATGTTTGTAATGATTATTATTTAGTAATCAGTCTTCTATGTCCAGGGAATAAAAGCCAGAGAAATCTTGCACGCCAACATGGAAAAAATCATTGAGGAAAAGATGGAGCGGCAGCAGGTGGAGGAAGAATATCACGATGCCTTTGACTACATGCTATCCAGTGCCAAAGAGCATGGCCAACAGCTCAGCATCCAGGAGCTTAAGGTACCAGAGTGAAGCAGATGATATGACTCAGACTTAAAGCTACACAATGTAACTTTACTAAGCAACAGCGCCCTCTCCATCCACAAGCAGTAATTAATTCTGTTGGGCTCCAAGCCTGAATGGTTTTCATGTACAGAAAACAAAGCCTATTAATCACTTAACTGGAGCTCCAACTTCATAGCCCTACTCGCTGAATGAAACATGGCTGAACAGTGTATATTCCTCAAATGCAGCTGCTGTAACAAACATGCCAGACTCTGCTTAGAATTATTGATATCTTCAAAGTTTGAACACTAGTTTTTAAGTACTTCTAAGTCCTTTTAACTGCTCTCCAGTTTAGCATTACTCTTGAGCTGATTCTGGCAGTTTAATCACTCAGTTTGGCACTTCTCACAGCTGATATTTCGTAGCCTTATCCAATGTCTACATGCTAGATATGTTTTTAGAGGTCTATGCTCAGAGAAAACTGGCTTCTTTTAGGGTTCAGTGTTTAGATATCATGGCTTTATGACTCAGTGAAGATGCTGATAGTGTATGTGAATGCTACAAAATGATAAATCTGAACAGAAATGCACAAAATGCACATGGCCAGTAGACAGCATTTAATGCACGTTAAAGATGTTTTTACAACTCCTAATAGTTCAACAATGGTACATGTGTAAAAAAGTTCCCAGTATTACCTCCGCCCAGTTAATCATTTATAATTTTTTAATGAAAATTTAAATCAAAGTAATTCAAATCAGTAGATCAAAATGAAATTCTAAAAATTCTTCTACTCAATTCCCTTTTTGCAGGAAACAGCAGTAGAGTTGATTTTTGCAGCTCACTCCACCACAGCCAGCGCCTCCACATCATTGGTTCTGCAGCTTCTCCGTCACCCAGCCGTGGTTGAGAGGGCCAGAATTGAGCTGGAGGCAGAGGGCCTTGGCTATGAATCCCACAGCAGTCACAGCCCATCTGGTGTCACCATGGAGAAAGAAGTAGATGCTGCCATCACAGAGACAACCTGCCTTTTAAATGAAGGGTGTCAGGATCACACTGACAAGGATGGTTTCCCACAGTCCCAGTCTCATATACCATATCTGAACCTTGACAAGCTGAGCCAGCTCCGCTATGTTGACTGTGTTGTCAAAGAAGTGCTCCGCTTCCTGCCACCAGTCTCTGGGGGTTACCGGACAGCCCTGCAGACATTTGAATTAGATGTAAGTTCACGTCACAAGTGGGAATATACAGTTTGGTTTGGGTGGGTTTTCTTTTTCCTGGGTTTGAATATTTCCATCAGCTACAAAATGATTTATAGCTGTGCCTCTTTCTAGATCCTTAGCACTAACATTAAACACACTCACAGGGAGATGTCGCCCTGTGAGTGTGTCACTACAGAGACCATCTTTTAAACTCACAGTAACAAGTAATAGATCACACTGCAATGTAGCAGCAAGGCATTTGTTTTAAAAAACATGAAAAACCCCAGCCAAATGAGACAAGTTCCAACCTCTTCTATTGGGACTGCCAAAAGACATTGTGGGAAATGTAGGAATGTACCAGCTGAAGTAGATGTAGATGATGTGAATCCCCTGAAACTAAATCCAACCAGATGGGATGGAGATATGATGCACCATGTACCATGACTTGGGGTAGATTTCCTGTACTGTTTACACTGTGGTAGCTATCCCTTATCTGTGCAATGGTAATGAGATATTAAATATACCATGATAATGTATTTTTTTCAAAGTGCCCAATGCTACCAATCAGTGTCATTTAACTAACGAGCTGCACAAAAAACTGCAGCTGTAATACCCATTGTCTGCAGGTGGTGCTTGTTTTATTAGAAAAACCTTTACTGTCTTTGCCTGTAGGGGGTGACTTCAACATGTTCACCACTGCAAGTCTTAACTGGTGCTGCTACTATTATACTGTCCCGTAGGTTTACATGTACATTTGGTCTGGTAATAACTGCATGGATCCTCTTAGTGGAGAATCAGCAGCCTGATAGTCATGAATAAAGGAGTTTGTGAGTGAGTTAAAAGCAAAAGCATGAGAACTTTTCAGATTAGTGAGATTTTAAAGGAACTCTTCATGCTAAGGCATTTGCAAATCTGTAGTTAATCAAATTCTGTTTAGGAGTGTTTGATGGCCAAAGACTTTCACATGCAAAGTTCCATGGCCTTCTGTTGAAAACTTTCATTCTTAAATGCCCCTTCCCTGCCCTCAGTGTGCCCCCAATTTGCTGTGTTTATTGCAAAAGGACAATTGAAGTTTAAAGGGATTGCACAGGAATTCCCAGAACAGACCTACTATTGTAATGCACAAGACTCCATTTACTCATCTTTTTCTTAGGGTATAAACCCCTATAGCTAAAACTATTTGCAGTATTGAAAATGTCATTATCCTTGTTCATTCAAGTGAATCTTCCTAAATCTTAAAGCAGGATATTCAAACTCTGCAGAAATATTTGGGATCAGGTTATAAGGATGTCTGGGTTAAAGAAAGGAATGAATATGTGAAGTTGAAGATTGTATAAGAGGAAATGTTGTTCCAAGTGATAAAAATGTAACTTTTTAAACTTCTATCAAAAGTATAAGTTCAGTAACAGAATAAGCATATTTTCACTTCAGTTCCTTGTAGAAAAAAACAAAGAAACCACATAACCAGTTTATTTTTGGTTGAAATGCTCAGAATATTTCAACAGTAGGTGTGTGAAGCAGAATCTAACCCTTTCCATGTTGGTGGAAAAGGGGTAACAGAGTTTTACATCAAACTATTACTACCAAAAACTTTTTAAAAAAATCTGTATCGACTTGACTGATAGATTTCTTTCCTCATTTGACAGGGCTACCAGATTCCCAAAGGCTGGAGTGTAATGTACAGCATCCGGGACACCCACGAGACTGCAGCAGTCTTCCAGAGTCCAGAGCTGTTTGACCCAGACCGGTTCGGTCCAGACCGGGAGGAGAGCAGGTCGGCTCGGTTCAGCTACGTACCATTTGGCGGCGGTGTGCGGAGCTGTGTAGGGAAAGAACTGGCACAGATCATCTTAAAGACTTTAGCTGTGGAGCTGGTCGGGACTTGCAAATGGACTCTGGCCACAGAGAACTTTCCCAAGATGCAGACAGTGCCAATAGTGCACCCTGTAAATGGGCTGCATGTTCATTTCACATACAACCACCCTCTTTAGATACAAATTCAGACTGACAGACTTTTCAAAAACACTTATTCATGAGGCAGTTTAACCTTCAATCTGCCTCTGGAAAAACTCTCCAAACCCAAGAAAGGAGACACAACCACCTTGCTGGTACTGATGGTGCAGTTCATGCCCCTTTCATTTCAATGGAGATGAAGACAGGGTTTACATTGCTAGTTTGGAGCACTTCATGATCTTTTCAGTGGTCTGGTCCAAACCTAAGAAACCACTTTGCTGTAACACAAGTACATTTATCACCTGGTACACTCGTGCAGCATTTCTATATGCAATTTTTAAGCATTTTTCATTTTTTAATTATTAATGTATCAAGTTGCAGTGCACATCAGTAAGAAAAGTAAATCTCTGTGCTTATTTTCAAACAGAGGATCTGGATTTGCCCTGCCGAAGTGCCCACTGAATGGACTGCATGTACACTTCAGTTACAAGTTTCTATTCAGAGCTTTCAAATAGTGTTTTAGGGTCAGTAAAACTCACTCACCGTCAGCTATTTAATATCTCTCTGTAGTCTGTAAATGCATAGTAACTTACTGAAATATCAAAATAGAGCGGCTAATGCTCAGTTTTACTTGCATACACTAAGTGCCCAGTGAAAAGGCTTCAGACGTACTGAAAACCTTAGAGCCACACATCTTGATAAAAAGAGAGAGTGTCTCTGACAAAGCTCCAATTCCTAGGATAAATATACCATGCAAAACTGCCAGCAAGAGCTTGGACAATTCTGTTGTGCTACACACTACAGAGTGATTTATAGATGATAAAATTCACTCAGCATTGGTGCCTTTATCTTTTGTACTTCTCAGTAGCTTTTACATCAGTGTGTATGAGTGAGGACAAAACCAAGAGCTGTCTCTGTTCACTGTGCTGAGTAAGCAAGTCATGAGTATTTCACCTCACTTACATTTACAAAAGATTTACAGACAGCCTTTTTGAAAACAAAATGCAACTGGTCAAATTCTTCAGAGTTCATAACAGAGATGTGGGGAACTCACCTTCAATGACTGTGCAGAAGCAATCTGATTTTCTACTGATGTAATATGATTTAAGGACTTTTAAAACAATTCTTTTTTGCATCTTAAGATCAGAGCTTACCTTCTGAACTGCCTCTGAGCAAGGCATGGTGGCCTGCCAGCTCCACGGAGAAACAAAAGATAAGAGTCTAAATAATGTGACAGTTCTGATCAGAACCTGACTAAGGCCAGAACCGCAGTGAAAGTATATGTAACCGGGGAATATTTTTGGACATTTTTTTTATGACCCACGTTGGACACAAGAGACTGGACTCATGTTTGGTTATTTCAGTCATGATGTTTTGTAATAATCTCCACTGCAGAAACACTTTTACAGATGGAACTTGCACTTGATTTTGACACAGAAATCCTACAACCAGGAATTGCCCAAACATCAATGTCAAAATACATTCAAACTATTCTATTGTTTAAATATGAATGTGATATATATCCTTAACAGTGCTAATATGTGTGTATCAAATGAAGTAGCATTATGAATAAGCTGTATTTAAAATGCAGATGTATCATTTCTGTTGTACTTTTACTCTACCTGTAACAATATTTGCTGTAAGTATAGATAGAGACACTAACCTGTAATGTAAAGGACTGTCCATAACACCTTGTTTCACTGCTAGAACATAGAAAACTTTAATTGTTTAGAGCAGCATATATTGAGAGTAAAGTTATTATTATTGTTATTATTGGTCTAATTCTAGGACTGTTTCTCTGTTTGTCTTGAAGCCTAATAGACGCGCTGTGAAATCTTAACATATGGATGGATTTGTGGAAGGAGATAGCACTTTCTCCACTTTAAGGAGTCTGTATATATTTGTCCTGTTTATGCATTCATTGAGTCTATCAGATGTAGCTGCTGTACAGTTGATGTAAAGAGTAAATTAGAAGATGGTGAAACAAAAGCAGCCCGTTGTTGCTCTCTGTTTGTCATATCGTGTTTTCAAAAAGGACAATGTGTATAATTCCTAATATAGCAAAAATAATACTTTATGTACAGAAATTTCTAAACATTCATATATGATTATAAAATGCTGACATGGTCTTTGTATTATTATTATTGTTGGGAGGGGATGTGTCCGACCATTTTGTTCACACCCACTTCATGCTGTACTTGGCTAGCTCTGTGGAGGTGAGAAAGCAAAGCAACTTATCTCTTCAGCTCTCTCTTTTTTTTTATCTATTACATTACTATTTGAGCCACTTTTCATGTGAACAACTGAGTTAAACACAGCGTGAACATGATAAGGGCTACCTTTCCACAACGTCCTGTGCAGCAGGCAACAAAGGGATCTGCTCGCTCTATGCTCAGCCTTTCTTACTATTCACAATGCAACACACTTTGCATCACAGCTCTGTCAATGTCTATAAATATGGAGATGACACAACCATTGTACTGTGGGACCCATCTCTGAAAACAGTGAAACAGTAATGTAAACAGGTTAATCAGGCAGGTACCTGTAGCACAAACAATAATGTGGAGCTCAACCAATCAAGAACTCATAAACTCATTAACCACACTCTAAAATCACCATACTCATCAACAGCAACCCCATATCCATCGCTGCATCATTGAAATTCTTCACAGATCTCATCATCAGTGAGACAGCTACCTCTGCTTCTACACTGTCATAACTTAAAGTATCCTCACATCATTTCTAACAGTTATAGACTGATGATTTCTTATTAGTCCAAATTAAAAAAAATAAAATCAAAGGACAAAATGTTTCAAAAACATATGGATCTTAAACTCCTTGGCTTTTTAGCCAGCTACTGCCCCCTTGTCAGTTTGCAGAGAACTGTTGTGCTGTGTGTATTGTGATATGTAATGTGACTGTGGCTACCTGATTCTTGTCTTTGCAGTGGTTTTGTTGGAACTGTGCTGTTACACACGGTACAGCAGTCCATTTCAAAGTCAATCAGCTTAGCTGTGTGGGCATTAACACTAGTACTGCTGTTATTATTGTTACAACAGCATCCACAGTTTTTACTGTAAACTGATTACAATCCCACTTCATCTGTGGACCTCATTACAAACAAAACTCATGGTGAGGTCACCACTGAGGTCACCACTGCGGTCACTGCTTAGGTCACCAGGCATTTCCACCCTCTACCTGACCGCCCTCATTGACAGGCAGAGAATAGGGTGAAGCTATGTGGCAGAAAATTAATGGGACACAAACAGCCTGGCCTAATTATGTCCGCTGCAGGGCCCCGTAGCTCTGCCAAGGTCGTTATCTGATGGACGCTCAGTCAGTGTGAACTTGGCGACGTTTTGAACCAGAGTTCACTCCAGTGCCACCGGCTGTGCAGGTCAATGACCGGTCAGCTGATTGGAAGGTGCATGGGAACCAGAGAGGGGACACAAGACAACACAACACAGGACAATGCAACACAATTTAACTGTCATTGCTGTGCATTATACAACTGACACAACAATGAAACAAACTTTAACAGACTCACTGGCTCCCATTACAGACTGAGAGTTTGCAGTGTATCCACACTGGACAAATTAATTATTTAAATCAAAGATGACAGTAAGCGGAAACAGAAGGGAAAAGTTAGGGAAACATAGTGGTTTGTAGTAAATTGACGACTTCATTTAGGTAAAGTAACCTACAGTACCTTGTCATGGTTATGTTAATATGCGCGTGATTAAGCAACTTCACTGTTGCTGTCCTGTTGTTTAATAATGTCACATTCATTTGTAACATACACACACACACTTCATTTTGCTCTGGGTCAACCTGAGGTCATCGATAAAGAGCGGGTCCTGAGATTACAGTGATGAGGCTGGGAAGAGGGTGTCCTTTCATCTTCCCGTTCAAAAAGTTTTTTTTCCCTCTGTTTGTGAAGGCAGATTTCATTTGCATGACAAAATTAGATTAAACTGGATAATATAACCCCACCTGAAATTCAGTACTGTTGCTACATTTATTTAAGCAAGTGAGGAATTCAAACGTTCACTGTAGTTTTCTTTGAATATTCATTTGTTCATTGTCACTTTGCATCTCTTGGAGTTAAGGTTTTTGAATGACTGTACATTTTGAAACAGACTGCGATTCATATCATACATCTGCTTCATCTCTTTATCCATCCCATGAGATCTATTTTTTCTTTTCTTCTGAGCTATAAAAACCTCTCCACTGCACGAGTTCAGCCTTTTTGCCTCCTCACCCTCCTCCTCCTCTTATTTGTGTGTTTTCTGGTTCAAAGGCAGGTCTTGGGCATGATAAGGACACAGATTTGCGAAATGAGGGGGAAAACGGGGTCAGATGGTGACTTGGATAAAGCACTTGGTGGCCAACACCAGCTCCTCATCCAGTGTAGCCGGTGTGTGTGAGTCCAGATATTTTACCTCCTGCTTGTGTTTTCTTTAAGTTTATTTTCATCGCTGCTGCTGTCACAGGACAAACCACAACGCTGCAATCTTGGTGGTTTTGCTTTTTCATGCTTGTAATTGAAAGTTTACATTGCCATTTATGTGCTGAGTCAGTTTCAGCGACCTTTGGGGCTCTATTGTGTGACTTCAGGAATAAGAACGGACTGAAGTTAGATTTTGGCAGCTGTGGAGTATCACCAGGAGTTCATCCATTCTGAGCCAGCAGAGAAACTCTGCCTGTTATGTTGACTGTCCTTGTTTGATTGTAAAATTAAATTGGCCCATCCAGTGTAACCAATATTTAGCTGGCCACTGTACTTTTGAACATATTTACTCTGTCTGTTTTAGTCCCATTTTAACCCAAGATTTGATGTCCATTTTAGCCTACAACTTAACAACAGTTACATTTAAGTTTGCTGTCTGAAAACATCCTATTTTGTACATGCACTAGTTTACAGCAACCCATCAATAATACAAATGATAATAAATAAAAATATCAATGAGAATATGGCATGTTACATGAAAGACAAGCTAATCAGTGCCCACAATAATGAAGCTAACATGTCAATGTTCTTTTTTTTGGCCTTTTCTTGCTTAGCATGGCAACATCTGTGACTTGCTCCCTCATGCTTAGGGTGATACGGAAAAGAAATAATTAATTAAATATTTAATTTAAGGCACCACAATCAACTAATCTGATGGCAACCTGCTCTCATAGCAGTTTGCGTTCATGTACGCGAAATGTAATATCTTGATTTTGTGCACATGGACATGAAATTGACATTTTTTGTGACAGTAAATACAAAATAAATGGTAAATTCATATCCATGTACATGCAATCAATAAACTGCATTTTGTGTTCATGGACATGAAATTGAACAGTGAACACGAAAAAGATGGCAAATGTGTCTTAATGTACCCATGTACATGCAATCAATAGATTACATGCACATAAACGTGTGCATTTTTCATTTTAATTTTCACATTAGCAGCAGCAACTGCCAATCACAGCTGCAATCAACTGGTCATTAGATCAAGGAAATGTTCCTTCAAGAAATATGTTCACTCCAAAAAAAAGTTAGATTCAAACCAAAATGGGGCTGTGATAAAAATGAGAGGTGAGTGGATCTGGAGCATGAAGTAATCCTTTTCAATTCAGAGAAGAGGATTCTTCTTGTTTTCAGTCATTTGGCAGCATTTTCCAGTTTGCCATATAGCTCCTCACACATCGCCTGTACCTGACCTCCTCGCCTCTCTGGACTTGTGTCGCTTGTGTTCTGGTTGAGAACAAAAGATACACATCAATAATGATTCCCCCTAAATGCCTGTTTCAGGTCATTGGGAGAGCACTTAATTATTATAATGAGGTAAAAGAGCGGTCTTTAGAGAAAAATTAACCAACTGGTCCGGGCCAGTGGTGCGTTGCAGCGATCCGCCCACCTCAACAAACAAAGTCAGGTCAGGTTTATTTATAACAAGTGTTTGAGAAACCAGCTTGTGAGGGAAACCTTTTTACAGAATGACAATGATGTGTACAGAAAAATTAAGGAGAGACATCATGCACTGCTGAAAAGGAGCTGATGAGTGCTGAACACCAAACAAGTATTTATTTTAAAAGATGTTTGAATCTTTTTTTTTCAGTTAGCTTTGTACATCGTTGTAAGGGTATTCTTACAACTCGCGAGTCATGATTTATTTTTGTTCATTCATTCACATGATGACAAAGAAAATAAACTGCACCAAAATGCTGAGTCATAGGGTTGGTTTATGCTTGGTTAGAAGTAGTTTGTAAGACAAGTTGGAAGGTGGAGTGAAAATCCATCCATCATTGAGAGAGGTAGATGCTAAATAGTATAGTAGGAGATAATGCATCTGGCCAGGAAAGGCATAAAGTGAGAGTGCATGTCAGGTCATCAGTTTCAGAAATTGTTGGACATGTCCAAAAGGTGTGGGAGGAGAGGGTCTCTGAAGCTACTCAACCATCCACCAGGCACTTCTGATGGAGTGCACTTGCCCCTTTAGTATCTGGTTCTTTGATTATGTCAACAAACCAGACAGGCAGCTGAATGAAACTAGTCATTCATCCTCAGACATCATCTGACATCTAACGGGCTAGTGAGCATTAATTCCATCCATCCAATGTCAGACTGATAAACTTTCAACAGAAGTTGACGACATGTTTTTCTGTCAAGTCAGTTTGTGTAAAGCTTTGAATGTTAAAATGACGTACACCTAGAAATTTTTATTTTCACTGCAAGATTATTGTAGCAGAGGCCGGTAACATCTACTTATATACTTCAATTCACCCTGTGTTTACTCTCTTCACTGCCAGATGAAAATGAAAAACTGAGTCAATCAAAGCTCAGCTTTGTGAAAGGAAGAGATACAGGACAAGATAAGACTGAAGCCCCTTTTACACAGAGATCATACTATGCTGGCATTAAGAAGACCATTGATTACGCTGCTTTTGCTTGTTTACACAGAACCACACAAAGCCAGCGTAACAGTGCCACAGTGTGTGTTTTTTTGTTCTTTTTAAAAAGTGTAGGCTAACTGTTTTGTGTGTCTGGCCTTGTGCATTTGTATTTGCTGTCTTTGACTGTATTGAGTGTATTCCTAGTGAGTTTTTGAGGATTCACCCATCATATTAGCTGCAACACAGCTAATATGATATATAAAATAAATTTAAATATAAAATTTATACAATGCTGTGAGAAACACAAATTAAATTTCAAATCAGTCTGTGACGGAATCTCAGAGGGGTAAATATACATCTTCTCATCAGACACTGTGACTAATTAAGTTGACAGGTCAAAGGTCAAAGGCTTGTCAGTTTATACTTTCATGTAATCTATTATGAGACATAAGTACTAAGACTAGTACATCATTGAACATGCAGTTATAGTCTTCAGCACCCTGGTAGCTACATAAAATATGCATGTGTAGACTTATTTGGTGGCTTTGGAGTCAAGTTTGTGAGAATTGGAGCCTTGCAACTCTTGTAAAATACATAAAAATACAATAGAAATACATATTCTGAGAAATTACACAATTTGCAAGTGTCAGAGCAGCCAAAAATTGTCCTGTCATCACTCATGTAATGGGAAGTTAGAAGTTCTCTAAGCAGTTTGTTGAAAAGGGTGGTTGTGGTAAACATTTTTAGTATGCATGTCTGCATGTACCACAGCATTGTTTTTGTAGGTGTTAACTTAATTAGTCATGCTGTTTGATAAGAGGGTGTACAGATATCTAAAACCTTGGACAATAAAACCAAAACTAGCTGCAGGGCCAGATACCAGGAGAGGGAAGTGAGAAAATAAGGCCTTTTTAGCAGTAATTTTGGTGAACCAGCTATTTAAATGCTTTAATTGGAAGTTAAGATAAAAGATAAATGTAATTTTCACATGCAGGGGTAAATGTTTGGAGGCACAGTGGAGTCACAGCAGACCAGCTGGAGGAAACGTACACGGTGAGGCAGTCAGAGGAGGCGGAGGAGGATGTGGAGAAGGAGGAGGGGGAGGAGGAAGAGCGGGTATGGACATACAGCCATACAGCAGATAATTATCGGTTTGTCAGACAACATCTGTTATGTCAGCATTCCAGCCGTCAGCCTCAAGGAGCTAAAAACCGCCTGCAGAGTTCAGAGTTGTTCAGAGAGACAGACTCAGACAGACAGACAGAAACAAGGCCAGACGCAGGAAGACGAAACCATGCATTCAGTTTGGACAGCGTGGAGTTCACCTTCATGTTAATGTGAGCAGAGTCTCTAAACCTTCAGCCTTGGGGTCACAAGTTCAAATCCCTGTCTGCCCTGTTGCAGTGTCCTTGACCAAGACCGACTCCCCTCAGGCTGACCATGACCTCTGACCTTCCTGGATTCTCTTAGACTTTCTTCCTGCAGTGATCAATAAAGCAAATGTTTGCCTGCTTGTAATTAGCTTGAACATGTTTACACAGACTAAGTTGTCTGCTCAACATTTAAATTCACATTTTAGGAGTTCATTGACCCTCACTTGTAGGTACTTGTTTTTTCATGTTGCCCTAATAATTCAACAGCTACCTCTGCAGATAACTGAGCCAGCCTTAGGTATTACCAACAGTCTCAAAGCAGCAATTAAAAATCTGTGTTACTTGGGAAATAAGATTTTTAAATATAATTTTCAGGACCTACAAAGACATATTTGTTGGCTTGTCTAAAGCATCTGAAACTCCCTTTCTGGCAGTGGAATCTGGGTGGGCTTTGTCCAACAATTTGTTACTTCTTACCACAGACAGTCTGACAATCATGTGACCGCTACGCAGCAGCTGGCCATGCGTGCAAAGGTGTGAAAATGGGCAGGGTCCGAAGTTCTCTCCGAAGTTGTAGTTCTTTTAGTTTTCACATGACTTCTGTCATTTTTTTGTGTATGCAACCAATTACAGGGATGGCAGAGACAGTGTGAAACTGTTACCCCCTATAATGGAAGGCTTTTAACCCCACTTACATTACATTTTGCAGTATGAACACCTGCCAACAGTCAAAAAAGCTGCAGTTTTATCAAATGTCCCCACTGACGACTACTTCTGATTGTACCGTGTGTCCATTATGTGTTGCAGACATCAAATTATGCTATGTTCCACGATGCAACAGGTGTGTTGGCCTTAAGGGGTTAAAAAAACGTAAACGTAAAATGGAGGAGAGCAGGGACAAAGAAAAGAAAGAGTGGGGAGAGAAAGGGATGCAGCAGTAAGAAAGATATATGTAGGGAGAGAAGCAGAAGAGGACAAGTGCACAGATGTACAAACATGAAATTTACTAGCTGCCCCACTGACTAGTTAGATAACACACTGAACAACTGATTGGTCCTGTGCTGGGGATCTGTTTGTTTTCTTTGCCAGCAACCCTTTACACACTATCTCCAAAACAATTACTTTCTGCAATTTCTAAAATAGGTTTTAGAAATCTTTATCAAAAAGTCCAAAAACTCTTTCATATTGTAGATGAGTTGTCACCAACTGAAATATTTATTTTTGATCCTTTAAATTAAGATTTTAGGACTCAGTAGCAGACTTGTTAAGACAGATTTTTCCTGTGCAGTTTGACTGACTGGTTGTCTGACTGACTGACTGCCACATACCAGAGTACAGTTCAAGAGTTCAGTTAATTCATGAACTCTGTCAGGGCACCACACCCAGCCAACGGCACATTAAAGCCCTCTGTATGAGTGCGTGTGTGCTTGTGTTGTTGTGTCCTCATGCATTAGTGATTCTGCAGTATGTGTGGAAGTGTTTAAGTTTGTCTGTGCATGAATCTGTGTTAAAGCTCCTATACACGCATGGTCCACCCACACAGGTGTTTTCACTTATTCTGCCTGATTGGACCTCTATGTGGCCGTGGCCAGGCTGTGACTGACAGCTCTGTGACTCTTCTGTTAGTTGTGTTGCACTTGTGAGATGGAAAAAAATGAAACCTTTAGCATTCTCACCACTAATGTCCACTGGTTGCAGCTGTGCCGTATTACAGTTCTACCACAGCTTCATCGTGGTTCAAATGCATTCTGGAAGAATTTCAGAGGCGCCTTAAAGCAGTCCGTGTATCAGCAAGAACATTTCTGTATCTATATATGCCAGACAGTGTATATGCATATGCATTGTTAAATATTAATTCCATGTCATTTGTCAATCAACATAGGCCTTTATGTACATTCATATCATCTTGCTGGGGGTTTGAGTGAGGACGCTTTGGTGTCAAGTTGGCATCTGTCACAGACACCAACAAATCATACCCACTATAACTGCGGTGACAGGATACAGCTGTGATACCAGTAATGCACCAAATTAGTATATAATAGTATTTTTTTTTTTTTTTAAAGTAACCTTGGTAAACACAGTGGCAATTGCAAATAAAATATGGTTAAGGTATGATTATGCATGGTTATGGCTAAACTACTACTTCTAAACAACAGTAAAACACGTGGTTATGTTTTAGGATACGTCCTTATAACAGTGAACAAACAAAAAACCTAACATTAATTGTTGGTCTGTAATGGGGTACGCACTCCTATCCCCTGCATGAAGATCATATACAGTATATCATAACTATCTGTCTGTCTGTCCTAGTGTGTTCACATTTCAACCTCACTAATCAGTTACACATACTGTAGGTATCAGCACCAACTGACAGACAGAAAGCCCCAGTTATTAGGGAAGTGGTGTGTTCTACAGAGGAAATTGTTCAATAAGGCTTCTGTCTTTTCTGCTTTTTGGCTTCTTTCTATATTTATTAGCAACAGCGTGATGGTATTCTATACATCACCATAAAAGGAAGCAACATCACAAGAACTGTTTGTGAGGAGCTTCATGATGTGGTTTTCAGTGGTACACGAGAGCACAAAAACTGCTTTTTTGTTTGGTGCAGGAATATGGTATGGTATGGATCTGTTTTTTATGAACTGGGCCACTTAGTTGAAAAGAGGGGAAAGTTATAGCATACAATAATATTGTAGTCAACAGTGTGATTCCAACATTGTGGCATCAGTATGGAGAAAGAGTCTTGCTGTTTCAGAGTGAAAATACCCTGCGTATACAGCCAAGGTTTGAGTGGCTTGAGTTGTCTTCACAGAGACAGCCCCATCCAGCACCTTTAAGATGACCCAGAACACCAACTATGAAACAGGCCTTATCCACAAGAGTGGAGGTGGTTACAGAAGCACATTAATGCCCATTGTTTTAAAATTAAAATTTCAACTATAACGTATTATGTTTGGGGATCTGCATGTGTGCACTTAAGTGCATGTAGTGTATACCCATCCTCTGCGTAGTGTATTTGGATGCAAATATGTTTTTGTAGCCTAATATGGGTCGGATGTGTTTTCACGCTTTTATGTGATAATAATGTAGCACAGTGTTGTTTGAAAAAACTTATAGGGCATTAACTGAGAAAAAAGTTACAGTAAAAGAAAAGGTCAAGAAACCTTCCTAACCTAAAAGCAAACCAAAGAACTCTTCTTCCACTTCAACAGATCAGACTGTGCATGCACAGTGAGGGGTGGGGATGGGGGGTTAACAGACATAAACATAAGCATATAATGTAAAATAAATGTGAAATTAAAAAGTTAAAATTTAAACTTCTTGAAAATTGACTTGACTATCAGACTGGATAGAAATATTACTTTGTCATATATGTTCACAAATTAATATACATGTTATCACATAATATGCTCTAGAGTTTTGAGTTAAAAAATCAAAAAAAATTAATTTAGCATTTTAAAAAGTACCTATTCACCTGATGGGTCTGAAAATAAAAAATAGTGGTTGATTATATTTTATAACGATAAGAGACATGGTTGATGACAAGTGACCTGCAGCAGTGTGATAAGACACTGAGAGACAACATGTCTGCAGAAAACCACAGGATTACGTGAAAAACACAGTACCACTAACACAACCTCAAAGCAGAAGTGCAATTTAACAACAAATACAGCAGGTCATCCCCCATCTGAGGAACAGAATAAAACATTTGCCCACTGGTTCATTTAGGACTGCTGGTGGACTGTCTGATTTGTGCAAGATGAAGAGAGTATCGAGAGAGCTAACTGTTACTAATAATCCCAGTGTTTATGTCTCTGCAGGTAAGATTCAATTCCACTTGATCATTTAGAAAGTTGTCATTCTTCTATCTGGCCCTGTTTCTGAAAATGTTTGATTCAATTAGATGATTTTCTTGTACTGTATAGATGTCAAAAGAGGCTGACTAGGATGGATACTGGTTATATAGGAGACTGGAGACAGTGATTTGTGTTCTTTGTCTGTGTTGGGTTAGGTTTAGGTAACTAACACTTTGGTTAAGAGAAGGTAAAATTCATTGTTTTATTTAAATATTGAAAAACAAAACATGTTGGGTCTTGTGCAGTCAGCATAGAATTTTTCAGTATAAAACCATGATGTTTCCTTGACCTTTATGTTTTTACCCTGCACAACAGAACCATGTATTCTTTCATAGTGCTTAAAAAAATAAAAATGGATATGGATGGATTTCTGCACTCTACGTAATACAATTGTGATACTGTACATTTTATTATTATTATTGTACTGTTTCAGAGGAACTTGAGGAAGAGGAGCCTGACTATGTTAATTCAGCAGCCGGCACAGTGATTAAAATTCCAGCCACTTCAGGTATGAGCATGATATACTAATTTAATTTGATTACACAAAACAGAGTTTCATGCATCTATCAATCAAAATTCATATGTGACTTCATATGTGGTAAAATTTGAGGGTGTAAAGGCTTACCACTGTATATATAGTATTTTAAAACAGCGTTCATTTAGTGTTTTGATAAAAATCTACAAAAAGCACATTTGACTGTTAAATCACTGTTCAAATTCAAATGAAGTCTAATGTTCCCATCAGATAAGAAGACTCTCTCCAACATCTCTCCATCTATCTGCAAGTCCTATTTACCAATAGCAGTGTGTTGGGCTATACTGCTGGTGATCATGACCCTCCGTATCCACTGTGAGTATAAACCCAACAGTCAATACATGTGGTCCGCAAGCAAAACAAAGAGTAGTTCAACATTCAGAGCAACACACCTGTTTATGACAATACCATACTAAAATATACTATGCTAAAATTTGAACTCACTGGTTTTCAGTAGGAAATATAGTAGTTCCCCTGTGTAACTGAGACTTAAACCACAAACTACGAGCTATTTATGTTTCTGTTTGAATACCTTGTTAATTGAACAAGGTACAACATGTGGATCAGTAAGCTTTAGAGGTGTTAATAGGGGTATCTTTAAACTTTGCAAAGAGCAAGGCTTGCTGTAAGCATATTTCATAAATATATCATGGCCTTTTGTTTGTACTTTGAGTCAGCAGTGATTTGCTGTGTAATACTGTATGTGCACTGGGAGGCTACAAATAGAAACCTCTCTGAGGAAATGTATTGTTATTTGTTAGCATTAAACACAATGACAGTTCTGATTTAATGTATTTTATGAATTGTATAAATTAAATATACTTTCAAGATAAACTTGCTTTTCAACAAATTCCCACAGACCAAAACTTACCTGTCTTTTACATTCTAGTTACCACTGTCATTTCCACCAAACTCCACAATGAAATGAAAGCTTCAGAGGATGCCAAACAAAGAATCACTGATGTTGTCAAAACTAATGAAAACTTGCACAGGAGTCAGAGTGATATAGAAGTCAAAATAGACAAACTATATCAACAATGTACTGTGTTAGAGAACAACATCACAAACCTGTGGGAAGAAAACCAGCAGCTGAGAGAGGAAAACTGGCAGCTGAGAGAGAAAAACCAGCAGCTGATAGCACAAAACCAGAAACTGAGGGAAGGAAACCCGATTTCTACTGTGACACCACACCTGGCGGTGACAAATCTATTCTGGACGAGACACACACACGACAGAACACAAACACATCTGTTCCACTTAACTACACCAATAGGTTGGAATGACCAATCCA
Source organism: Lates japonicus (assembly GCA_033238685.1). Classification (NCBI taxonomy): domain Eukaryota; kingdom Metazoa; phylum Chordata; class Actinopteri; family Centropomidae; genus Lates; species Lates japonicus. The sequence goes on along the minus strand of BRZM01000255.1, from coordinate 4,125,287 downwards.
TTAATCAGACATCACCTCAGTGGAAATATTACTACAGAAAAAGTATGTGAGCATCTCTTTATCCTTCTCCAGAAATAACCAATAATTATGTCTCAATACAGTAAAAGTGCAATTGTTGGTCTCTTATTTATCTCAGAGAGACAGAGTGAATATTGTCAGACAGGCTGGATTCACTTCCAGTCTAGCTGCTATGTGATCAATCAACGTGAGTTGCCTGATCAGAAAACCTGGGAAGATGCTCGAGACAACTGTAGAGGAAAGAATGCAGATTTGGTTGTAATAGAATATCCAGAGGAACAGGTAATGAAGACTTTACACACTTGCTGTTACCACCAATATATAATAAATCAACCACAAAACTACATATACATTTCTTTTTTTCTGTCATTTACTTATTACTGTACTTTTTTTTTACTTTACTGTATACAACACACTTTAAGGTACACACTGAGGATGGGGGTGGTTATTTCTTAAGTTTGTTAGCAGAGTCAGAGTTTTGGGGAATGCTGCTTCAGTAAAACATACATTAAATTGATCATCTGTAATCACAATTTCAGTATAGTGATTGAACATCTCTGAACTCTTCATGTGATCATTAGGATTTCATCTACAATAGCAGTTTGGTCAGTTTGGGAGCAGATGGCTATTGGATTGGCCTCAGGGGTGAGAACGGCAGCTGGAACTGGGTCAGCGGAAGTCATCTGATTAAAGAGTAAGGCACAGTCTGAAATACCATGGATCATAAACTCTGTCAGTCATGATCTGATCACCATATTCTTCTCCCCAGGTACTGGATACAACCCCCTGGTGACAGCCAACACTGCGTGACTTCTGTCAAAGAGACCAAAGGATGGAAAGCTGTGAGCTGTGATGTCAAAAATGGATGGATCTGTGAAAAGAACACTCTGTCTTTTTAAGTATTGCAGTCAAAACTGAGAATGTTACTGTAGTTATGTCATAGTCTGTAGTGATTACAGATCACATGTGAGACAATGTCAGCTGAAATTTATTACTTTGGAATTTGCAGTTACTATTGCCAGTGTAGTTATGTGAACAGTCTGTAGCCCAATGTACAATGCAACCAGCTTATATTCATATAAGAAAAAGGCTGTAAAGATAAAACAATAAAAAAGATAGCCTGGAAGACAGACTTGGTGTCATCATTTTAATATTTGTAACTACACACACACACACACACACAGCCCTAATGTGTTTGACCAAACAACTCTGTGTTAGAAGACCGCTCTTAAGTTCTGAGGTTGTAGGTTCAATCTTGGTTGAAAGTCCAGCACCCAGATGAAAGACTTAAGGACTCTTTAGAAATGGAGCTCAAGTGTATTTGATTAGAGTAATGTAGTGTGTTGGAAGACTGCTTGGAACTTCTGGGCACGTGGGTTCAATACCTATGAAACTCAGTAAATTTTGAAGCCCAGCACCCAAAGTAAAGACTGAGAAGAGCTCAGAGATGCTCCCATGGCAACTGGCAGTATGGTAGGTTTGTTTTCGACCATAAGGAGCCAGTGGTCCAGGGTATGCTTCAAATCCCACCTGTTTTTGGTACCTAGAGCATCAAAACCAATCCTGTTGTTGCAGAAAGCCTTGTGTGTATACATGTCCCAGTCTGTGTTCACCAAAGACAGCTCCACTGTAGGAGGTCCTCTCTTTGATAGTGTGTGTGTGTGTGTGTGTGTGTGTGTGTGAGAGAGTTTAGCTCAGAATGTACAAAAATTCCAGCAATCAAAGGGTTTAATGACAGCAATCAGCTGAATTTAGAAGAGCAACAACAAAAAGTCATGCTCTGCTCACACACACACACACACACACACAAAGAGAGATAACACACACTAAAAGGCTTTAGTAAATTCAAGGAAGGATGATTTGCACATATGTAAATGAAGACATATACAGTACATTCACACATAACACACACACACACACACACACACATAAAAAAAATGTCAGTATTCACACTCACACAGTGGGTATTGAACGCAGTCTGGCCTGTGTGTTGTATTTTGTGAGTTTCATGAGGGAATATGCATGTATTCCTATACACACACATGCACACACGCAGGTTCACAGTGGGGTCCATGGCTGAGTCGAACAGGCCGCGGCTGCATTCCTGTATGGAGGTCTGTGTTGATATGTATGTCGCAGCGCTCTGCGGCTGTCTGGGCTCCCGGCCTGCGAATCCAAACATGGAGGGAGTCGGGACCTGGCCGTATTTGTTTAACACAGAGATAGTGTCACCGCGGGCGGGTTATATAAAGCAGCGCCAGGCATAACTGACTCTGAATGACAACAAACACAGATACAGAGTGTTAATTCCTGCTAATTTGTTTGTGTTTTCCCAAAGTTGGGGCTTAACTGACAACACACAGGACGTTTAACCTCGATCAGTGTTCCTTTTATTCGTTTTATTTTTCATACGTAAGAAGTTGTTATCACTGTTCTCTCCTCTCTGAACTTAACCAGTCCAGCCAAGCTCTGCCTTGTCCTTGGTCCTGTTTTAATAGCCTTCGCTGGTTTTAAATTGTTAAGGATTAGACAACAATTCAGCAGTCTCTTTTAGAGAACCAACATGAACACAGAAAAGGACAGAACTGACAACCACCAACCAATGAAGTTACTGAGAGTAAAATGGAAATTTTATATAAATGTCCTTGTTTCTTTTTTCTTTCTTTTGTATTGTGGTTTTTGATTTCAAAATGATTGTGAATGACACAACATAAAAGTTTTTCACTTCTTTGCAAAGCAGCTAAGTAAATTTATGGACATGGATCCACAAGCACAGGCAGTAGAGCCATATCTGTTACAATTAATTTCACATAATTAGACAGTAATTTTGACAATTTGAAGTTGAGAGATGAAAATGTAGGTTTATCTATCAGAAACCCAAATTCACTCAAAATTATGAGTCACGTTTTAAACATATTCATCATACACGCAACATTAACAAAGCAAGAAATAGACAAAACAACAACAACAACAACAACAATAATGAAACCCAATCAGTGATGTCATAGCAGGTAGGTGCGTTTTTGGTTTGGCAGCTGATTGGAAGCACCTTACTGTGACATCACTGATCTGATTATTGAATGTTTGAGAATTTGCAATGCAGCAGGAGTTGATTTAAAATTACATCTGATCTTTAGAAAACATCGACTCATTCTGGAACCCAAGGCCTGTATGAACAAAGCTACATGGTGTCTAGACATTTTTTACAGTGCATCCGCCTGTCCCTGCTGTAAAAGAGCAGGCTAAGGTTCGTGTCTTGTGTCAGTGTTGTTGCTGAGTGCAGCATCTGGGGTTACACTTCTGTTCCCGTTAGGGTAAATATCCTCTATTAGCAACAAGTGGTCTGAAAGCCTGAACCTCTCAGAGCTGCTGGCTGCTGGCTTTTAGAGAGAGAGAGAGAGAGAGAGAGAGAGGAGATTGAGAGCAGGCCCATCTGTTTAACCCCCACAGTGATCACTCATGTCTTTCGATCTGTTTGGTTGGGGAACAGAAGCTGTCATTATGGTAGTTTAACAGAGCTAACATAGCTACTACTTCTGGCAGATACTTTAAAGCAACACACAAAAACATCTTGACCTTTGCTTTCTATGTAAACCTCAAACACTAACAGTGTTCAACAAAGTTCAATTCTTAAGCTCGGTGATTGGATGTGTCTCTACAGAAATTAATCATGGGAATTATGGTTTCTTAACCTCAGTTCTTATGTCCACAAGCTTGTACCTTCTCGACTTTTCTCATCTTGTATAATGATTCAACAGGGAGCTCTTGTGTCCAATGCTCCAAGTGTTCACACCAACAACACTATGAGATGGGGCCTCATTTCTGGAAAAAAAAACATGGACACCCAACTGTATTTAAATAATTGAAAATTTAGTTTCAAATGTAGATGTAAAAATATTGTATAATCATGAGTACAAACATAAGATTGATTCAGAATTTTGAGTTCAGACATTTGGCTTTTCACAAAGCTTCTGGCTCTAATTAATCAATATAAAAGAGGAGAAAGAAAAAGTATAAAAGGAAATTGAATTTTGAATAAACACAAACTGCTCAAACACTTCAGCAGACATTGGTACTGTTATGAAGCAAATATAAATGAGGGGAATTAAACATACTTGTTTAGAAAAATCAAACAAAATAAATGACTTCGCTTTGAGTTCTCTACCAGTGAATGCACATTCACTAGCTGACCGGAGAACAGACTGCCATTTCAGGCACCCCCTGTAATACTACACACACAATGAAAAGACACAATTGCACTTTGACCTCTACTTTCTTTAATTCCATGTGACAAATATACAATCACACATCCAAATGGCTCCTGTCTGTTCTTTTTCTGTAAATATTTATGACTGGAGGTTTCTTCGCTTCCTGTTGCCCAGACGCTCACTCAGCATCACTGTCGGACCTAAAAAGCTCTTCTCACTCTGTTAAGACCCAGTCTGATACTTCACTCTGGACACCCACTCTCTGAATGTATCTGTCTCTTTCTGCCCTGTCTAAGTCTCAGGTGTTTGTAAATACCGTTCATGTTGAATGTCCCCACTGGTAAAGAAACCCAAAGATCTGTTACGTTATAAGAAAAAGCGAATATAAATAATGTACCAAAACCCAGTTATTTCATGCTGGCTGAACTCTTTCTAAAAATGGTCAGGTATGAGCCACCACCAACCAGAGTGAGGGTCGGTAGACTGTCAGCGCCCAAAAGAAAACTGACAAATGACAATAACATGATGGGTTTCGAGCAGACTCAAAGATGGCAAACCACTTTACTTAACTGGTAAGATAACTTCTAACACTTTCTACTATGCTGGTTACTTTGCTTAAGTTATATTCAGTGGACGCTATAACACTAAGACCTAGTCAACATGGTCAAGTGAAATGTAACTTTTTCTATGCCTTGGCTTTTTATCCACACTTACAAAACCACATCTGAAAACACCTTCCAGGTGAAGATATTCAGAAACTTGCTTGATGTACCATTGTCTTCATGGGCGTAACTGATAATAACTTTTCAGGCTTTACATGCTCTGACAGCACATTTTTTGTGCAGGAAAATCTAAGTTACAGCCAAACTGCCTCAGTCTTGTCAGTACGTTACCACTAATAGTAACTGTATTTATTGCCGGATGTATCCAAATTGCTTTGTTTCATTTAAAAGTCCCTTTGATGAATTATATAACCATTGCTCATTAGCTTGTTATCTCATCAATATGTGATCTGATAAGGATAAGTCCAGATTGCCAGCTCTCAGACTGTAGTCGTAACTTTGTTGGTTATCAAGACAGCTACTAGAAACCTTTTTAAGCTGTATTCTCCAGTACAGTGTGTGAAGATAATTGTAACATTAGTAGAACGTGTTGGGTAACCCGCCAAACTGCCTGTTGCAGTGGTTTGAGATGTCACCTGTTACAAAGAAGACTTCAGTTGCTAGGTAGCAGCTACATCCTAGCAGCTGTGGGTTCATGATTGCTGGTTTGTATTGGAGATCATTTTGTGTTTGGATTATTGGCTTGTTGGTTGGTTTCTCTACACGTAGCTGGTTATTGCTAGTACCCGCCTAGTACCATTTACACAAGGACTCAACCCTCAACAGAATTTAATGCACCAGTGTCCCAGTAATCACAAATTGTAGCCACAGAGGCTAAGTAAAAGCAAACACAGTAGCCATCTTTGTCTTTCATTTAGCTGATTAAGTAGTGAACACACATGGTTCTTCCTCTCTCAGCAGCCAGGGGCTACAGACCATGTGAGTCTGAGAGTGTTCTTGATGACCCTGCAGTGTGTTTGCTATCACACAGCAGGATTTATGACTAGACCTTTCTCTGAGTCTGTCTTTCTCTTGGAGGGAATTTTAGTGACAAAAAAGCTCTCAAACCAAAGACGCGATCACAACTACAGGTCAAACTTGTACTCTAATCTATTATTGTCATTTTCTATATTTCAAATTTTGGGTATTTTCATGCTTTCAGAAAAGTACATTCTCTGAAATCTTGAACTGGCAAAATAATTCACAATAATAAGGTAACTAGAAAACAATATAAGATACATAGAAAACACTGGATATGAATTACTGTCTTTGCGTATCTGACTGTTACATCGCCTTGTATGTTGAAAGGAGCATGAACTGAGAAACAAGGCTCCTAAATTCACTTTAATTTCAGAGGAAACACACAAAATCCTGTAAAGACTAAAAATATCCTGACAGTGAAGAGGCTGTTTTTAAAGCTCAGAGCCAACATGGCTGATAAAAATGATTAACTCCTGAACACATGACCTCTGAAAAGTACAATAAGATCTAAAACAAGCATGGCAGCTGCAGTAATATGTTCAACGCATTCTCTCTCTCTCACACACACACTTGCACTTGTTCTCCGGGGTCATTATTTCTCTGAGGTTCAACAGTGTGTCAGCATCAAGTTTCTTAAACAACAATTAAGGAAGGCTTAATTTTTTTAACCATTTGCATTGATTCTTTTCATAGATTTGCCCATCATTTCAAATGGTTAAAATTGTACTCAAACAATTATACCTAAGTTCTGCAAACAGAGAAATCTCAAACTGACTGATTCATCTTTCACCTTTCACTTAAAAAACAGGTGATGCTGTGAATTGTTCAGTATGATGGATTAGCCTCGCTACATCAGACAAATTTCAAGTCTCTACAAGCTGTTTTCATGGTGTACTGAAATGAACTAAAACTTTGCTGCCTGGAAGGAAGAAAGTCAATCTGAAAAAGTCTGCAGTGATTTCAAGTGCACTGTAGCCTATGGGGAAAAATGTAAAAGCAGTGGTCCTGTAAATTAAAGGAATTACTGGTCTTTTTTTGTAATAGGACGACCTCATTCTCATTACTATATAACCCATCCTCTCCAAGCTCTGTAATAGTTTACACAGAAACTGAATCCAGTTTCTCTTCTGCTTCTTTTTAATTATCCAGATGAGCTCGCAGGTGAGCCGCGCCCTGCTAGCCGCGACACTTTGTTTATGTTAGCGAGACAACTCTGACAGGCAAAGACGCTCACCTTTAGATGAAGCCGCGCTGTCGAGTTCGCTTCATGACCTACAGGTTCATGCAAGTTCAACTTCACCACATATACACGTACAACACAGACATGCACACACACATACAGGCCTCTGATTTAACAGCAGGTTAATTGTTTGTTTTTAAAAATCACACACAGTTATGCACATGAACCACATACTAGTGCATATATGCACACAGACATGCACAGACAAACATACATGCAAAGATGCAAAGACAAAATCTGCACATACACTCACGATATACAAACACCAAAACAGAGACAAGTGTTTTTAAACACACATTTACACAAACATCCCACACACACACTAAGCAGCCATCGCCACCCCTCAACAGTCAAACCAAAGCAGTGATTAGAGTTTCAACTCTTCACCTTGGCGTCGAAACGTCAGCCGCCGCCAGATCTGCCACCAGGCGTAATTACAGGCGAGGAGGAGATGGGCGGCAGTCCAGGCTGATCAGCCTGCCTGCGTCAGAGATGACTCTGCCTTCACCTCGCGGCAAAGTGCATGACAACACACACACATGCGCACACATAAAAAAACAAAGTGTACAGTAGCAACCACAAAGAATAAGAGATGATAAAAAAAGAGGAGAAGCAGAGAGCTGAGGTATGTGTTGGTACGCAGTCTGACACTCACTCATTCACACACACACACATTGAACATAACCTCAAAAACACACTCATGGAAGCACACACAGAAAAATGCGAACTGAAAAACAGTAAACAATGACTATGCTATCATGCACACAATGCACACACACAGACACACATACACTTTTGGACTCATATTGTCACTATATATTTATATATTTTCTAACCCCTCACCTTAACCCAAATATAATTCCAAACAGTAACAGTAAAAGCAAGTCTTAACCCTCATGCAGCACTTTGAAGAACTGAGGACCGGACAAACTGTCCTCACTCTCAAGGTCTAAAACTCAAAATTGTCCCTACAAAGATAGGAATATAAGAGAATGTACACACACTCTGAGTCTGACCGTATCATTATCTCACAGCTCCCTACCAACAGGGTAAGTGAAGGTGGTGAAATTACTGTGATCTCCGGGCAGACAAACACTTCTGCATGTTTCCGGGGTTTATGAACGTCATTTTATGGAGGTTCATCTGAGGACAGATTCATTTCAAGGCTTGAGGGCGGCATTGTAATCAATGTTTTGATCCCACAAGAGGAATTCAGCGTAACTGAAAGTGTGCCAATAGAAGAGCTTCCTTTAGTTTTTTCTCAAATTTGCCTGCTTTCAGTTATGGCAGTTTAAAGCACATGAAAACTGAAAGCAGAGCAAAATATGTTGGATCTGAGTTGGACTAGGGGCCCAAGAACTCAGAGGGTCCAGAGTCCCTGCTTTAAGACCACCATCTCTTTCTGGAAAGTCATAGACCTCAACAGTAAAGTAGGGGTGTCCTTTTTTGCTGCTACTACTAATGAAATGACCAGAGTGAGATACAAAATGATCTGCCTCCAGCTAGGCAACAAATATGCATCTGTCAATGACTTGTGTTACAGTGAGCTGCAGACAATAGCAATTGGCAAGAGGAAGATCAAAACCAGAGTCATAACAGCTACAAGTATAGAGTCTATCAAGTCACAGGAGCAGACAGGTGGTGCCATCTGGTGGTTGCATCTGTGCTTTGCAGACTATAACAAGTTGGTTTTTCCTGTGTAAAAGCCTTTTGCAGCTGTAGTCAATTGTATTCAAATCAGGAAGTTGTGAACTATCAAGATATTAAGCTGAACTTAATAACAGCACCTTCTATGCTTCACTGGAAACTCCTGAACTAATATGAATCACTTTTATAGAAATGAAGCCAAGGTCAATGTTTGATGTCTAAATATACAACCATTATTTTGGGGATCCATGACAATGAAAGCCTTTTAAAGTTTGGTACATGCAAATTAATGCCTTTGTGTCCTTTCTTCAAGGCAGACTCTGCCCTTGACTTCAGTAAATATTGACTGAATTATTTTTTTGTCCTGGCTATTTTGGAAAATAGTAAATTGTGTCTGAATTGTATGGATGCTTCTTTGTGGGTGAATATTTTATATTCATCTTTAAATTAAAACATCCTCCTCTGACCCTTCTGAAACTGTCAGGTCACATCAATCTTCATCAGTGCTCACTCCAAAAAGCTGCTGTATTAAGACTTTTCTTCTGCTCTGACTGATTTTTGAAGATTTGTCCCTCAGTTCTCTTTACTGTCTGATTTAAGCAGTTTTGATTAGACCTGCTTAAACCAGCAGAGGGCCTCATAACAACTCACAGAATTATCTGCCATTCACCTCACAAGAACACTTCATTTAATGTTATAGCTCCATACTGTATAAGCATACAGTATAGCATTGTGTTTCATACTGTATAATAATTAATTCTCTATTATGTTTTTAATTGATTATATTACTTTCTAATGGGAATAAGCTATTAGTCTTTACTGGAAAATCACAAATCTCTGTCATTACATTAATACCGTCATTTTAAAGGATGCTTCTGCATGACTTTATTCATCTGTGAGTGACAATGATACTGGAACATTCAAAGAAATCAGATGATTTTATGTGGACTTTCTTAAGTTGAACAAAAAGCTGTTTTTTTTTGTTTTTTTTTTACTTTGCCACAACGTCAGGTTGTGAATGTGTTTTACTGAACTGTCTGTGGTGCTGAAATGTGTAAAAAGTGTGTTTAGCTGTGTGTTTGTTTGCATGTTTGTCTGTGTGTTCAGAACTGTTGATTTATATGTTTTTAATTTACCATACTCAAGGACAGTTCATCATGTGGACATGAGGGGTTGAACCAACAACTCTCTGCATAGATTCTGTCTAGACTCTAGAGTTTGTAAATGTGCCCATTTTACTCACAGCACAGCACAGCAAGTCTCTCCACTGCTAATTTAAGCAACAAAAGGATTATCAACAATGGAACATGCAGCTTATGCATTTGTTTTGTTTTGTTGTTAGTTTTTTTTTATAGCTGCAGTGATTGGCCTATTAATTGATTATTCAGTAGTATTTGGATAATCAACTGATTACATCATGGTGAACGTTTGGTCAAATAACTAATGCTATTTGAAGACATCACTTTGGGAATTTTGGGAAATTATGATGTTAATTTGTCACCCTTTTCTGGTATTTTACAAAGCAGACAACTTATTGATTAATTGAGATAATAAATCAACAGATTAATCAGTAATGGAAAATGTCATAATTTGTTGCTTAATATCTGCTAAAATGAGGATAAAACGCAGAAAAGCAAGTAAAGTCACACCAGAAAACATGGGACAAAATACTGTAATAAAAACTCAGCAATAAACATGAAAAAATATCATATCAAAAATATGTTTCCTCGTATTTCAGATTCCATATATCAGCTTAGTGTGGCAGTCCTTGCTTCTGTCTGAGGAATCAATGAAGCTTCTAAAATATTTGTCTAGTAAAGATAATGTGGTAATTAGTCTGGTGGGTTAATATTAATGTTCAGTTCTCACAGATACGCACGGGAGCCTTTAACGCACACAGTAGGATGCCAAACCCCCTTTTCCTCGGACATAAATTGATAGATTGAGCATGCTCTCATACTGACATGGCAAACACGAACTTTTCACATGGACACATAGTTGATTCAGTAACAAAACGCTCTCCACTGAATTAGATGACAGTAATCTATTACCTGTGTTGAGAAGGTGAAGGGCACCGCAGCGGCTTCCACGCGCAGTGAGTCAGAGCGCGTCACAACAACAGAGAATAGACCACTATGAGTCACACTGGGACAAAAGACTGGGATAGAGACATTTTCCCCCTGTGGAGGCACTAAACTTTTTCAGGATTTATTATTATTATTTTTTAGATTGAATATTATTCTAACATCTGAGGATAAATATTCGCTTCTCTGGGTATTGATTTGCGCTGTCCGGAATAAGGATCTCATTTTAAAAAGACGCCTGTAAATGACGAGCAAACGGGATTTTTAATTGAAAAAAAAGTGACTTTTTATTGAGAGATCAGAGGATGGTTTGTGCATCAGGAGCGGCTAAATAGCGGAGAAACGGTCTTACGGGTGGATCTTAATTGCCTGTTATCACCTTAAAAAACTCTTTCTGTGGAAAGGATGGGAAACTATTCGACGTGGAGTAATTTTACCCAAGTTCTCTCGGAGCTGGACGGGACGGGCGGCGAAGAAGAGGAGGGCGACGATGAGGAGGAAGGTGGCGGGAGCGGCGGAGGGAGCGGCGGGCTGCGCGTCTTCGTCGGGTGCGTCCTCTTCCTGCTCATCGTGTCCACGCTGCTCGGGAACACGCTGGTGTGTGCCGCCGTGGTCAAGTTCCGGCACTTGCGCTCCAAAGTCACTAACTTCTTCGTCATCTCGCTGGCTGTGTCTGACCTCTTCGTGGCCGTGCTGGTGATGCCCTGGGAAGCCATCACCGAGGTTACGGGCACGTGGCTTTTCGGGCGGTTTTGTGGCGTCTGGATCGCTTTTGACATCATGTGCTCCACAGCGTCCATCCTAAACCTGTGTATCATCAGTGTGGACCGCTACTGGGCCATCGCCAGCCCCTTCAAGTATGAGCGGAAAATGACTCACAGGGTGGCTTTTGTCATGATTGGGGTGGCATGGACGCTGTCGATCCTCATCTCCTTCATCCCAGTGCAGCTCAACTGGCACCGGGCTGGGGAGGAAGAGGAAGAGGAGGAGATGATGGAGGAGGTGTTGGCCATGATGGCCACCGGTGGCAAGAACTTCTCAAACAGCAGCAACCTTAGCCCCAGTGTCAACAGCAAGAGCTGTGTTGCTAACTTAAACAAGACTTACGCTATATCCTCATCATTCATTAGCTTCTACATTCCTGTGGTGATCATGATCGCCACCTACACCCGGATCTACCGGATTGCCCAAACCCAAATCCGTCGAATCACATCTTTGGAGCGGGCAGCAGAGCAAGCCCAGAACCAAGGCTATGGAGTGAACCGGAACCAGCAACAGCAACACAGGACCAATGATGAAGCCTCGTTGAAGTCATCATTCAAGAAGGAAACCAAAGTCCTGAAGACACTCTCTATCATCATGGGGGTTTTTGTCTTCTGCTGGTTGCCGTTCTTTGTCCTCAACTGCACAGTTCCCTTCTGTGACCCGCCTTGTGTCAGCGACACCACCTTCACTGTGTTTGTCTGGTTCGGGTGGGCCAACTCGTCCCTCAACCCTGTCATTTACGCATTCAATGCGGACTTCCGCCGAGCCTTTGCTACCATTCTTGGTTGCAACAGGATCTGCTCAAATAATGCAGTGGAAGCTGTGAACTTCAGCAACGAGCTTGTTTCTTACCACCATGACACGACGCTCCATAAGGAGACACTGGTCCCTGTGCAGCCGCAGCAACATCCGCGCTCTGTCAACGTTGGGTCTGACCACCTGGAGGACATGAGTGCACAGTTTGACGAGGAGTCACTCATTTCTAATGGTTCTCAGAGCCATAACAGACTGCTGCTACTACCTGCCACCGTCCAGTTCGAGGATGACCCAGAGATCTCCTTGGAAACAATCACACCATTCACCTCAGCAGCGGGGCTGGAGAGTGATGCACTAATACCTGGGCAAGTGCACCAGGATGGATAAGACAGAAACTAAACACTAACTAAATAGGAAGTTTGGTTGTGTTTTCCTCTAAATAAAAACAGAAAAGAGATTTTACTGTATAGACTTCAGATAAAATGCTAATATCAGGATATACTTATTTTTACTATGTGACTACCGGATTGATTTGTTTAATTTATGTGTTTGCATGTATTTAAATGGAAGCAGATTTAGTCATTAGACCTAGCTGACACAGAAAGATCATTAAAAAATCATTTTTAGACAAACAATAATGCTTTGTCAGACATTAAACCTAATTTATTACGCTGAACCATTCAGTGTTTCAATTAATAATTTCTGTGCTGTATATAAAATATGGTGTCTGCACTTTTTGTATAAATACAGTTGTTCAAGGCAACAACTCCTCCAACATGATCAACTATATAGGTTGTTTGTCCTTACCCTCACATACAACCCGCCCTCCACACCACCTGCTGTCACTATTAGAATTACTGCATCTTCACAATCATGGTTACAAATATGCACACAAAAACTACTTGGGTTTAGGAAAAGACTAGGGGTTTTACTTTAAAATAAGTACTTCCTTAAGGTCAGAGGAACTATAATAAGCCATGCAGTTAAAGATGAGGAATCCATGTATCAATCCATCCATCTACCCAAGCCAAACAATAAAATGTAACTCAGATGCCCAGATATGGACTCATTTTTTTTAACAGGATGACATTCTTGTCAAAATGAAGTTTTAAGTCAGTACATAAGAAACAAGTGAGACATCAGGCTGTGTTGTTTCAGTCTCTTCTTCATTTGAAAGACGTGTCCGCTGAAGGTCAAGCATTTGGAGTGGAAGAGGCTTTGTCAAACTGTGATGAAGTCTTTGGTGTTAAAATGCAGTTTAAAGAGGGGTCGAGCCAGAAATGAGACAGAGCTGATAAAATATGAGAAAATAAACTCTTCTCTGTTGTGTGAATGTGTGAATTAAAGGAGGAAACTGCAGAGTTCAGATAGAATTCAAGTGCACCCTGAAGGACAGTGTTTTTGTTTAGCTGATTACTGATTCTGAATATATTATTGACTATCTGAATGTGATGTTACCCAAAAAATAAAGGTGATTTGATGTTAACTGTGACTGATGGATGACCTGTTTTGAACAGTTAAATCAATCAATCAATAAAATCTAGTTGTCATAGCTTTTTGAGGTTAAGTTAAATCTATGGTAGCCCAAATGAAGGATATGAAATCTTTTGTTGGTGCTCATTTAGTCATATATATTCAATATGTGGTTATGTGGCTGAAATGCAGAATCACGGGCATAGTTCTTCAGATTTGAAACAAAGTTAGTTTATGATTTGCAAGATCACTGCTGGAGCTTCTTACTGTATGATAGGACTGCTGATGTTGTTAAGGAAATGTGGAAAGAATTTAGCACTGAGGTTACAACTGGAAAGCCGCAGGAGAGTCATATTTAGACCACAGCCCATTCTTAGCTGGTCCGTCAACTCACCACCTACTTGCATAGCTTTCTGGATTAGTCTTTGAAAAATTAAAGTCATTAATAAGGAATTAGTGTGAAAGCAGAGTTTTAATATAAGTAGAGTTTTAATATTTGGGGGAACAATGAGCACTGAGAAGCTGGTAAAGACATGCTTCATCACAAGCATATGCAGAAAAGCAGGCCAAGAATCAGTCAGGTTTGAAAAGCACAACAAACCATTTGAGAGGAGATTAAAGTTGCTTGCATTTGCAACAAAAGCAGAGTGTTTTATTACAGTCTTAGATTGCAGCCAGAGTGCAAATTGCTTATTCAAGGATTTGATGTAGAACATAAACACACACACACACACACACACACACACACACACACACACATACACACACACACTAAAATATTCCTCTTCTGACAGAACTATTAAAACCATCTGCCCATTCTAGCTGATTTATTACAAACCTATGACAACCTATTCTCAAACTGCAGCAGAAAGTTTTTTCTTCTTTCTCTGAATCACACAACCTGCCTCCCTCTGCAGATACACAATGCTGATTTTCTGCAGCTCACATCTTGTCATCCCTCACAAAAAAGAAGGGACTTGAGTGTAATGAGATTGCTCCTAACTGGGGAATAAAAAAAGAGAATTTCTGCTTTTTCTTTAATTGATGATTCTGATTATGTTTAATGGTACTAAGAAAAACTGTTTTAAAAGTGAGGAGGATAACTCAGTAAGATGTTGACGTGTCTGTCTACTTATTGAACAATATAATATAATATAATATAATAAAACAATATAACTGGCAAAGAATGCAAAAAATTATATTCCTCTTTGCGGTCAGTGAAAACTATGTCTGAATATATGCTACAATACAGTGATAGTTAAATAGATGTATGAGAATATGTTGTGGTGACATAAACTAATATGATTAAAAAAGAACACATTGAAGGCGAGGACACATTATCATATTTTTATTAATGCTCATCATATTAGGATGAGAATGGTTAGCGTCCTCAATCCTTAGTGGTGGTTTGTTTGGGGTCTTCAAGAACATGGGTCCTCTGTAACATATTGAACATCCCCTGAACATTTTTTTGCAATGATATTTCATGATTTAATTTTGTTGGACCTGCATGACTGATTTTGACATGATAACATGTGTACTACATAAATTACATTACTTTAGTTTGGGGTCAGAGATATTACGATTGTGTAAAACCTGGTTAAATACAATGGATGCTCCTGTATTCTGTATGATGGGTACTGACTGTATGCTATTGGAGCTAATGACTTGTTAATAAGAGGAAATTTGACTTCTCAGTGGTATAAAACAGTTGGTTAGCAAAGGCCAAAACATGAAACCTTCACTTACTTTGTGTAATAATGATGCTTTCAGGTCTTTTCAGTATTTTGTCACCTTCATCAAAGGTTTGAAACTCAATTTGTGGCAGAAAAAGGGTACCAGTTCAATATTCTTCAACACATTGGATTCTAATATGGTCAGAAGAAAATAAAAAATGTTTGAATGTGAAATTTGAGGAGACCGTGACACCTCAGACAATGAGGAAGAAAATTCAATGCCAACAAAACACAGTGATGAGGCCCAGTCTGCTCAGGCTTTGCTAATAAATACAAAAACTCCTCTGCTTTAAAACTGATGTGCAAGAGATGTGCAACAAGAGGCCTATAAACAGACCAATGGCCAATTCAAAGAAAAACCTCAGAAATTCCTGATAATAGAAGAAAAACTAAAATAAAGCTGAAAAAAGAGGGGATTCTGGGTTTTCCTCTTGTTGTTCTTGTGTTCTCTGCACTTTGCTCAGCTTCCCCCCCCTTTTCAAAATCTCTGCTAGCTCCTTTCATCTTCAGTCACAAGTGGAGTTGAAACAGAGTGGGGGCTCCCAGGGGCCACAGAGGGAGTAACCCCTTGAACTCCACAGGTGTTGGCTACAGGTTCAGCTGTTCAGGCTTAGATTGCATCCTCAGTGTTTTTGTGTTAGTGTATGTATGTAAATTAAGGTGTGTTAGGGCTCAGAAAGAATGGAGACATATATCAGTGATGGATTTTTTTGTTTTGTTTTTTAAACATTTACCATGAGTTTATAACTAAGAAGACATTGCAAACCATAACCAGACCTTAACTTTACTGTTGTTGCCATGTACTAATAGGGTAGGAATTATGAGTGTCTGAGAGACAGACTTAAACACATATGCTACAGGCAAAGGGTGTGGAGTAGAATAGGCTTGGTAAATAATCAGAAAATCAGTCAATAGCTAGAGATCAGACAAGAGAAAAAAGAAAAAAAGGAAAATGCTGGAAACCTATGGCTACAAGACATGATAGACAACATGACGAAGGGCAGGCTGGGAGGTATATATATGCCATGACTAACAAGCTGATGGGGAACAGGTGTGAGAGCAGGTGATGATCTGGGGCAGGAAGCAGACTGGGAACAAGTTGTGAACAGGACTTGGGGAAAATGTGCAATATAACAAGAGAATGAGGGTGGAGAGTCAGAATCAGATAAGTCTCAACTTA
The DNA here is from genome assembly GCA_033238685.1 of Lates japonicus. Taxonomy (NCBI): domain Eukaryota; kingdom Metazoa; phylum Chordata; class Actinopteri; family Centropomidae; genus Lates; species Lates japonicus. Next base: position 4,108,597 of record BRZM01000255.1, on the reverse strand, counting down.
AAAGAATTCTGACATAACCTGGGACAGGGACATGCATGATACTTCTCTCTGCTGTAGCTAAAATTCATACCACTTCACCCTGAATGATATGTTAATTCATCTAATTTGTTCAAAGTTTGTCTGAACGGTCATTAGTACCTCTGGAGGTGGTGAATTGAAACCTTCTGTCTCCACAGGTCAAAAATGAAAAAGTGGCACCTCTCTTGCGTGTCTGGGTTTGCGCCGTGTTTCATTTTCAGTCATGCTGGTTGTATTACTTTTGTGGTCTTCTGAAATTTCCTCTTGTACACATTTTGTTTTTATTGGAATGTCTGTTATCGGATGGATTGATATAGAACTTGATACCGACATTGATAGTCCTCCAGAGGATGACTCACAAAAACTTTTATCTCCTGAGCTTTAATCTAATGCCATCTTCAGGTTTCTATTATCCAGTGCTTTGATTTACGACCAAATACCTGAAAAACTAATAACACTAAATAAATTACACAAAGCATCCACAAATTACCAGGATAGAAATAAACAAGATGATATACTACTTTAATTAACACCATTGTCCTGAGGTTTAAATATAGACTCAGTATGTGAGGCTTCTCTGTTTTCTGTGTTGTTGTCTCTGAATAAAACCATTTTCACATCTCTCTCTGTCTTTATCTTTTTCTATTTCTCTGTATGACTGCAGAGAGAGTATGTCAAGAAGATCACTCACATCTCAGCGTCTCTCTGTCCAACTATGAACAGGGCAGAAAACTAAATGTCATGTAATCGCAAGACGTCCACTGCTTTTCCAGAGGCTCTGTGGTATTTAAACCATGTTCATCACTGTGCTCGCATCTCTACACACCGGGCAATTACAGCCACAGATGAACCACACTTCAACTCCAACACGCAATTATTACAGAGAAGACAGGATGAAAAGGTTTCTGTCTGTGCTTAGTCTGATTTATAAACCATCATACAGTCCTTTTCTCACTGCACACACACACAAACATGCTGTGCACATACATTTTTCATGTGGCTCCCAACAATTTGTGTTTGTTTCATGCTCTTCCAGTGAAGCCTGTTGGGAATTTTATATTTTATGAAGCTATTCTGACACATTTGCTAAATTTAAAGCAAAAACTGATGCAATCTGAGGCAATATGAAACGTTAACTTCTTATAGCCTGGACATTTACCTACATGTTAACAGTGGAAAAGAGCAATATACAGTAGCAAATATTCCACAAAGAAACATACAGTAGATATACAAGGTATGACTATTAAATAACGAGACTGCGCTTATGAGGATAAAACCACGTGATTCACAGTCACACCAAGTGTTATATATTAAAGGTTGGGTATTCACACACAACTGCTGTAAGTTTCCAATAAGTGACGTCTTTAGTTCACGGCTAGCTACCGATTGAAGTGCATATGTTTTTGCTAAGGATTTGGAAAATTATTAGCTTAAAAGTTGACCAACACATTAACTTGAAATTTTTGGTGAAATTGAACAAAACAGCAGCTGAATCTTTTCGTACATTAACTGAGGTATATGGGGAACACTGCATATCACATGCTCGTGTGTTTGAATGGTATAAAAGATTTTGTGAAGGCAGAAAGGATGTCCAAGACGATGAACGTTCTGGGCGCCCATGCACATCAAAAACTTCTGAAAACATTCAACAAATTGAACAAATCGTTCTAAATGATCCCAAAGCTTCTGACTCCTGATCAAAAGGAAAAGCAGTCTCTGGCCCAAAAACAAATCACCCTCCCTATTCACCTGATCTAGCACCGTGTGACTTTTTCCTCTTTCCTAAGATCAAATCTGTGCTCGAAGAAGCACGCAGAAGTTAAGAAAAAAACAACAGAGGTTCTGAGGCTGTCCGAAGAAGACCTACTGCACTGCTTTGATCAGTGGAAGACTTGAATGCAGCGGTGTGTTGATGCAGAAGGGGAGTATGTTGAAGGAGAAAGACACTGAAAAATGTTTATGTTCAATAAAATTGTATTACAACATTAGTCTCATTTTTTAATAGCCACACTTTGTATTACAGTAGATACTCTGTGAAAATCTGTGACTGCCAGTGAATCAGCTTTTAAAAAATGTTTTAGCTTCGATGATTCCTTAAGCTAAACCAACACAATGCACACTAAATCTGGTGAACCTCTATTTGCTGAATTTGATGACTCAACATTACTTTGTAAACTTATTTGGTTGGGAGTTTTTCCTTATCTGATTCATGGCTCTAAATACAGAGGGTGTTATATTGTGGACACACTGTAAAGCTCCTTGAGGCAAATGTGTGATTTGTGATATTGGGCTGTATAGATATAATTGACTTGACTTTGGTGACTGGGTTAATTTTTTTCTGAAGGTTGCTGACAAGTTCAACTGTTATAAAGTTTTCACACTAAAGCTGACAGAATCATTTATATGACAGAGAACATTATTATATAAAAACATTATTAACAAAAATATCATACAGAACTTTATTATCTGTCACTAACAGGAATAGAGAGATAACACTGGTAAGTTTCAAAGTGCTTTACAGAAAGAAGAAAAGACAGAAGAGACAGATGAGACAATTGAAAACACTAATATGAGATATTTGAGGAATACAAGAAAAACTTTCAGATTTTGTTTTGAGTATGCCAATTCTCATGTGTTTGTCTTTGTTTAAATGTCTTAAGTAGATCACAGTATAAGCATCCTCTTATTATTGTTTAAACACTTTCATGTCATAGTGTATGTAGCATGTCACTTTCTGCTTTTTCTCTTTTTCGAAAGGAATGTCAGCATAGAACATCAAGCTTAAATCGTACTGAAATCCAGATCTGCTGATCCAAGCCTTTTTGTACTGGTCATGCCACTACGTGCCTGAATTTGTGCATTTATTTTCGCGTATTATAAGATTTAGTTTTTTTGTTTTTTCTGCATACAGTATTGCCCAAAAAAGGATTTTGCATGGTGACAGAACTCATATTTTAGGACAGGATCAAACATTACTGCAAGATTTAACAGTGGCTCTAACACCGGTTTGACCAATTAATATTAAAACACAATGGAAATACTTAGGAAATATTACACTAAATTCTCTGGCGGGAGTACCAACACGTGACAACAAAGGCACTATGACAAAGTTTCTGTGATATTTCTGCTTAGATCTGATCCGTGAATCTGGGGTCCAATTTCCAACCTTAAAAGAGAAAAGTGAGACTGCTTCATCAGTATGAGAATGTCTGAGAACATTTAACTTTCCTGACAGCACACCGGTGTTCCAACAAATGTGATCTCATGGGACTGCATCTAAATAGCACACCACTTTTTGGAGATTCCACATATCATGTCTATGCATTTTAATCTTTTTGCGTGTCATTTTAAGAGCATGTCATTTAACAATGTTTAGGGGGAGGGTTAGGGGTTAGAGTAGTGAAATGCCAAAGCTTGAAATGACACAAAAAAAGAAAAAAAAAAGCTTAGTGATAACAAGGGGAATGCATTAGGAAACTTGGCCATTTGATGATTATTAGATTGCAGTGTGCAGCTACGTTTGGAGGTTAAGACGAAAGCCATCAGCTACAGCTTATCTGGTTTAAAGAAATTCCTACTCTGCTTCTATTTTTGAGGGCCACAGTAACAATGAATAATGTTGCAATGTTAATATTTCACAACTCTATTATTATTTCCTAAATTATAAGACACCAGGGATTACATTTTACAAGAAAAAGCTCTTTCTCTTCTTTCTTTCTCTAGCTTGACACCCACTCACACACCTACACACGCACCATCTCCCTCCCTGCCCTTTCATTCAGATTTAGAGCCTATTTATACCTGGTGTTGAAAAGCAAGCTGCATCAGGCCACCACCTGAATTTAAACTTGATGTTTGTCTGCTTCCTCCATTTTGCATTCTGTCCACACAGTGATTAAATTCAGTGTTAGGAGAAGTAAAGGTGGAGAGTAGACTGGAGTGGCTGGGAGGTGACAAAAACTATCCACCAGCATTATTTTTCAGCAGTGATTTGTAATAGTTTTGAAAGGCACAGACAAATGGTGTCGCCCTACTGATAGAGGTGTCCAGTCTAGTTATTTTCAAGGGCATGGATAAACAACAAATAACCGTTCAATTTGGAGGAGTTCATCAGCAGCATCAACAGTCTTGTGAATATGCAGGGCAATTTGATTTAGAAGCACATTTTCTCATACAACATGGAAATACAGTGAATGCATACAGTGACAGGTAAACAAAAGAGTATTGTGCAAAAAAAAAAAAAGTAAACTATTCTGTTTTCAGACTGAACTTTATGTGAATTTCATTGGCTTGTGCAGATGTGGAGGCAGCTGACTGATGTGAATGCGCATCTGGTCCAGCTGAAAATGTTTTAACATGAGCAAAAAGTTAAATGTTCAGAGACGAGGAAAAAAGAGAACGAACTAGGGGAAACTAACAAATGAGATTGGACTCTGAGCTGTTACACAATTGTTGCATTCTGTTGTGCTGGATAACTCAGCTACTCAGGTGAATTTTGGGGTGCTCAATCATGTGTCCCATCTTCTACCAGCTGTCACTTTTTGTCAGCTGTCATGGAGATGATCTTTCTTGAACATCAACCAAGATTTGGCTGCTCATGTTGATACACAGGTTTGATGTTTTGCTCTTATCCTCTATAACTCTCCTGTATGTGGCACTGTGATGGTGTTTGTTGCTGTCCTTCAAGACTCCTAAGACTTGAGCTTAAATAAACTTAAATTATGATTCAACTCATGTCCATGAAGTAGTGTAGCTATCCAGCTATACTCTCCAGAAAACACGCTATAAACTAAAAATTGATAAAACTTTACGATGGATTGTACGTTTTAGAAACATAGAATAACAGAATCTTAATAAGAAAAATATGAGCCAAGCAGAGAGATGATTTTTATTTCATGCTCTCTTTTCCTGATCTCTGCTCTGGGGCTGTTTTTTCCTTCTTTCTTCACCTCTTGCTTGCAGCTGAAGGAGTGACATTAATAACGTCTGACTTTGACATGGTTACAAAGGTGACACTGGAATGTGTTTCCAGTAGTGGAAATGTGTCTCTGTGTGTAGGTGCGCCACAGGGTGACATTTAATGCCACCAATCAGTGTGTGTCAGACTGAAAGTTTGCTTTATTACCTGTCGTACAATAAGTGTTTATATTTTGGTGACACAAAAAGGATCAGTTTCTTGTGCATTCATCAGTTGTGCAGCCTCTTTCCAAACACGATGATGACACTGAAAGACAACCTCCTAATTATGTGTTACAGCAATCTTCTGTTGAATAAAGCACAGAGTCAACGGTTGTCTTTCTGTAAGTTTAATTCATACGTCTGCAAACGGACCCACTGCTCTCCTCAAGCATGAGACGCACAATTAGTATTGAGTACAATAGATCTTAGCTTAAATACAGTTCGTATTGACAGATGTGTTGATCCAGTGAAATAAGCAAGTAAAAACACTTCAGAACATCAGACTGCAGTTTTGTTGCTGCCTGATAATTACTGAATCTAAATCACATGACACCCACAGTGAACCAGTTAATCGCAGGGTGATGAGGCAGTAATGTGGTTTAGACAGTTGTCATAGAAACGATCCACCGGGTCCTCAGGAAGAGCAGTTAAGATAAATTCATCCAGCACTTCATTCATTAACCTCTAGGGTAGGTTATTTATATTTTTGTGAGTATGTCTCAGTGTCTATGTATGTATGAGAGTTTATCTACATTTTTAGATGTTTTTATATTTACACAAAGATAATGATGAACCTTTTCTGCTATTTATGTCTTTTAGCTCATGGTTTTGGTTTCACATTTGCTGTATGGTTCAGTCTCAGCACTCTCAGCTGCTTACAGTGTAAAAGCATTTAACAGACATCTTCACAAATCTTCAGCTCTAAACAGCACACAAGCAGTAAGTTCACAATCAGCTAGTGAAAAAGTGGAGACAGATATTTTCCCTAGGAGTTGGAGGAGACTGAATTGGAGCTAAAAGGAAAGTGAATATTGGATCTAGATTCATCAGATGGACACAAACACAGCTCCAGTGGAGAGGATGATTGGATCAACAAAGGTGTTCTGAAGGTGATACACACACAGTTTGCAAAAAGCAAGTAAAGGCTGATGTTTAACTGAATATGAAATGATCCAAGGTTTGTATGAAAATTTCAAATAGTAGAGTATGGCAGCAATGGCAACACTGTGCTGCAGCTTGAAGGCCTCTGTGGTCCTAAGGCTTGTCTTTCAATAAAATACTGTGCCATCATGCATCATCTCAGCACTGAACGAGGTTTACAAAATATGAACACTGATTGTATTAACATTACATTCAGTGCTTCTTCTTTAAAATTTATTTATTTATTTCATTTTATTTCATATGGTTATGTGTAGAAAATCATTTTTAAGGAGGGTCTTAACAACTACTTATTAATTAAATATTATTGTTAAGCCATAAATAAAAATTGTCAATGAAGACCTGAACAGCTGTCTTTTTACTATACTATGAAACCAGCCAAAGCTAAATGTAGGCTATTATCTTTTATAACATTAGCCTACATTATATCATGGGATTGTGTATAGATATAGATATAGCATACCACTTTTGACGACCTTTCATGTGTCATTCAATGGTGTGAGATAACTTGTGTGTGTCATTAATAGGGGTCCGGGTTATGAGATTTGCACACACAGCGTCTCTGCACAATATACGTCAGTAAAGACTAAATAGTGTGAAATGATACATGGAAACAAAAAATACGAAACTGGCCTATTATTCATATGCCATTTGGTGATGCCAGGCAACATTAGCAGTTTAAACATGCCAATAGCTCTCTCAGCTTTAAATGGTTTTTCAATGACAGACAGCTTGTCTTCAGTCTCATCACTCTCTCTCACCTTCTGTCTATTGCCCTTTTGTCTCTCTAAAACACACACACACACACACACATACACACACGCATGCACGCACAGGAGGTTGTGTGTCATAATCACCGCAGTAATCATGGCAGAGGAGGTGACGGCGGCAACAAACCGCTGATTGCAGCCGCTTCTCAACAACCATCGAGAACTAGAGAGTAGACTCCTCTGTTTGTTGTCAAGGACTCTTAAGTCATCACTAGCTCATCTTAGTCTCTCTCCCTCTCTCTCTCACACACACACACCCCAAGTCTCTGGTGGGGGATATTTTACTCTTCAGTGAAGAAACAGAATTGTAGAGAGAGAGAAGGGATAAAAATCTACAGCAGGTGTTGAAATGTGTTTCCTTTATCTGCCTACCCTATGTTATACTTTCAGGAATATTAGCTTTATTGATATTAGGAATATTCCTGCTGTTCCTGTGTTGTGGTTGCAAACTCTTCCTAAATAGCCAAAATATGTCAAATTTAGAGCTTTAATTTCTGAAAAAAAAAAAAAAAGTTTATTTTACTTTAGAAGAATGTGTAGAAGTTTGCAAAACCTATTAAATCTGCAGTGGCTTTTGAAAACAGATGAACAAGTATTTATTTATTTATTATTTAGTTTTTGAACATGAAAATGTTTGTTTTTTCAATGTTTGTTTCTATAAACCACCAGTAGGAGGCAACAGAGTCACAGCTGCACATGTCCTCTCCAATGAACTGTGACATGTGGCAAACACATGAGGACACACAGTCACTCACACTTGCATTCACATTCTCATACACACACCTCCTAATGTGTGCCAAAAATCAGTGACAAACATGCAAATCATTCAGCAGATTACTACAGAAACACACACACACACACAAAATAAACCAAGTGGTTTCCTTTTCAAAAATTACTCCTGCCACTTATGTATATTCAATTTTACATTACATTAAAATGTTTACCACAGACAAAAAACAAACAAATGAAAAAAACAAATACAAGAAACAGGTTAATTTAACTGAAAGCACTGATTTGTAATTTTGAGGTTTGAGAGTGCCACTGAGCTCATCTCATGAGGTGGATATGCAAGTAAGCACATTTTAGTGACAGCAACGTGGCTATGCAATTTGCACATATGTTGTTTTTGTATATATTTCCATTATTTATTTATTTACTTTCCAAAAATCACAGTTGACTACATAACTAACCCTTTATGATTAAACAATGCTATGTTTAAGGTCTCATTAGGCTTAGACACAAAAACAACTCAGGTTTGAGGAAATATTGTTGTTTGGGTTCATGTAAGAGTCACTGATAAAAGACAGTGGAAACGAGAACAAACACCAGTCTCCTATGGTAACGTCAGATGTTTTGTTGACCCATCCATCCAACCTGATTTCTTCCCTACACGCACTTTGTTGCTCTATAGCCACTTCACCTGATTTCCTCCTTTGCTGCCATTATAATTACTAAAGCCACTAGAGGGCGCTGTTTCTTGAATGTAAACATAAGGCTGATGCTGTCTTACTTGTCCGCTAAATGTTCCTTAGCAGTAAGATGTAGCTATGGGTGGTAATAAGCCGCTGGCACCAGTGATCTATGGGGTCATTTTGTGATGGGAGGACAGTCTGAACAATACTTAAAGGCAGACTAAAGCATCTTGGAGAAAGACATGAACTCAGCAGCAAATCCAGCACACCCCTACTTTCAGTACTCCTTCAGAAGCTCCACCCCCCAAACTCACGCATTGCCAAGGAAACCCACAGTAACAACTGGCTGAGGGGGAAAATGGCAGAATCAAGTGTGTCCGCAGCTGAAGCAAACAAACGTAACATAAAACGTCATCATAGAAACGACATGCACACAAACACAACATAATGGAGTAAAAACTGGCAAGAGTTATTGGTTTGGTTTGGTTTTACAGAACTACAGTGACCGAAAACAGGCCTGTAGATTTGTAGCTTAGCTAACAAGGAAGGTAACTTCACCTGGCATAGCATTTCAAATCATGCATCAATCCCACTGTGCTGTTCAGGTTTTTGTGTCTATAAAAGCCTTCTCAAACACTGTAAGGATAAAGAGCACTTAGATTGTGTGTTACATTAGCTGCAGTGATGCTAACATGCAGATCGAACAAAATGGTTTCTCAGAGCTAGCACAGTAGCTGCAGATAGCGATACTCATAACCCTGCCCCTAGTCTAACTAAGCTTACACCAAGAACAAACAGGACAAAACAATACTGCCCGACTGGCTCCATCATACACTTTCTGTTTAAAATTATACCCCTCTGTTCGTTTCCGCTGTTTGTCCGCCATTGCCCCCGTTTCTGCTCTGTAGTGTTAGCATGCATTGTAATTTCTGTGTTTTCGCTCCAACTGCCCCCTTTATACCCTTCCACCTCCTGTGCACAAGTATGACCACCATGATTGGCTGGAAGAGACTGCACCAATCCACTTCACTTAAATCCCAATTCTAGAGCCAGGGCTATGTAGAAACACTAGATTTTTTCATTACACATACAAAAGGAGCAGCTAGCGGACCATGTAGAGATATTCCCTGAATTTGAATAAAAATGCATTATATTGTAATTGTTAACCCCTTAGTAATTTTACTAAATAAAGAATGTGGGTTCCATTCGTCCACTATGGTGTGTAAAAACACTTACATGTGAAATAAAAACTTGCTGGAGAGGAAGAAGAGTTTCTCTGGTGCAAAAACAAACTAGCCAAAAAGAGGAAGTATTGAAAGGGGATGACAAAAAATCTCCCTCAATTCCACACATTACTCATTCTGTCCTCTATGAGTCACACACAGACTCTGACACCACTGATGTGCTTCAGACTTGAGTAAATGATGATCACCACTGTTATGCCATTCAGTCTGATGCCACTGAGCTCTACGACAAAGTGTACTTACGGCTGAAAACAAGGTGACATACTTGTTCCTGATTGGCCCAGACTAGGCGTAACGACATGTTTACTGTTTCTGACTTGTTTTTCAGAACATCCTTCTCTTGCCAAGCAGATTTCTGGCAGCGTGCACGGGGAAAGAGCTGTCCTCAGAGCTCCACCAACTCCTGATCTGAATGAGAAGGAGCTGGGCGGCGATGACAGGGTGTCAGCAGGGGGTTAAGCTGTGACCCAGATTCCTGCAGGAGTCTTTGTCCTGGAGGACAGAGTAGAGTCTCCTCATTCATCTCACTGAGGGCAGAGTTACTAACTGTTACAAATACGGTGACACTGGGAGAGAGAAGGAGAGACTTGGACCAATAGAAAAGAAGAAAAAGTGACTTTAAGTTCTAATGTACTTTCACAGGTCATGCATTATGGATTATTTAAGGGTTATGCAAATAGGTGGCTCATCAGATATTAGTTTATACTGTATTTATGTTTCGCTCTATTTGACATTGGAAGAGGATTTGTTCTGTAATAGGGCACTGGCTCTGCAGCAGTTAACGTCACATTCAGATTCAAGAGGAACAGTTGGTTTAGTTTCCCTGCAGTGTGCTTCTTAAGTGTCTCTGCATATTTACCATGGACATCTCAACCATCTCAACATGGAGTTTGGAGCTGCTTTACACTGAAATATACGCATTTGAACACTGTTATATTAATAAGTATACTTTATAATTGCAGATGAGTATATAACCTGTAGCTGTCCAAGATCCTTAACCTTTCTGCTAAATTTGTGAGTGAAATCATCATTCACACGTTCATTGTGTATAGACATGGCTCGCTAATTTTTTTCATTGTTTAGTTTTTTATTTATGTTGAAGGAGTCTTTTGTTTCCTCACTATTATTTTTTAATTATTATTATTATTGTTATTATTTTACTTTTTGTGTAGGTCTGTGACTGTGTCTTCTTGCAGCAGGGAATAAAACAGCAAACATGGATTATTTAGCTGTCCTTTTTCCTGCTGTCTGTGAAATCTGTGAAAAAAAGAAAAAGAAATAAATAAAACTGAAAATGTGAGCAGGTTTGATTAAGCTTAGGTTGTAAAATTATATCCTGCTTGAGCACAACAGCAGATGATGCACAGGCCTGCACACTGTTACCCCTTTTCCACCAACATGGAACAGGTTCTGGTTTTGCACACAGCAAACAGCTGGGAGCATTTTGACCAAATTGGTTCTGAACCTGAAAAGTCAGTCCCCACTTACAACCAAAATAAATAGCAGGTTTTCAAGTGTGTTTCAACTGTGACAACATCTGAGAAAACAAGATTGGAGAAGATGTGAGAAACATAGGAACAAAAGAGCATGTAGTGGTCTGTTGACAAATATCTGCAACGCATGCAGGTAATCACTGCTATACACCATTGTGTATTGCGCAACATATTCCTTTAATGACCAATGTCCTTGATTACAGTGGTTCCACTTAAAACTGACACGGGCTTTTTCACTGGATAGTTCTAAGGTTCAAAGAATCCTGAATGGAACTGCTTCAAGAACCAAAGCTAATCTGTTGAAAAAACTGTATGTGTGATAACTGCTGGCTTTCAAACAATGGTTCCAAAACTGTGATTGGTTAGAATTAGAGATCAATGAATGATTCATACATGGCACCAAAAGAACCATGAGGATAGATAGGGAATTGAGGAAGAAGTGACAGGTACATAATTTTAGTAAACAATACAAGCAGATACAGTTATTGTGGATTTGTATTAAGTTCACACACAACTCATATCTTACCAGACTTTTGGTAATTTTTTGTGTGGTTTCTCATTTCTAAATATTTTGTGTGCTCTTGATGTTGAAACCAGCCACTGCCCCTGTGTGCCTCTGACTGTGACTTAGAGTTTGACTCAGCTGCTGATGTGGCTTGTGTGGTTTTACATTTTTAATGTCTGTTTTGTCCTGCTGTTTATTTACAGCTGAGAGTTTTAGGTTAGCAAATTCAGCACGGGGCTATTTCATAGTGTGATGAGCATGTTTTACCTCATATTGCTCTGATTCTGATTGACTGCTGGGTGTTATTTTCAGTTAACGCCTCTGCTCATAGTTGTCTAAATTAACCCTAAATGTAATTGTTGGAAGTACTCTTCTTCCATTAGTTTATTCTGTAGTTGTCACAACAAAATAAAGTTTACATTTTAAGAGTTCACTGAGTCAGTAATTATCTTACCCCTGAAAAGTGGTACACACAGCTTGTTGTCTGTAATATCTTACTGATCTTTTAGTGCCTTTTATCTCACATTTGTTTAAACCAGATGCTTACAACTGGCGCCTTAACATTTACAACAAAATCCAGATGTAGAATTCAATGTCTTTATTCTACTTATTTCGACAAGACAAAATAAAATCATGACGCTGCATTTGAGGTATTTATACGGTTTCCATGATGAACAAAGAGGTGTTTTGTTGAGTGAATGACACTGAGGCATCCAGACCCTTGAGGTGTCGTCAGTGTCGCACAGAGCAAGAAACCTTGGCAAGTGTGTCGATTGTCCTGTTCACATGCACAAACACACACACACACACACACACACACACACACACACATGTAGACGTACATGGGGTTTTGTTAGAAGGGGTGAGTGTGGGAGGTGTGCTTGGTTTTGGGTGGGCAGTTCTTCGTATAGTCCTCCTTGTTCCCTGAACTCCCCCCGTCCTCCTCCTCCTCCTCCTCCTCCTTTATCCTCGTCCTCTTGCTGCTTTTATCCAAGTATTTGTGGCCCCCACATTTTCACAGCGACTCTGAGCCGTGGAGCGTCACATGGTAAGAGCACCGGGCCCTATGCTCACACTGAACAGCTAAACAACAAACCTCGAACACTTAACTACTCTGCATTTCTGCTTCTTCCTAAAACTGTCAAACCAAATATTAGAGCGTTAGAGAATAACAAAGAAAGAACTGTTTTATGTCATGACTTATTGATGAGGGGTGTATTTGGAGGGGAGGGGGCTGTGCTTGGAAGGGGGGATTATTTTTGTTTTGGTGTGGCGTGTCTTTGTTTATCATCTCCCACAAACTCCTGCTAAAATGCTGCAGTGGAAAGGTGACTTATCGTGCCAAAAGCAATCCGTTTCATCTGACATTTTTGTTGATTTTTTTTTATGAACTTGTGAGAGGAAATCCTGAATATGTTAAAAGAAGAACAGGAGAAAATAAATCATTATAAATTTAAGAGGAAAAAAATGGACACTATTTTATTTCAAATTGAGCTTTTTTTTGCAGCTTGCTGAAGTTTTGTTAATTCATTGAGTCAAACTGAGTGTTTTATATTGTGTTACACTAATGCCGTGTGTCCTAACAATCATCTTGAAGCTCCTCAAAAGCTTCATTGAGGAAATCTTTATGTTGAACATCAGATCACTTTAAGCTCAGTTAGACACAACATTGTGTGCACTTAGTAGTGCAAGTAAATGTTCTTAAAATCAATTTACACTTGGCAATATTTGTATACACACTGCAGGACTAACTAGTGTGTTTAGACTGTGAACTGGTTGAGTAGCTTTCACAAAAAAAAGGTAAATTCGTGTCCACGTACACTAAATCAATAGACTACATTTCATGTATGGACACAAATTGCTGTTACAGTGGGTTGTCTGATGCAGTGGCCAACTTCAACTTCAATTTTCAACCAAACCATCATGTCAATATTTTAGATTGCATTAAATTATGGATGTATTGTCTACATGTGCAGAAATCAGTACAGTAGCTCTGGTGACTATTTAATGAATTGCAGTGGGACTGGATTGTTGACTCAGACAGCAAGATGCACAATGAGCCGTTATGGAGGAAGAAAGCACAACGCTGCTGTAGCATAACCAGTTATCACAAATCAAAATAAATCATTTATTTAAATATACAATGGCCATTGAGAATTCTCAGCTCTGATTGGCTCGCACGTGTCTATTACTTTTTTGTAATGTACCGTATAACTGGACACCTTTGACACAGGTGTGCAGTGGTGAAAACCAATGTCAGCACTGGTCAGGATCTAAAAACTCTCTCTTACTTGTGAAGCCGTTTCCTGCTATCAGCTGTTGGTGATAATAAAAACTACTTATATAAGTAAATGAATGACAACAATGATGTTTTTGATCTAATTATATGTGGTAGTTTATTGGCAGCTGGCCATGGTATAAGTGAAATTATACCATCTGAGTTGTACCTTCCACAATTACTGTCAAAAATGATCATCATTAAATCTACAACTTATTGAGAATATTATACACTGTGTTTACACAGGAGGCGTTTCAGTCCCATTTTTTAATTGCTTGTTTTCAGCATGTCTGATGGAACAGATACACATCACTTTTATCTGCACAGACTTGTTTTTTATGCTTGTAAGCACAACCAGAAGGGTCTCATGTAGGCGTCACATCTATGTTGTTATGTTTTACATTCATAACTAAAGTGGTTGGGTTTTGTGCTCAGACCGGTGTAGACACAAATGGAGGATTTTCATTATGCTGCTGCACACCTCTCTGTACATAGAGTATTCCTGGCAGAGTTGGTATAATTAACAATATCTCACCATGTGATGGTGAGAGTTCCAGAGTGGGAACTCAACCTCAAGTTTAGAACAATAAGCAGGAAAACTTGAGAAACTCTATGTTTCTCAATGTGAAAGATAGTTTAGATAAAATAGATAATAATAATTGCACTGAAGTATCTGATTGTAAAGCCTATTCATGAAACAGAAACACCACAATACTCCAGAGCAGGATGTACCTATGATTTAATTTTCCATTTCAATACAACACAAATACATAAACATTACTAATGGGACTAATTTTGGCTCCACACAACCTGTTTTGTTGCTCTCACTGAGTCACATCATTAAATGTGTGAAGGTGCAGGAAAGCAGTTTTTACACAGTGGCCCAGGGACACAGTGGTACACAGGATATGAATATTTTTACTCTGATTAATTAATCCAGACTCTAATTGTTTACATAAATGCAGCGTGCAAATGCAGTTAATTAAACACACAACAACTAACCTGAGAAATAGACTGATCGGTTTCATGAATGCATTGACTTAATTTTCACATCAGAATTCCAAGAAATAAGAAATATATTAACTCACATAAATTAGTGTTTTATCTTTGGTTGTATTTCCCTCATATTCATATTTAATCCTAGTTCCTGTTTTTTTAATGACCAATGCATTTCATGACCTATTGCTGTCCTGGAAAAAACATGTGGAAATAAATGACTAGCGATGAGTTCAGCTGTAATCCTGTCTCCCACCACCTATCCCTGCTTGTTTGATAGCTACATGTCCGGTCTGGACTCTTCTTGGGGGAGTGTTTCTGACGCTTGGCTGATTTTCAATAAGCTGCTGACAGAGACTCACACCCCCACTCTGTGTCCATTGTCCATTTTTTTTAACATCTAACACTCATGTGTCGAGTCCCTTTGATACTCTGGCCCTCTGAGATACGGATGCAGAAGAGGGAATCAAGTCCTTAAAGATTAGAACCAACAATATAATTTTCAATTACACATTCTCATGTTGAAACTGCTAGCTGCAAGTTTAGGCATACAATAATGCTAATTTCCTGTAGTTTTTGGTGGTGCACTGACCCAGTTGCCTTGCAGGTATGATTAAAATTTCATTGTGGCTCATATTCAGCATCTCATCTGGAGTATAAAAATACACTGCTGATTTATACAGCTGTCGGACTAACAGATGGCTTGAAATTTTCAGATCATTTTCTTTGACCTTCTGTTAAAAATCCTTCTGTTGAAGCTACAGTAGAGTATTTCAAACATGAAAAGCACACTCCACTCACATGTTCAGTTTACTCAAAACAGAGAGTGCTATTCAGCCTGGGAACAGTTGTATAATGTCCTCCGTGGCTCTGGAGGGAGTTTTGTAAAGTCTGAAAAAATAATCCAGATGATGTCATCAGGCATGGGTTTAAAAGACATTGGTATTCACCAGGCAAGGAGGGTCTAACAAAAGACACTATAGAGGTGGAGTATGGGGAATGTAGGATCCAGTGTTTTGTGGCCTGGCTGTAGGGATGGCTGTCAGTCTGTTGGTTTCATGGTCCTCAGAGAATGAAGGCTAATGACTTTCATGAGCCCGTTTTTTTTCTAATGCCACCATGAAGTTTACATTTTTGGTTTTGAGAAAAATGTTTTGACAAATTTTGGATGAACTGCGATGAAATTTGGTTCAGATGTACATGTCCCCCTCAGAATTAATTCTAATGTCTTTGCTGATCTCCTAATTTTTCATTGAGCCCCATTAGCTGACAGGGTTTGACAGCCTAAGCAGTACTTTGTGTTTAGTGCTAATTAACACATTAGCATGCGGACACATTAATCTAAGATGGTGAACACAGAAAACATTGTACCTGTTCAACATCAGCATCTTAACATTGACACTGTAAGCATGCTTCCATGCAAGTGTTAGTATTTAGCTCAAGGCAATGCTGTGCCTACAGGCTCAAAGAGCCGCAAGCACAACTTAGTCGTGTTTAATTCTCTCTCAAAGTTTGCCAACTTTATAGTAGTGGTTTGCATCTTTAAATATGATAGCTAGTTTCAGTCACCTGCTAATAAATTAATTCATATGCATTATTGGGTTATATGTCCTGGATAAAAATGGTGATGAAGCCTTTCTTAACAGAGTTTTCACACCGGAAGAAACATCAAAAAGCACACAAAGTTGCATTTAACTATGTTTGACAAATAAATGTCCATAAAAGTAACTGACAGTGTTAGCATTCAGCAGACACACAGCATCATGATCATCCCATTGGAGTTGTGTTTGTATACACCTGATCAAAGTAAGTCCAGTATTCGGCGGTTTTCATCTCCACCTTTCCCAACTTTTGAGAAAAATATCTACCTATAAAATATCAGATAGTCTCTAACTTTGTCTGTTTGCTGTTTGCTGCTGGGTAGTTACAGTGGGTTGCTTGTTTGCTGAAACAGCTGTCTACTGCTGCCGGGAACAGGGGTTAATTAAAGTTCTATGCCAGTAAATGGCAGTAAATGACACAATTTAACAGTGCTTAAGAAGTGCTTAAGAAAATTAATTGACCTTCAAATTTTCTCTTTTTCTGTATCTAAATGTCCCACCGCAGTGAATATGAGCGTCCTTCCATGCAGCTTCTTCTTCCTCCTCCTCCTCTGCCTCCCCGTCCTCACTGAGGCCAAGCGGCAGCCCGGGCAGGGGAAACCTGACAAACCCCGCCAGCCTCCGTCTTCACCCCCACCGGCCAAGAGACCTAGAAATCGCTCTGTGCCCGGCTCTGGGGAACTGAGCACCAAGGAGGGACATCGCTGCATCTGGCAGACGTCTGGAGAGGGACTGGTGAGCCTGCTGGTGAACTGCAGCACTGAAACACTGGGAGAACAGCAGAGGTGAGGGAGAAATTTACAGCAATATCTGACCTGACTCAAGTATGTGGAGGCTGTAGAGTGCAATGGAGTCATTACACTTGATAGGACAAAATAACTCAACACTTAAAGCCCTTAAATTTATGTCACTTGTGGTCATGTTGGTCATTTTCATTCATTTAAGAATTCAGGGTTCACTCAGTAAAAAGGACACTCAAAACATACATTTTACATGTATATACATATAAAATACAGTATTACACTTAAAATGTATAACTGTACAATGAAACAACATTTAAAAAACAAATATACTGTTGATATAATAATATAGTTTTCATGGTTTCATTGAATTCATTCCTGGTGAGGTGACATGACAATCCTCTGCTGGCAGGGTACAAGAACTTTAATGTGCATAATCTGCATATACAATGTGTTGCCCTGAAAGCTACAACAAAATTTTGTTGCAGTAGAGACACACCTAGGCTATCAAAGTTTAGAAATATCTACCACATGGTCCTGGCTGGTTTGACTATAAGTCACTTAAAATACTTTCAGAGACTCCTTAATGGGATAGTTTCCTTCATTAAAAAATGAATTTTCATTTTTAATTACTGTAATTGCCAATTGGCAATGGAAAAATGACTCCATAGCCGTGATGATCTCATAACTGTCTCATAAATGTCAGATAAACAGTGGGAGAGAAAGGCCAATTAAACCTGTTGGCCGACTCCATCCCTGACTCCCAGTGTGTTCTGATTTTTTTGTCTTGTTTTCCAGCTTGTCTTTCTCCTTTTCTTTCTTCTACTCCTCTTTGTCTTTGTCCAACTTCTTCAATTGTCTTTTTCTCATTTCTGCTACTCCTCCAGGTATTGGTGTCGTTATGCCGGTAAACCGGACCTGTGCCAGGCTTATGGGGTGAAGTCCAGCCAGTACTGGAAGCAGCTTGTGGGCAAGCTGAAGAAGAGGCAGAACGCCTGCGAAGGGGAGAAAGTCCTGAAAGCCAAAACCTGCAAGAAGGCACCCGCTGAGGCCCACATGAAGCTCGCCCAACGCAGCAGAGAGGAGGAGATGAAGGGAGGAAAGGAAGGCGGGAAGAAGAAAGTGGCGCCAGCCAGCAAGAATTCAGACGGAGGGAAGGCAGAAAGGAGAAAGAAGACGGAGGGGGAGGAGGAGGAGGAGAAAAAGAAGAGAGAAGAGAGGACTGGCTTTGAGGAGGAAGGAGTGATGAACGACATGGAGCCCGTGGAGACATACTGCAGTGAGGGATGGCACTCTGTCTGCTCATTCTTTGTCAAGTTTTTTGAGGGTTGATGGGAAATTATGAGGGAAACACAAAGCTAATTTTTGCTAAATGGTGCGAGTTCACAATCTAAAAATAATCAAAATGTTTTTTTAATCACCAGGCACCTCATTTATAAAAAAAATATTTTTTTAATTTTATTTTCAACTTTGAGCTGTAGAAGTTAAAAGTTCTTCATATCACATTTTCAAATACAACTGAATATTTGAAGTCAGGTTTAGATGAAAACTTTGACTTGGATTTGGTTGTAAAACTAATTCTGAACTTTTTAACAAATGAGGCCCCCTGGCACCTAATTTGCAACTTTATAGTGGAACGATAATTAAAACCTGGCATTCTGAATTATATACTGGAATCAAACCCATCCATACTGAATGACAGCTATAATTCATTATAAACGTCCCTCCCAGTCAGAATCACAGCTGCTGTAACTTCACAGTGGAAAGAACAGGTGATGAGGAATGAGGAAAATGAATCCAGTTGTATTTGAGTTTGGTTTGTGTTAATTGAGCATATTTAGCTTTGGGATATGTTTTGTAATATAAAGGTTGTTGTAGTTCAGTTTGTTCTGTAGAAATGTTGAATCAGATGAGAAGTTGAGCTGTGTAATGTTGTAATTGTCTGACTAACAAATCAATAAAAACAATGTTTTAGTGGACAACAATCAGTAAGTGATTATCAATGATGATGGTGATGATGATAGTAGTAATTCTAGATGAATAGGTGTGTTGTTTATCCTTATTTTGTGACGTGTAACTAATATTTTCTATACATTTTCTGTAACTTTTGTAAAAAACAACAACAACAAAAAACAAACAAACAAAAAACTATCTGGTTTCTGTTTGACTTGTGTCAGTTAGACCTGTGTGACATTTTTTATATTTTTTGAAATGTTAACACTGTTTGTGGAATTCTACAATAAAAACAAAGTGCTTGAAATAAATAAATGATTCTCCAATTCTGCCATGTAGTTCAAACACACATTAACTTCAGAGATGCACATTATTACCTATGGTTATAATAGATTGATATCTTGGAGATAAGTGGATTAAATATAAATATGTGGAATTTACAGAAGTGGCTCAGAACAGTTCTATTAACAGCAATAATCCCTCCGATCCAATTATTGCAGGGTGATATTCTTTAAATAAAATAACTAGAAATAAATGGTGAGATTCCTCTTGCCTTACCAAGAAATGTAAACACTGGGGCCTGTGACCATTAAACACAGATTTGTAATTTAAATCCATTTCACTTTCCAAACAATTTTTCAGGAAAAAACACAAACCCAGTGGATGCTCAGTTAAGCCAGAAATGTTGGTGTATATCAGCACTTTATCTCAAACAGCACAAGTAGTATCTCTTGAGATATTAGGAGTGTACCTATCACAGTGGATTCAGTCTGGTGATCCTTCAGGGAAACCTTTCAGGCGTAGCCACATTTCAGATATTTCATTGTTCCATCTCATTAACTCATAAATTATGGATGAGGAGCAGTCGTTCAGAGTGACCCAATGTGTCCTCTCTCCCTGTTTTTCACTTTCTCGCTCTCTTTCACTCATTGTCTCATATTGTTTGATTCTTTCTCATCTTTCTTACTATGGTCCAGTTTATTGACCCATAGAGGAAAGAAAAAGGAAGAAAATGAAAAATGAGTGGACGGGTTATGGGGTACCACCTTTCCTGTGTGATTGCTGCAGCTGCACTCTTTTGCACTGATGTGTGTCTGTATTTTGCTGCTGTAAACTGCTCTGTTGTGCTCTGTGAAATGGAAAGAAACACCATGAATTTTCAGAAAAAGATAAACTGTTTCACGGTTAAGAGAGGCTTGCTGCATAAAATGTAGGAGAGGGGCATTCAATCACTCACGTATACTACTGTACTGTTACCTTGAAAGAAACCACCCACCTTTGCAGTGAGAAGTCGGTACTGTGTGTGTGTGTGTGTAGTATATTTATTGTAGGAATCACACAGCTCAGAGCCACTTTCACCTTCCAGAGAGTCCCACATTCAAGTGACAAACACCTCCAGTTGTTGTAGGAATTATGATGTATCATAATTATCAGTAAGATTATAGAAACACTGTGTCTACAGAGGGAGGAAGTCGGGGTGGTTGGATGGATCGACAGAATGTCAGACTTTGACATGTTCACTTTCTGTTTCCAACCAACAGTGGTTTCTTTTTATAATAACCTTTTCTGACTTTGACTAAGTTGTTAGCTTAACCCAAAAAATTGTGTTTGACTAGCCCTAACCAAGTCTTTTCTATTCTGTTCATCTTCCTACAATGTCCAGTCTTCCAATACAATATTTGCTCACAGCACGCAAATAATAATCAAAATTTTTTCCAGGTATGTTCAGGCCCTCGCATTAATTGGTTATGGTTAGATAAAGATAGTGGTTAAATATTGAAAAAACTGTGACTTCCAGCACAAGATACTTACATAACATTTAACTACAAGCTTTCCCTAACCTTAAGCAAAGTGTTTTTGTCAAGCCTAACCACATGCAGGACTCAGGATGTGGACCCTAGGAAACTGGAGTCAAAGTCTTGCGCTTTGTGCGTCATCCACGTTGTCCACCATCCTATGATTTGTGTTACTGTATGGTGCAAAAACACAGCCTACCTTCACTGGAAAAAAACACTGCAACCAAACATAATAGACAGGGTGCTTCACATTTTGGTAAAAATCAGGAGAAGGTCAGTGTACAGACTTTGCTGCCTTGAAATTGCTTTAAAAACTCCAAACTTTGTGATGGAGCAAAGACATGAGAGGAGGGAAGAAGAGGGAATTTGGAGAGTGTGGACACCCCTCAGTGGTTACCATGCCAACAACCCAAGGGGTACTATGTGTGTGTGTGTGTGTTGTAGTGGGATCTATAGCAGGCTATTTGGCAGGATGTATACTGTACCCTACAATTTGTTACGCACACACCATGTTAGCCAATCTAAAACCATAGTGTGAACCTGGAGAGTTTTGCTGGGTTATACCTGTTGATCCTACATTTCATCCAGTTCTCCAGTGAGTAATCTGTTCATTCATCCATTAATTAATCTGCACATTCATTTAAGCAATATTAATCGAGGGTGTGCTTTAACGTCATTTGAGCACGACAGTGATGTTGCACTGTCGCGTTTCAAAATGACGTTAAAGCACAATTGGCAATAGCTGCGATTATACAACTATTACCAACAAAGTAAAATGTGTTAATCAAATCTGTTCATGTTGAGGGTTACCCTGTTTCAAAAGGTTTTGGCGAGTGTTTTTCCTGTTTCCATGGAAATACATGGGGTCTGACTAATAACTGAACATCAATCAGTCACTAGTGGACTCATGTAATGGAACCGAGTTTACCACTACGGCAAATAATCAGACCCTTAGTAACGACCTAGCAACAGAAATGATTTTCTAGTCCCAGATGAGTGAACTCTGAGCTGACATTAATGCTTTATCAAGGTCTCGGACTTTACCGAACTAAATCAATAGCCTACTGCACAAATCAATGCTTACTTTTATCAACCACGTTATAACAAAGACGCTGCATTTATTTACTCACACAGATGTAGCTTCTGCAACCGCAAACTTTTACATAAATGTTAAGTTTTAGCGCCGTGTCACTGACACAGCTGATGGAGAAAGCCAAGGCGCTCAAATGATGTTAAAGGACACCTTCGAGTGTAATCTTGCGATTATACAACTATTACCAACAAAGTAAAATGTATATAATGTATATAATATTTTTAGTGATGAGTAAGGTGTGCTGTCATGCTGATTTGAGCACGTTCTAAATGTCTTGTTGACCAATCAGATTGCTTGGTCGGAGCTACTTGTTGTATAATTGTTCATTTATTCATGTGAGAACATGCTAATATGATAAAGTTGCAGTTCTAAAATTCTAGCATGCTAATCATCACGTCACACTGACCCTCAACTTGTTCTGGAAGCATTTTCACCTTGTTGTTTACTGGTTTCATACCTTATTTAAAAGCTAAATGTTAGGAGAAGTTATAAGTCAAAGCTGAATTATTAACTTGACTTTTTGAGTCAAGTAGCATCCTCAGGCAGCCAGGCAAGTAAGTCAAGTTGGACAGTACATCTTTATTTTTAGAGACCCAAATTTGACCTGATTCCACTCCTCAAGTCTAAAGTTCTGTCAATTATTTTTTGTGATTTTAAATAACATTTGAATAACAATACAGCAAAATAAAACATGTATATTGCAATCATTATCATTTAAATGATTTTATTTGATTTGATGCATAGTGTGTATCCTTGAGACTGAACAAATGTGCAAAAAAATAAAAAATAAAATAAAAATAATAATGATAATGATAATCATTTATTTACTGACAGTTTCCTTATTCCTACCTTTACTGGCATTTTACTGCCTTTCTTGGTGCATTATAACCTGTAGACCAGCAACCACATTTATGATATAAAACAAAACAGGGACCCACTTCCAAAAATGTTGCTCTACAATGCTACTAATGGTCAAAAGCTCTACAGGGTAAATCAAATCAACAATAGTTGGACATAACATTGACATCTTAAAAAATATACTTTTAACCCAGATGTTGAGACTTTTCGTCCAGCAAACCACAATATATACAGTATATAAGTTTTGACTCAGCTCTGATTCATCACTCCCCACGAAGACAAACAAAAGTTAAAACAGCAGAGATTAGGGAGTGATGATAATAACTTCCCCTCCAGCAGAGCTTAAGACTCTATATATAAATGGATGGTGGGGTTGCATCTGCCTATGAGAGTTCTTAAATGCTGCATGAGGAGCAAAAACAATAATTCCAGCAGTTACTGCAGAGTTTGCAGGTGAGCAGAGCACTAAAATTGATAACAGATCTCCCTATTCAGAAGGAATAAACAGACAGCCAACAAATTACTCAAACATTAAGTCTCTTAGTAAGGTGTTGACAATGACAAATCTCCAGAACAGCTTCAGTGCTCCTCAGCATCCTCCTCATAATCTGTAAAGTTCTTGTGGAGAGATGAACACTCAGCTTCCCAAAAATATTTCCTCATTAGGCGTTAAACTGGGCTGAAAGCTGGGGGGCTGCAAAGGCCATAACAAATGATTCCCACCATCTGCATACTAATCAAAGATTTTAGTGAGCCAGTGTGCCCTGTATAGAAGCATCTGCACATCCAAGTTCTTCTTTTAATTTGCCACCCATCTGTATATTGCAGCAAGTAGACTGTGTTATGTCAAAGTGCAGTCCCACACTCAATATTAATATCTGAACCAGCCCACAGGCGTCACTTTATATTTGGTGCACTATCCTCTTTCGTATTATGCTGTAGTTGGACCACCTCAGAGTGGATACCAGTGTATTAGACATAGAAAATCCAAAGGTCACATACAAAGCAAGATTGGAAGAAAGTAATCAGGTGGATTGCCTGTTACTGCCCGTTACTAAGGGCTTCTCACATCCAGAACTCCAATATCCACATCATAATCACCTCTCCCACTTCACATATCAGACGGTGGCCTGATTGTCCTTGGTCTACACACACACACACACACACACACACACACACACACACACACATACACACACACACAGCAGGGAGCAGCATGGGTCAGATCCCCCATAGATTCGGACACTAAGACCCCCCATGTTGGACGCTGGCTGTCTGCCTGCAAGACCTTGGGCACAGCGAGGGTCTGGCAGCTCTCTGCCTCTGTTCAGTTCAGCTTTTATTCTGCAGCTTTTCTCTACCATCTTCATTTTTCCTTTCCCCTTTGGTCATTGTGGGCACACACCTCCATGCACACTGCCAAACAAATCCAAAGTTCCACTGAGCTGCAGATGAAGTCACTAAACCTCTCTGGGAAAAAGATTTTTCCTTGGTCCTTCATCCTTTAAGAAACTTAGACACTAATTCATACTCTAGCAGTTAAAATGCGCCTTTCAGAGTTGTATAAGAACAGTTTTTGTCTCTTGTTTTTGACAGTTCATTCAAAACTGTAGTAAGGATTTGAACCCACAACCTCTCTGTTACCAAATCTGCTTCTTCACCAGCTGAACAATCAGTACTTTCTGAGGTACATCAGCTCTCACACACAGAATGATATTATGTGTAACAATAATTACACATAATATCAAAAGGAGAATATTAGCTGCTCAGAATCTTCATCAAAATCATTAAAATAAACATGAAGTGTGACTCTTGATTATCTACATTATGTTTGTCTGCATACTGCCAGCCCTCCAACTTCTGTGACAGTTAAGTCCTGCTCTCATTTTATCTGGAGAAGACTGTTTTGTTTTCAGTTTAACTCATTCTGCAGTGTGAACATATTGAGAATTTGTATGGCATTGAAACTTGCTGACTGCTAAAAAGTTCATTATTTAAAAATTCATGAAGGTGAATATCTGAATTTCCCTTCCCTTCCCAGTTTATTGGGGAAACACAACTCAAAGGAGCACCAAGCAAGAACAAGAATTCTTCAGATAACTATTTAAGATGCCTTAAGTATTTGATGCTTTGACATTAATTTATCAGGGGTTGATTGATTTCTTGACCACAGGTCTATAAACAGGTCAAAATCAAAGGTTTAAACTCATTCAAAGAGATGAGACTTTCAAGTCCATTGTGATGTAATTCCACTAACATGATGTAACGTGAAAAGCAGTTTTCCCAAGTTCTGTAGTTTCTTCAATGAGTATCAAGAGTTGGTGAGTCCTGGGATCCTGTGTGTTGAACAGTAGTTTTATATTAGAGAATAAATGTGATGCTGTATATTGAGGCAACTGGTGATGAGGACCAGCCCATTTCCTCATATATGAGTGTGATATTTCTTTTAAGCTTTTTAGATAAAAACCCTAAATACTAAGAAACTGTGTCTTTAACCAGAGTGTAGCTTAGAGTTTGACTGTCTGAGCACCCATTTGTTGTCAGAAAACAAGCATCAGCAGCTCTTCTTCCCAGCATCAGCACACACATCACACATCAGCACCTAAAACAAAAAAATCAGTTCCAGCTCTCTCACTTCAAGATGTTTTCATCATATTTTTGAAAAGACTAAAAGCTTCAGACTCTTGGCTCATGTCCATTGGCCTAAATTTCCAAGCAGCTGCATCAGTTTAAGTCCCAGATCCAGCAGGTCTCTGCTGCTCTCTGCTGGTATATATTTGCAATTGCAAAAGGTCAGCTAAGCTAGAGCGAGAAAAAAGCCAGGATATTTACCAGAAATGAATAAAAGATGTTTGTAACGTTGTAAGACATACTGACATGTAACAGATATATACAAAGTTATATGAGTGAGTGAAATGCTAAACATACACAATAAATAGAATGAAAAAAACACTTGAACACTAAAAATCTCTTTCCTGAAAAAAAGATCCATTTATACTTACTTGAGTGTGCCCCTTGTTTCATGTGACAAGTAAACTATACCACCATCAGCACCAACATAATGTTTTCCTTCCTTGGCTGCCATTTTCACAAGTTTGAGAATATGTTTGTGGTCCCTCCCCTTGCGCTGCGTAGCCAAGATGGCAACAGTTGAGGCTGAGAAGTGTCCACGGTTCCACACTCAACTTTCTGACCATTTTGAGTGCACCATCCAGGTACTTATACTGTGCTGCATGTTGCCATACTTGTCAGTATGAACACACTTATTCACCCAAAATAATAAGTGTGAGTGTAGAAGCACACAAATTAAGACACAACACACGTGACTATCAGATTGTACCACCAGAGGCCACCAATGGACCACTGAAGTACATGTGAGTATGAGAGGAGTACTGGAGATACAGTGTGGTGTGTCATGTACAGATTTGAATAGCAAATCATTCACGCGGACTGGTGAAGTGGGGAAAATAAATAAGGATACACTTAAAATCTGCAGTCACAGATGGCTGGAATTAGTCCTCATCATCAAATCAACAACTGAAAGTAAAAGCCAAACACTTAAAGAGAAAGAAGGTTTCTGGTTTCATTTTATTGAATTTTAAACTTTTTCTAAGCCTTAAAACTCTCACTGGCTGTCTTTTTTTCATGGGTTTAGCTGGTTTTCCCTTAATTTCATCACCTGTCTTATCTCAGTTCTGACTAATGAATTTGTCCTGTTGAACTGTGACTCAACTTGTGTGCCAAAAACTGAAAAGTGAGCATTTCACACTGCTGCTGCCTCTTTCATCATAACTTGCTTTCTAATCCAAAGGTTCAGGCATGAAGCATGTGACTTATTCTGGCCTCATTCTTATCACCACCTGTATGATAAATGAGAGTCATTTACAAGGCAACTCATTTACTTACACAAATCACCTCCCAACCCCCAAAGTCAAATCTACCATTACACTGTCTGAGCAGGAGAATGATACAATATCTGTGGTCCCGGAGTGGTCCTATCACTGTATCACATATAAGGAGACATAGATGTGAAGATTTACTGTCATGTAGGAAATTCAAGCATTTCATTCACGTTAAAAAGCATCTTACTGAGGAAGACTTCAACCAAGCAAAGTTGAAGATAAACCATGAGAAAACAATACTTTTAATTATACAGATACAGTACACAAATACAATACAGCACTGGAATAATATTTCAAAGCAAATACTGGTTCAATCAAATTCTTAACAGAGAATCAGTCCTGAATGGTGGACTGAGAGAACTCTGGTTCTTTACAGTATTTTGTGGTTTGGATGAAATTATGCACCTCAGTGTTGGATTTAATCTGTTTTTTGTAAATTTTCTATGTGCAATCCTAAGAAAAAAAGAGACAAAAAAACAGTGAAAGGAAATTGTACTACAAAAGATTAAATTTGACACTCATTGTCAAGAACAATACAAAGTGGCAGCACAGTGGTGGAGTTTTTCTGTGTGCAGTTTATATCTTCTCCCTGTGCCTGTGTGCCTTCCTCCCACAGTCCACAGACATACATATTAGATTAATTGATGACTCTATATTTCCCATAGGTATGCATGTGAGAGTGAATGGTTGTTTGCCTCTAAATATCAGCCTTGTCATAGACCGGCGACCTGTCCAGGGTGTACCCTGTCTTTTACCCAGTGTCAGCTGGGATTTGCTAAAGCTTGACTTGGCTTAACTTCCATGTAAGCTAAAGGCCTGCTTTGTCAGCCTCAGATGTACTAGCAGGTTCATTTGAATGAATTCAGTTTTGAATGTTACTATTAGCATGCTAATATGTCCTGCCATGTGAAGTGTTTACAGCAACTGAATTTTATACAGATGTGCCACACAACAGTTAGTATTTGAGTATTTAGCATGTACATTTATAATGTTTGCATGCAAATTTTTACACAGTTCCATGCAAACATTTTGAATGTTAGCACTGCTATGAGTACCGCTGACATGTCCAGGAGTTTGGGGTTTTAGGCTTATTAATAATAAATTTATTGATAATTGATAATAGATTAAAAGTAATAGTAAAGTCAATAGGTTATGACTATGAATGTCTAAACTAAATTTAGCTGAAATCCATGCAAAGTTATATAGATATTTCACTAAGGACAAGAGTTTAAATTGGACTGTAGGAACCAACATTATTTCCATACCAAGAACCAAACCTTGGTTATAAGGTTAATACAAAGTCACAAATTAATGTACCTGGATTTCAAAATTGTATTATTCTAAAGGCCAAGTTCAGACTACATGAATTCAGCATGTTTGTGATACAGTGTTGTCGGGGCCAACAAATTTCCAGCATTGGGCGTGAACATTAATGACGGGACCAATGAACAGGGTTTGTAGTGTGATATAATCAAAGAACAGTGATGTTCCTGATGAAATGTCTCACATGTCAGATTTTAGGGTTATATCCAGTGGCGGGATGTGTATTTACACTACACTTAGGTCTTCACTGGTATCCTACCTGTATTAACCCACCTCTTAATACCGTCATTATGATGTCACGGCTATAGAAACCATCAACTATATACAGAAACGCAGTATAACAGAACTTTGCATCATAGACAAACATGTCATGTAGCCAGAATAAATGTCATTACTAAAGCAATGCTATAAAAACACAATTAACACAATTCAATAGGTCTCCAAACACTGCAGCCACAGCTGAGCCACACACATCATCTTCAGCAGAAGCAGCAATATAAATAAAACAATAAAATGAAGGTAAAATGTGTTTTACTCACGAAAACTGCTGATTATTTGTAGACAAATAAAAAACTGCTTCTGTCGAGTGGACATTCTCAGCCAGAAAGCAATTTAAAACTTATTTTAAAACTTATTTAAAACTTAACTACAGATAACCTCTACAACAAAGTCATTGAACTCTTCCTCCCCCTTCAGCCACTGTGGGTTGAAAACAGCTATTAAACCTATACTAACATGGATTGGATAAAAGCTCTAACATAAACAGACTGTATGGGAAGCAGCATGACAGAGGGAAAAGCTATGAGATCAAGAGAAAAGACTATTGGGAACAATTTAATACATATAGTATTAATGGAAACATATATAGAAATGTAATTCAGTGATTGTGACAGTGTTTAGGCCAGCAGAGAAGGCCTTGCTGGCCCTGACAGCCCACCACTGGTTATATCGCCATCTGTTGGTTTGAAGTCCTGTGCAATCTCCTGGCCAAGACACTGCAAGAATGTATGGCACCATGATCTGAAATCTGACATTGTGAAAGACAAAAAAATCCTGTAGTCTCATCCTGGCATAAGTAGAACTTGTTCTTTGTTAGTTTATTCATTTCATCTGTATAAGTTTACACTGCAACAGGACAAACATGTTAACTCAACTTACCAAAACAACCTTTTATATATACTCTACAAAAGTTTTGGGTCTAGATGTATATGAAAATTTAGCTTGGTCTTTATCCTCAAAGCTCCCCTTAAGCATAACATATGAGTCCAGACAGTCCTTATTGACCTTGTGTTGTCCTCCTGTGTTGGACTGAAGTGACTGCTGGACTGTTTCCCGCAGTCTGAATTGTTCGAGCTGCAGCATCAGTCAAACATCAGTCAGATTACTGTCCAGCCACAGACGCCTGGCTATTTCAAGACCAGTTGAGCCTTAGGTGGCACAATGCCTGCGTGTGTGTGCATCAGAGTGTGTGCATGTTATTATGGCCTACATAAGGATAAGAGTATTTTTGAATATATTCCAACATACTGTGAGCATGTATATAAATGGACAATAGATAATACTGCCATGAGAATATCTGTGTGTGTGTGTGTGTGTGTATGTATGTGTGGCTGTGGGCAGGGCTGACCTCATTTCCCCCACGGTGCTCGAATGTGCCAGTCTGCAGGGTTTAACTTTTAACTTCCTTTATCAAAATGATTTTTCAGTGACAGAGAAAAACAAATAATTTTAAAAAATCACTCTCCTCCACTGAACTCATGCTCCCTGGTTTTAAAAACATGTCTAACAGCTCCATACACAGCACAGAGAGGACAAGTTCAGCACAGACAGGGAAGGGATTGTTTTCAACTCTCTGCTGCACATTGCATGTCATGTTTTTGGAGGTGGCAGGTCATAGAACAGTTTCTACACCTGAAAACTCCCACACCTCCTGTCACTGATGCTCGCTGGTGTTTCTTAGGGACCTACATTTCCCTACCAAGAATGGAGAGTGAATTATGGTAACATACGCTGATCATCAGGTATTGTGAAATAATGCAGTCCAAACCACTGCGGAGGAAGTTTTTAACACGATCATGCTTCTTGAAGCCTGCAGTTACTGACTCAGTCAGCCACAGTTAAAAAGCTGCTGTAACTCTGTGGAGTCAGGCCAGACAATGAGTGCTGATCATGATTCTCATGTTGCCTTTATTTTTGAAATGGCTGAGTACAGTTATCATGACAACATAATCCAGAACTGACATAACTAAAACAGCAGCTGTGTGTGAGGAGTGGAGTAATAGAGCTGATAATACAACGAGTTAACGACTCAATTATTTTGGCTGATTGGACCTTTTCAGCATGAACATGTAAACAACATTTTTTGGATGCTTCTGTTTGTCGGTTGTTAGGGCGAGACACCTTACACAGTAAAGGTGCCTCATACAACATGAAAAAAATGTTCCGCTTTTCCAGTTAGTTAGTTTTTTGTCATAGACATTTGTCAGATTTCAACACAGAGTCAAATCACAAACACCTGTGATGAGTGAAAGATCAATAATTGATTAAAAAACTCATATGAGAGAAAAAATATAACTTAAGATCCATATAATAATAATAATATTTTTTAATATTATAATAATATATAGTGACCCACAAGTAGGTTGCAACCCAGACTTTAAAGAACACTACTGTTCAATGAGCAAAACCTCCTGTCAGACTGGAACTGTCCTATAAAGTTAGACTCACACTTCAGTTCAGGTGAGGCGAGAGCTGCAGATGCTTCACTTGGCTAATCACTGTACCAATGGCCTCAGGGTGATAAAAGCTGACACGTGTTGTGCAGTGTCATGGGGGTGTAGTCCAGGGCTACATTAAGTCAGCTTGCAACCTAGATTCTCTGCGCAGTCAACTGTCAACTGAAGCTGAAGAGCCAAATAAACATTTATGGAGCTCATAAAACATCAGAGAGAAAATAAACTTGAACATATAGGCTGCATGCTTGATCATGGTGTAAACAGATGTGACTATTATGTGCTATTAAGGCTCCTTCATTAGTGTTACTGGTTGCACCTGTGCTCTTCATGCTATGACAGCTCAAAATATCCATTGGGAGAGAGGACAGTTATGTATTAATGGATTTCTATGTTGTTATCTTCTCTGTAATTAAATGAAGCTATGTGTATTATAGTGGAATTCATCCAAATTCTAAATGGTTTCTTGCCGAACATTTTGCATTCATTGTTGACTCTAACATTAACCATGTCCATGGCTGACACAGTGGTGCAGTAGTTCAACAGCTGCTTCCCATTCACAAGGTTCATGCTTAAAAACCCCTCTATGGTTAATGTATATTGACAAGGACTCTGTACATTGATCATTATCAAGAGTCAACATTGATGCTAAAAACATCTCTACATGTTACCTTTTTTCTGACCACAATCTGGTTCATCTCCTGCTTGTGTACAAAACCCTTGTAAACAGGCAACCAGCTGTCACCCACACAGTGAAAAGATGGTCCATCGAGACTGAAGAGGCTCTGAAGGACTGTGGACCGAGCTCAGTGACTCTCATGGGGAGGACATTGACAGCCTAACAGTGACAGGATGGTCTGCAGCACAGGGGCCCTGCAGGGAACGGTCCTGGCTCCGTTCCTTTTCACCCTCTACACTGCAGACTTCCAGTATAACTCACCTCACTGCCACCTGCAAAAGTTTTCTGATGACTCTGCAGTTGCCGGCCTCGTCACAAATGAGGATGACAGGGAGTACAGAGAACTGACACAGGACTTTGTGGACAGGTGCCTGTGGAACTGCCTCCAGATCAATGCAGGGAAGACCAAAGAACTGGTGGTGGATTTCTGCAGGGTTTCCACAGGAGCAGACACGCAGGGGGCACTCCTGAGGACTTTTAATAACTGTTATGGCATCAGCCATCTTCTATGGAGTGGTCTGCTAGGGCAGCAGCATCTCAACAGTGGACAGGAAGAGACTGGACAAGCTGAACCAGCGCTGTCCTGGGGTGTTGGGTTATTTTTATAATATTATCTTGCTTATATCTTGTCCTTTACTCGTATTTATGCTTTTTTTCCCTATCTTTTCAATCTCTGATGCAGCTGCAACAATGTAAATTTCCCCCGCTGTGGGACTAATAAAGGATTATCTTATCTTAACTTAGTCATTCTACCTTAAATTCAGTTCACACAAATTATCATGTAGAGCTTCTCCTACTGTTAATCCCAGTGTTCAGAGCTGAAGCTGAACATCTGTTTTGGCTCCCACCAGATTAGATGATTGTCTGATTGAGGTTTTCACTTTCTGTTCCTCACTTGACAACCAAACTGTTTGTACAAGAGCTCACACAGATGTTTGGTGTTCTGCAAATCAGAACTTGCGGTTAAAATGTGACATCCATCGTCCTCTCCTTCCTTTAAATGCTTGCTTCTTCCTGTAATCTCTCCATCATCAATCTCCACCATGAAATGCTGCCTTTAAACACCTTGTCTCACTTGGCAGTCCACTAATGTCCAGCATGTTGCTATCTGACCTTTTTGGATCTGTCTGCACTTCCTGGGTAGATCACGCCACCAAAGTCTGTTCTATTTCTGTAGTTGTGATATGTGAAGTGAGGACACAGTGCATTGTTTAAAGTACATCAGGTCATCTGTGACTGGAATAAATATATACAGTATATTTAGTTTATCTTTTTCCATTCCAGTCTATTTCATTGCAGTTCATTGCAGTTTCATTGCAGTTTACGTGCAATATCTTGTGTAATATTCTGTATATTTTGTATGGCTCTAGTTTTTCTGTCTTCTTGATTTCACTTGTCCCTTTTAATTCTAATTTTATTTTAATTTATATTTGGTGTTGGTTGGTGTGCTACTGCTGTAACAAAGCAATTTCCTGTCAAGGATCAATAAAGTACTATTCTATTCACACCCTCATTGTGACTCTGAGCTGCATGGAAGTCAGTTTGTCTGTAAAATTAATTCTGCACAAAAGTTACATAAGTAAATGTATCATCAGGCAATAATCAAATTAACACCAAGAAAAAGAATCTTTACTGGTGTCTTGCTTAGATCAGGTTTTGGACACACATAATGAGTAGTAAAACAGACAGTGATTGGTCAAAACTGGGTCAAGATGCTTAGCATATGGGCAGATGTGTGATATAGCTGCCACATATTATTTTGAAATGATTTGGTGCATAAATGATAAATACGCATTTAATTCTATAAATTGTCATAAACATGTGTGATGATAATGGTACCATTCTGTGGTCAGTCAAACAGATGTTTAGCCTTCTTTTATTTAATATCAGTCCATGAACTTTGATAATGGAATCTCAAGCTGCTGACATGGCCCCCTGATAAATACCAGGCAGGGCCAGTGGGGCATCTGATGGCAGCCAAGATCCAGAGGACGGGCATGGCAACCAGGCTTAGCACTCTCACTCTGTGTGTGTGTGTGTGTGTGTGTGTACTTGTGTGGCTATGCTGTGTGAGGATATTTTGGTCAGTCCCAACTTTCTGACACACCTTCAAAGAGCTGTTTTAGAAGACTTGGTGCAAGCCCTGTAACTAGAAAGCACTACAGTGATGCTACACCACCTGTAAAATCAACAGGCATCCTTGTGAAAGGTTAAAATTCAAAATGAATGTAAAACACATATTTCAGTCACACACCCTGAAGGAATCTCAGTCATGCTCCCTATAATATTTTTAGAGATATACGTAGATCTAATCTGTGGTTTACTCCTTTCATTCTTTCTATCATAGCTGCAAATAAGAGATAAGTCTGGACTATTGCTAAGGGTTTTACCCTGAGTCTGACTGGCTGGAATACAGGCAATAAATGCCTCACATTAATCAAATTTGTGCAAAATAATGTTTAATCAACTGTATTCAAACATCACTCTTGTAGTTCTCAAACTAGCCACTGAAATGATTTTCCTGAACATTTCAGGTCACCTAAAACCTTTTTGATAGTGTAAATAATAGTAACCTTTACTGCCAGATGAGGGCTCAATTTTAGGCCCTGTTTCTTTACAATTTACATTAATAACCAAGGCCAGGATGTTAGCAACTGCCAAATCTATTTGTATGCAGATGACACTAGATTATATGCAAATTGAATATGCAGATAATACTCTACGACATATTGTCAGCTGTTTTCTAATGCTGACCAGACTACACAGCATTTTGAATGTTAGTGTCAGTTACTTTAAAACTATTTAAGAAAAATTAAATTTGACAGTGTAAATCTGATATAGTTTGCCGTTGGCCACCAACTGGATCATCATTACTCTTATTACAACAACAGTAAGTAGTCATGGCTATTTTTACACTGGCTCTCATACAGGCATGCCTGATATTAGATTCCACTCCGCTGAATGTAAGTGCTCGTGGGAAAAAAAATCACGCATAACCAGAGAGCTGTTGACATCTTAAGAGAAATCCAAGTCACATGATGGCTGTCCACCAATCACGCTGCCTGATAACCTCTCCTGATCCCTTTTGTCTGCAGGCCATCAAGTGGTTGCTACGTGAATGCTAACCGTGCCAACTGGTAGACTGGAAATTGCACAAGAGCAAACCATGTCACAAGGTCTCTCTCTCTCTTTGTCTGTCTATGTCTCTCTGTCTCTCTCTGTGTTTCTTACAAATATCACAACTTTCCTGTCGACTTCAGATCTGTCAACTTTCTGTCGTAATGCTGATATTGCAGAAATCACACTCACACACAAGCTCAAGTACCTACATTGTATTTTACCTCAAAACTCAGCTGGTCAGACTTAATTGCAAGTACAATAGTTGTGCCACTGATTATCTTCTGGACTTGCACCACTGCACCACTCACCTTTTTCATAATCAAAAATAATTATCATTCAACGTGTTGTATTTTGATGTTGCAATGATGTAACAGAGTAAATACGTTTACAAATATTGGTCTCATTGCTAATCTTTACTTTTACAGTTCATCTACCCTGTTTCATGAATTTCTGGTTTAGCAATATGTACACACCCAACACAGGTGTGCCACTGTTCCAGTAAAGGTCACTGAATTTGAATTGCAAGGGAGAGAAAATAGAAACGATGAAATCTGAAAAGCTTCTACAGAGAGCTCCAACAGAGAGCACAAAATTTATCTTAAACCTTTGTTCATTTTAGATTTGTTATTATTATACATATTACTGATTCATGTTATTTTGTCTGTGATTACATAGCAGCCAGCAGAGGTTGCTTTCTCAGTGCATTCTGGGATGGAGGTCCCATGAGATATAGAATAGTGGTTAAACAATTAGTTACTTTATTAGTAAATTCATTCATAAAACAGGAAATTAATCAATGACAGTTGAAAGTTATTTATCCAGCCAGAATAACATCATGTTCTAACATGATAACACATGCATCTATCCATCCATACATACTTTTAACCATCACCAGGCTCAGATGAAAATAATTGTTGTTAGAGCCTTATGGATGGTTAAAAGTGTGTGGGGATGGATAGATGCCTGTGTTATTATCATTGTGGAATGATAATCAACAGCTTTTGTTTGTTACTTATAGATAACTGCCTTTTTAGTAAATTTCTTGAGCAATGCTGTTTCTGATAAACAGCCATGACCACAAAACTGCAACAATCTGTGAGGTAACATTTTCTGAGATGAGGAGAATGTAACTGCTGTCACTCCAGTGCTCCTCCCATATATTGTTATTTCCCCCTACTTTCATAATTGATGTAATTTAACCTTTGTTTCATCAGATCATCTTAACTTGCACAGCCCCAGCCTCAGTGTGACTGTTTAACCTTTGTTGTCGAGGTTTACTGTGAAAACCCAGACTTCTAACTTTGGTGTGACCACATGGGCACTGCATGATACTTAGAGCTCAAAGAGAGTCAACAGCAAAGATTGGAAATTCCACATTTCTGTGGCCACCAAAATCAACAGCTCATCCTTACACAGAGGGCAACAAGTCCAAAGGAATCGAATTAACTTGTTCACATCTTACAAACAAAAAGATGAGTGAAAACACAAACTTCATTACACACTTAATGTTTCTGATGAAAATTAAAAGGACAGTCTCTTTATAAACTAGAATATTTACTATAAATCTGTCATTAGTAAAAAATTTTATTATTGCCCTTTATCACATTTTTTAATCACTGCTGAGTTTACTTGTTGTTGTTTACTTGGTTGAAAGTGTTGCTATATAAAGAAATCTTTTTTTTTTCTGTTGCAATCCCAAGCCTACATTGAGATTGATCTCGGTAACCCTTAGACAGCCAGACATGGCTGTGATAAATACTCTCTGTTGTCTTTATGACCATGTGAAAGTAGCGTGTCTGGTACCTTGAGTCTAAAGTCTCCATACAGAGGCATGGGGAGCATAAGGGGGGAAACCCTTCAGTGATGGGAGTGGAAAGAGGAATCTTGCCCTCTGACCTGGAGGTTTATAAAGGTCAGAAATCTGCCTGTGTCTTGCTCTAATTCAGAGAAAAAAACTCCTTGAGAAAGACCCTGAAATCAATTATAGCTCAGATTTGCATAAGAAATTCCTGAAACTGCCTGATTGGGTGTCTCATGGATCTCTATGAACTACTGCACATATAAGTGAATGAGATGGGACTGAATACATATATTCCAGGTGTTGGATCAACCTGTTAAAACATTGTTTTTGGAGTTGACAGTGAAAGAACACAGCTCTGAGGACAGAAGACTCAGTGCCTAACTTCAAACCACTTTGTTCTAGTTTTGGATTAAGGAACAATACCGCCTCTAGGGGGCACAAACATGGCTTTCAACTCTTGAGCTTATTAATAAATAAAAAATGTAGTCAGGATCACTTTCAGCAAAGGTTTTACAGTGTGAAAGGATCAGCTCACAAAAATTTAAAGTAGAAAGGAAGAGTTAAGTTCACACATTACTGCCGGTTGTTAAAAATCCTTCCTGATCAACCTCCTTTTTCCAAATAGAGTCAACTCCATTTGATGTTTTTAAGGGTAATGTTTAACCCACAGCTGAAAATCAATAAAGCAAATAAGTTTTAAAAATAGCATATGTCAACATGTATAGATGTCAAAACAGCAACAACTCTGACTGAGACAAGGATTCAAAAACCTATAACTTTTACTTAAATTTAAAGAAAAAGATTTACATTTTTTGGCATGTTTCACTTAACATCTTTAAAACTCAAGACTTAAAAATATATTGAAATCTTCAGTGACCTCTAATTGGGAAAAGTGTTTTCTCGCATCAAATGTATTTTGGTCAGATCTGCACTGATGTCTTACACTGTAACACTAAGGAGAAAATGCTGTGACTTCATAGTGTCATACGAAGTTATTTAATTTATACTCAATATATAAGGTGTCAAAATGCCATCAGCTAAATCACATCAAATCAACTTATGACACTCACATTTAATAACACTGCAAAACACAATCCAAAAATGACAGTCACAATGTCAATATGCTCTACTTTCTTCTCCCTTAATGATATGTTAAATGTTTGAGTGTTTTTTTAATCTTGTGGGTACACAAAGTGTGTTAGCCCAAAGAAACTGACTTTTGAAATTCCATTTCAAAAGTGAAATACCAAGTATTAGAAATCAACTGCTCCTACATGCTTCAGGTGAAAATGTAAAGAATCCAAGTGCTTGACTATAAGCCTTTTCCCTAAAAATGTCATCATTTGGAAGTTAGGAAAAGTTTGACTTGTTTCAGAAATTATGCCTTTTTAATGGATGCAGGACTAAAACAATCTTGCCTTGATGTATTATGGGAATCCTGGTCATGGAGTAGTGTCAGAGGGTTTAGGCAGCACTGCAGTGAGTAATCTGAAGATCATCTCTGACACCAGCAGGGGTCCATAATGTTTCTCAAATAGCAGCTGAGGCAACAGGCTGAGGCATCTCAACCATGAGGCCCATGCAGGCGACACTCCCCTATCAGCTGGATGGCAGCCAGGTCAAATTTGCGCTGATTGGTTGGCAAGGATGTTCACTAACTTTTCATTGGCTGCTTGAGGAACCATATGACAGAATATGCAAATCGTCTCTATGTGGCAGTTGAAAGCCCAGAGTGCTGAGCAAACCCGGCACTGAAAGGCAGGAGAGCAAGAGTGAGGTGGAAGAAAAGGGGGAGTGACACAGCATGCTCTTCTAGAAAAAAACTGCAATTCAGATCTTGAAAGTCAGAGGGACTGAACAGTTTTAAAACACTCTTTTGCCTTGGGACAGTTTAATTCTTTATTCCATGAGTGCTGCAAGGTAAGGAACATAGACAAAGTTTGTTCAAGGTTTTGCAGAAGTGACGCATGTCATATACGTCTTAACAAATATTTGAATCACTTTGTTGTATGCATGACTTTAATTCCAAGCAGAGTTTAAATTTGAATTCTATATAGTTGAGCCATTATAAAACCATGTATATTTTGTCAAAATGGGACTTTTCATTTGGCTGCTAACGCAAAGTATTGGTATCGTGCTGATTGCAGAGGCAACGGGTTTCATCAAAACTGAACTATTTTAGTCAGTAGAGCTTTTTTTAAAAAAAAACTACATACAGTAGTCACTGTTTTAATCTCGCCCCCTTTCTCTTTCTCTCCCCACAACCCACACATTTTCTCTCCCTCCCTCTCACCACCTCCCTTCTTCTCTTGCCCTCTCCCTCCCTCAGTGTGCTCAGGTCTTTCAGCCCATCAGCAATGCCTGGCCCAGTAATGCCGATGGATGTGGCTATGAGATTCTACATTAGCCACTCTCCACCTCCTTTGCGAGGTTTCCTCAGCTCCTACGAGGAGCTGCAGAGGAC
The DNA here is from genome assembly GCA_033238685.1 of Lates japonicus. NCBI lineage: Eukaryota > Metazoa > Chordata > Actinopteri > Centropomidae > Lates > Lates japonicus. The sequence continues at coordinate 4,069,702 of BRZM01000255.1, read as the reverse complement.
CAAGAACCGGGTCAACCAGTCCACCACCCGCAGCCACAAACAGCAGCTCTACAAACCCCTGCGACCCTGCCTCAGCAGCCAACAGAAAGTGGTGGATGATGGCAGCTGCGTCAGCTGGAACAACAACAGGGCTTGCAAGAAGAGGGTGGTGTTTGCTGATACAAAGGGCATGTCGCTCACTGCCATACATGTCTTCTCCAAGTTTGACGATGAGCCATATCAAAAGCGTGGCGGGGGAAGCACAGAGGACCTGCAGTTTGACATGACAGACCTGGAAACAGCCACAATGGATCTAAAGATCAGCTCAGTGCGCAGCCTGGCACTAGACTTTAAGCAGCCCTCAGCCGACTACCTGGACTTCCGGAACCGCCTGATTCAGAATCCAGTCTGCTTGGAGAACTGCTCTCTGCAGGAGCGCTCACTGACCGGCACAATCAAGGTCCGGAACATTGGGTTTGAAAAGTCAGTGCAGTTGCGTGCCACCTTCAACTCGTGGGTAAGCTACACCGACATCGAGTGTACCTTCATGAACAACGTCTATGGCTGCCAGGACTCCGACACCTTTGCGTTCGTTCTGGAGCTGCCTGCCTATGTCCCACCACAGAATCGGGTTGAGTTCTGCATCTGCTTCAAGGTCCAGGGTCAGACCTTCTGGGACAATAACGATGGCAAGAACTATGTCCTCAAGCATGTTGGCTTGAATGGAGAGGACCTGAACAATCTGACACACCCAACTTCTGTTGAGCAGAAGAAGCCTTCAGAGCAGAAAAACGGGGGTATGAAGCTGCTGGAGATGGAGTTCGATCAGTTTGGCAGCCCACGCATGTCCAACGGACTCTTTCCTGGTTGGCAGAGCTGGGGTCAGATCGAGAACACAGTGCCTTACTGGTGAGAACATCAGGATGTTTGCTGAAATGGCATTAGAATAAGATAAGACACTGACAGGGCATTCAGTATGAATCCAGCTGTGGAGTTTGAGCTTGGGCTGGCTCTCAGCCAGAAACTAAACTGAAGCAAACGGCCTCTGCTTTTTTAGCAGAGGAAGTGCACAAACCAGACAGAGACCTAACTGTAATGTACTCAACTGACCTGCTTTTTGATGGTCATTTGGCCTGAGAGACTGTGGTTGGCAACCTAGGGATATATGGGGGAAATCTGTTGTGTTTCACATATTCCTCTTTTGTAAAATATTAATGTGCCTTCTTAGAGTGCCTGTCCACTAAAATACAGTCTGTCTGTATAATCCATAACAAATGTTAAGCCCTTTCTGAGGGCCTGATGTATTGGTTAAATATGCACTGATTGAGATGTTCCTCTCAATGTGATGTCTGTCAACTGAAGAAGCGGAAATGAAGCTGATTATGTCCTTCATATTGAAGGGAAAGTACGGGGAATGCATGGCGACAAAATGCTTCTCTACTACAGGAAACACAGCTGATTCATTTCTAATGAAAAATGCACACTAAACTTTAGCACCTTCAAATGAGAAAAAATAATTAAACATGATTCAAAATTGCCTTAATTTTTAAAAAGATTGAGTCATGCAGCCCTTTCTTTCCCTCCATGTAAATTGCACATGTTGTCTGATGGAAAATGTTTGGATGATGTAATTTTAAGATAAGTTTGTTAAGAAACTGAGCTGCTATTGACAGATGTGTCACAAAAGAGACTCTGCATGTGATTGGTTGCCTTGAACAGGAAAGAAGTTTGGAAATTTCTGTGGTTATGGTATGTCAAGAGAGAAATGGTGTAAATACGGAATGTTTGTATTTTAAGTGCGATTCTGTGATGTGTACAGTATGTATGGCTGGAGTTGAGATTTTTCTTTTTTGTTTGAAACAATCTATATATTATTTCTTTCTCACTGTGAAGAAAGGTCTGTACCCAAGTATTTTGTGTTTCACTTGAAGGTGTGTGTTGTTGACATGCACCATGTCAGTCATGTATTTCCCTTTCTGAAATAAATTTCTATATTTGTGCTAAAGTAGTCACGACTCCTGAGCCCTTTGTTATAAATGCTGCAAATGTTATGAACTATTTATGAAAAACTCATCAAGAAAAACAAACAACCATATATTAAATTACATATATTCATTATTCAACATACACACATAACAATAAGTCAAAACTATACTGGTAATTCAGTATTTTTTATCAGTTCTAGCAGGATCCTATTTATATTTCTCGCTTCTACAACACCCTCCCACTGTGCAATTCAATATAAGGTATTATAAAAATTCTAGTTGACAGTGACACAAACAGAAACAAACAAGTCAACAAACAAGTACTCCCACCGCAAAAATAGAAAATTGCAACCATCTACATGCAGTTTGATGAGTGAACCATGACTTACAAGTCATTTGGGGTCTCTGATATCATTAAATGTTAGATTACATAAGGGTTGTTTGTAAACACAGGAGCAACAAAACAAACAAACAAACAAACAAACAAACATCCCATGTATACAAATATTTGAGTAAAATGAATAATTCATGTGGATTAGGGTTCATGTGCATATATGATGAGTGGGTGGGCCTTTATCTACCTCAGCAAGAGTAAAAACAAAGCCTGAATTTGAGGAATTAGAGATGGGCCTTTATTTCCTTTTATTAGATTTATTATTATGATGTATTATAATTTTCCATCACAGTATTCTTAAATAATATATATGCCTATTTATCATGTTGATTTACTGTTACTCCTGTAGGTTTAGCACCTACATTAACCTCCATCTGTTTCACATTTAAAGCCTGACAGCTGTTAGAGGAGGAAGTATCGCCTTCCCCTGAGGTCTTTTATTGTAACACATTTGCAGGAAATGATCATTTTCAGAGACAGCTTCACATTTGAGTGCAGCAAAGTACAATCATATCAAATGAAATAGTAACTCACAGTTTTACATGACTACACTGAACTGATGTGTAGCCATGTTAGTAATAGGTACCTATAATTAACCCCTGTTATTTGTGCACACAGACAAGTTAATTTCAAGACCCTCCTATTATTATTATTTTTTATTTACTCTATAGTTTCAAAAAATCAGTGTCTTTAAACACACAAATACAAACACACTTTTCATTCCAGAAATCAGGTTAAAGGAGATTCCAGTCTTGTAACAATGTGACCAGTCATCAGTCGGTCAGTTTATGCTGACCTGCGTGATGCAGTCATGCACACAAGAGGCACCACTACTAGACATAAACTCTCAGACATGTATACATTTCTCAGATACCCAATGCTATGTGCAAATACATCCGGCACACATAATTCTTTATCATGCCCTTAGCATGTATGACTTATTTTGTACAATTAATAATGCAAAAACCTTCCATTTATTGTATATTTGGAATGAGGGTGTACACAGAAAGCTTCAGTCGCCTGAGGGTATTTTTCTTTTGCTTTCCTCATTTCAATGACTGTTCATACTGGATTCATATTCAACAGGAAGAATGCTCACTCCCTCTCTTTGGCATGCAAAAAGGAAAGACCTCAGGCTGGAGCAGGATGACCTTCTGAAGCTTGAAAATTCCTGCTTTATCATATTAACTCTTTACATGCAGCCTTAGCTTATGTCTCTGTCATTATGTCTCTAATGTAGGAAGAATCATGACATAACAATGTTATGGGTCATAAAATGGTACTAGCAGCTGATCTATGTAAAATATGCCTGAAGGTATTTTTTACTTATGTTTGGGCCTTGATTTCAATTTTGTTGATGTCTATAAAAAGTCATGGCAGGTCATAATATTTCTCCAAACATGGAACAACCTGCAAAACTTAAAAGATCCTTTAGTTTATACATTAAAAAAAAGTAAGAAATGAAGGCATTGGGTATTTTGGCATATTCATAAGATCATCCTTCCTTGTACTGACAGGAAACTGAACCATTAAAATTATATATTTTGGGGGCAAAAATAATTAAAGATTTTAAATGAAAGAATACTTAGAGGTCTGTGTGGGGCATACTGTACACATTACTGTATGGGTGCTTAGCTTTTCATTTTGTAACAGTTTGTGGGGTAATCTGTATAGATTCCAGTTTTAGCTTCAGATGTGAATTTGTCCTCAGGGACTTCTTACAGATCACCCTACTGCTCCTCCAGTTCTCACTGTGGGGTTTATCATGTAAAATTGAAAAGTTGATCCCACATCAGCTTCAAAAGACAGCTACATCCCGAACTTAACGTGTCCTCAGGCTGCAAGCTCATCTCCACCTGCTGCGTGATAGGACTGCATTCCTTCAATACCTGTAATTTCCTGACGGATCCCTGTAAACAACCCCTCTCTATCCAATGCTCTTCATCTCTCCGTTTTTCATTCCATTCACATTATATACATGGGTTTCTGTTTGTACAATAGCATTCACTGCCTTCCTATTTATGCATGGCCTTCTCTGATTTCCTTTTCTTTGTTTGTATTTCCTGTTTCATTTAATTTCTCCTTTCTGTCTTGATGTCAGTCAAGGTATTTCAACATAATAAAGAAAATTCCAAGTCATTTTACCAATAGTGCTGCTATACCCACATTACCCCCCTTGTCTCACTTCAGTAGTTTCAACCATCATTTCCATTAGTTATGATGACATTTTACTCAGGTAAACTGTAGAGCTATATAACAATGTTTCAGCAATGCAAATAATTAAATATATCACTTATTTTAATGCAGATATTAAAAACTGAAGAAATGTACCTGAACTGCAAACAAAAAACCACCACCAACAACAACAACAACAAAACACTGTAAGGCAACTCCATGTTAGGCAACTCAAACATAATGGACACATAAAGCTCTCTGTACACTGCCTGCTTAATGTTGGACTAGATGTCAGTCAACAATAGTGCATGTCCAACACACTGAACCAGCACAGAGTGACTTCCAAGGTACAATAATTATTAGGTGAAGGTGAAGGGTGGCACAGTAAAATGGCTTTTCCATTGAACACATTGTTTCTGTTCATCAGGTGTATGACAGCATTTATATCATAGACAGTAACCAAAGATAATTTCTTCTTCTAATTTTGAAATTATTCTTTTTAAACTGTGGTTAACAGTAATGTAATATGCAGCAGCTTGGGGACTGTTTAATTGTAGACCAGGTGTAGATCAGACAAACCACTGTAACTGAACTGTCTTATCATATGCACCTATACTTGCCAGCTAATAAGAAAATATTTGGTTTTGATCAAGAATGAACTTCCACTGTCAGATCAGAAGTGAGTATTCTCCTTGCTTGCCCATGATACAATGCATTATGATGGCCTTTAAATAACAAAGAACAAAGTGCCATTGCACTGCGTTTAGCACCATGGCAGGAAATGCCAACTGGTAAAAACATGTGGTGCACACCAGACCAGCTGACTTTCATAAACCACAAATTTCTGGTAAAGTATCACTAAGTCTAATAATTCATCTCCTGAAACATAAATGTTAAATGAGTAAAATATGTGTTTACACTTATTTATCATATAGATTCTCTTGAAGGCAAGAAATGTGCAGCCAAAGTCACGTGTAGTTTGGTCCAGTGCTAGTCAAACATTAATGGAGGCCCGGCGGCATACAGAAAATGACTGGGCCGAAATGATGCAATGAGGATGCAAAGAGAGAAACCTCCCATGCAGTGATAGTAAGGTCACAAAAACAAACACAAAAACAAGCCTGAGAAATTTAAACAGGTTACACAAAGTCATTTGAGGACAATTAAGATTCTTTATTTACTTCAATATGCTGCTCTTTTAAAGCTACAGATGTAATTTTCATAAACAACAGATTGGGAGTAAACGTTAAAGGATATATGGAGTTGAAGTCTCTGTCAAAACACAATAACAAATATAATAAAGAGGGGATACACAGCATGCCACATGTGCATAGAAAACAGTATGTTTGCGTGTGCCTGTGTGGAAGAGAGAAAGACACTGAAACATTAAGGAAACCGCAGCTCAAAGCACAGGAAAAGTGACGCTAGCTCTGGTTAATCTGCTCAGATAAGTCCAGCCAGCAGCTGAAAATTCCCAGCAAGCATGCCTGCATGATTCCCTGGAAAATGTAAAAAAAAAAAAAAAAAATACTGATTAACTGTACTGGTTACTTCATTCCATTTAAGGAGACTAAAAGGTTTAACAGTAATTCTTTTGAAAGAAATGTATCATTTATTTTGACTGTCCTCCAGGAAAGTTATTTGGGAAACTACTGGGAAAACAGTCTGTGGCTATTTAACACAGTTTTTACTGTGTTAAATAACACAGTTTTTACTGTGTTAAATAGCGCCAACCAAAAAGATTATATTAACATTGAAAAATTAATGCGGTGATAGATTATTGATGTGAAATGTATACAGAGCACCTTTACTTATATATAAATTATAATATAAAAGAATTGTTGTGTTCAGTAAGTTCACTAACATGGGGGGCAGACAAGCCTCAGCAGAGACACAACGTGCATATTGACATGAAAACAACACATCAGAGGGTCCGAACTGAATGAACAGATGTTCTCTCCCCCAAAAACAAATAAAACCGACGGCAATGTGCTTTTAGCACAAAAAGACAGAGAAAAAAAGGAAAACTACATGACCAGGTTGGTGTGTTGCTCTTGTTTGTTTTGACAGGACTTAACATTTGTACTTGATATTGAGGTACATAAATGTGTGTGTGTCTGTGTGTGGGTGTACTTGTACAAATGAACTGACTATTGATGTTCTTTTTAACTGTGTGTGCGCGTGTGTGTGTGCATGTACATGTATATGTATATGGCTTGTGCTAAGTTGAAGGGTCAAAGAGGGATCTTTCTCTGACACATGGCCACATAGATAAGGAACCATGTGGGACAGGTGGTATTATTTTGAGTGTGTGTTTGTGTGTGCCATTGTTTGTGTATTCATTGTGTTTTATTAGCTTTACTGATTGTCCTGTATTGATCATTGAGGGGTTTCACCGGGAGGTCAGATACACGTGTATGAAATCAAACACTTCTCCACACGCTTAAATGTACATGTGAACGCATACACACCAAAGCCCGGGCAGCCATCCACACAAAAGCACAGCTGCATGACTGCACAAAGAGTTGAATCAAAAGAATGACTAGAAAAAATTTTCCTGCCGTTCAACATTCACATGCATGATTTTATCCTGAGTGACAGTGGGTGAGGCTCTCACTGTTTTCCTGTTATGTGCAACTCCACACCTGGAAAATAATAAATACTTGCTGCGGTATAATTGCCTTCCAAACAGACTAACATGTTAATACAACTACCCAGCAGATCATAGTTATGTAGCAATAAGCTAAATATGTTATATATGTTATATATGAGGTTTTTTTTTTTAGCCTTGTTTACTCCAAAAAACAAACCAGCCAGAAAAATAAAATAAGGAGCGCAAATGTTGCTTTTGACTTAATTTTAATATATATAGACAGGTGACATGCCATGAGCTGCCAGAACAGCTTCAGTGTCTTGGAACAGACTCTACAATTCTCTGGAACTCTGCTATTTTGATGATGGTTGTGAACATGTTGGTCCAAAATGTCCCAACTGGATAGGAATCTGGTGACTGTGAAGGCCATAGCACATGATTCACATCATTTTCATACTCATCAACCCATTCAGTGACCCCTTGTGCGCCATGTGGAGGCATCTATATTTGCTATATTTCTCCACTCATTTATTCAGGTTTTTTCCTTTAATTTATCACCTGTCTATATATGTAACCTGCGGATCCCAGGTTGTCCACAGTAGAAGTGGATTGGCACAAACGAAAGGGAAGAGGGAGTTGCAACTGAATCAGTGCCTACATATCTCATAGTACTAGTACACAGCTGCAGTACACAGTTGTGTCCTGCCTTTATGAACTGCATTATTTAGGAATTTTTAATATCATATGTCTGATATAACATGTCTGATACTGAATCTGAATAGTGGGATGTTTTGCTTACATAGGCAAGGCCACATGGACACCTAACGAGACATACCACATGATTTATATCGCAAGTAATGGCATCTTGGATCTTAGTAAAGGATAAGGACATCAGATGTACATCAGTTATGTTATCAAACATTAATATCCATCACTGTCATAGCATATAAACCCAACACTTTTGTGAAGTAACACATAAGATTTAAAGAAAAAAAAAGTTTTGAAGAATGTGTGCATTATTTTTCATCACTGTAATGGTGAAATGAGAAAAATGTGGATTTAGGTCAAAAATGATCAGTCATAATACTTATAGGGAAAATCCTGCGGCACTGATGCTGGTTATGCAACATGTGAGATCTTCAATTTACTGTGTGCAAAGTGATGTACATAGATAAAACACTATATGTATGGATATAAGTATGGATTTGTCTGGGAACCAGTCCACCAGCAGAGGTGTATTTAGAGTTTTGCAGAGATTTTCTTACAGTCTTATAGTCTTTGCTCTGCTCTGTCTCGGCACAAATGTTCTGGTCTGTTGTGAGAAGGAGGAGTGTAACGGTGGTTAACCAGGACAGAAATAGTTTGTGAGCTGCTCGATGTAACAGAAGATCTGTGTCTGAGCTGGAAGGTGGTTATGAGGGCTGCCACATGAGAAAGACATGTATGTATGTAAGGAGGCATGATGAGCCAGAAATACACACACACACACACACACACACACATAGAGCAGATACTATACTACTACTACTACGAGTCATGTCTGACTCATGATATCCATTAGCTGTCATATGGTGCTGTAAGATAATGTAAGGAAAATAATTTAACATTCATTTGCTACAATAAAAGACATGGCTGTGTTAATCATGATTGTCAGTCATGATTGCAGGGTATATATAGAAGTGGCTTGTGAAAAGCCATAAGATTAATCTTCTGGGGACCATGAATATCCACAGTAAATGGTTTTAGGCTACAGTGTAATGGACTAATTCAAGAGCGAATTTTGACCTGATGGTGGTGCCACCAATATAAACAGACTTATCAGAATTCTCAGACGCGTATCCTTGGGGCACCACGATTTATGTCATGATCCAAATCCTTCATTCTCCAGTGTGAACTACACACAAATACAGTAGTCTCTGTCTATGGTGTTCAGGTGGGAATACTTAAAAAAAACTTGTTTCCATCCTGCCACTGCTGGTTTCATTGTAGAACCTGCATGGGTGTTTTCTGGGCCTGAACTTCATGGCTTTACTCACACCAGCACATTAACAACTGGTGGGTACTGATATCTGAATTAGGTACTGCCTCAAGTTTGAAATCTTTTGCTTTCAAGAGACAGCAGGAAGGCAGAAGAGGTCATGAAACAGGAGAGAAGTTTCAGGCTGGGATCTTAAGGCAGATTTGTAGGACTATATGTGGGTTGTGGTATTGACCACCACACCAAATTTGGGTACAAAGTGATGTTTCAGGTACCAGATTAGCTCTGCAGAACTAAATGTGCCTCTGGTGCAGTGAGAGCAAGCCCTGTGTCAGAGTTTTAACTGCTGTGAGTTTCAGACTAAGAGTTTTCCTGGCTATACTGTGGCGTATCACACATTGTAAAAGACTTATGTATTTGGTTTGTGGGGAGTTGCGATTGGTTCTGACTTTAACAAGGATCAGTGGGAACTGCTTTGTTTCACAAAAGTAGCTTTGTTTGCTCCTGCAAATGTGAATACATTATGATGCATTTAGAGCTTGGTAAAAACTGCCTCACCCAACCTTATCAACCATTACATCTGATGCAAACCTTTTAGCTCAGTCCATTTCTGCCCCAGATGAAAGCAGAGTGGGTGATTGTTGCCCAGTAGCAAGCTGCTCCTCAAAGAGCTTCTTTACAAAAGTTCAGTTACATAATGCTGTAAAAAGAATGTGTAATGGCATCCTGTGTTTAATAAAGCTCTCCGCCCCGTCAGCCATTCAGCAGCACTTTATTAAATGGAATAAACAGACGCGAACTGCCTGGGAGATGTTTATTCCTGCTGCTTTTGGTTCTGCAGTGGCAGAAACACTTTCTGTCTAAGGACTGGTATCTGATCTAAACAGCACAAAAGCAGATATGCACATGCAGATTTTGCATTGTACATTTATTAAGGTCACCAATCACTGTAAGCATAATTGTGCTGTACATAGTAACTATTGTTGTGTTCAAGTTTACAAGCTGACAATGCTGTGTCATACAACCTAAACACAGCTGTGTTAAATGTGTTTGAACATAAAATAGATTTACTCTGTTGTCAGCAAGAGCAACTGCTAACATCCTCTATCAGTGCCAGAGCAGCGTTTGTGTCATCACTCACAACCATAACATACCGATATCTATTATTATTATTCAGTCATTTTCTGCTAATTATCTGAGCCTACAGATATGAGAGGAGAAAGCATCATGGGAGTTTCCTCCCATCTGTCACTGCTTCCAACCAACTCTCACCGGACCAAGGGACAGGTCCCTCTCGATCACCTCCAGGTACAGCAGATATCCAGCAATGGCAGTTCCAACATCAGGCTCCATCTCACCACCAGCGTGCCCCTGGAGTGTCAGGCATGTACACTCGGGCTCAGCGCCCTCCCTCGGTGCTTGTTGTGTGGTGGCCGGACTTAACTAACGGACATAACTCTGCTTCTGCAGTTGTTGGTCACCATGTTGTAAACTGCTGACCTTAACTACTTCTGAGGTGCCCTGATAAATGATTGCAACAGACAACTGCCAGCCAATCAGAAACACATATTTTAAGTTGTAATGACACAAAGCAAAATAACACTTATGAATAAAATGAATTGCAGATAGAGATAAAACAGCAATGGCCCACCTCCTCTTTGATGTTTTCTTCTTCTTTGCTTCAGCTCAGTTCAGGTGTGCCTGTTGTACCACATGTAAGAAGGAAACATACTCAGTATAACGTGCTGTGCTGTTTCTCCACCTGTCAATCAAACGAAGCAGCCTGAAGGCCAGGGTCAGGGGTCAGTGCCAGGGTCAGGGTTACTTACAGGTGAAAGCACTTATCTTTTAAACTCTAATTAGAAAAATCTATATTAGGATGAGGAAGGTGGGGAGGGTGAGATTTCCTCTTCATCTGTTTGGTTATGTCGATGCTTAGCTGCAGTGTTGTTTGATGATAAACAGTGTAAGCTGTCTAGACTGTTTAGTTAATGATGTCATAACCATAACTATGTTTTACCATAGACAGAAATCTGGCTGTGTTTGTGTCATATGTGCAGTTTGTGCGTCAGTGTATGTAGTTGTGTCTTCTCTGTCCTCTGAACTCAAAAAGCAGAAGATCACATTCCTCTGTGGTATATATATATATGTGTGTGTGTGTGTGTGTGCCTCATGTAAACAAAGCTAAGCAGAACCTCTTTCCCAGCTGTGCTTTCACTGTGCAGAGTGACTGCATGTCATATTTCAAGAGCCATATTAGTATTTTTCCGTCTTATTACACACCACATAAACTTTACATTAACCTGACCTTCCTCCAAAAGCAGAAGAAAGGCATGCCGACTGCATTACCACACAATGATAATGTAACGATTTACGGATGTAAGACTATTAAGATGTTCACTGTGATGGATTGTCAAACTTATAACATGTCCAATACTTTAATTCGTGACCAAATACCTGCAAAACTAATGCACTCCCCATCAGAGTCAGATAAACTGTGGTTATTTTGGGTCACAGCATGGCTAAAGACAGCAACTACAGATGATAAGAGCTAGAGAGACTGTTTGCAAGGAGTCGATAAGTAAAGCTTACCAGATAAAAAAAGCTCTCCACAGTGGGTGGAAACACTGACATAAAGATAATTTCGCAGCTACAGACGTTTCTCCACATTGTAACTAAAAAGAATTCACTCGGTTTCTAAGAATCATTTTAGTCTTATCTATTGCAGGTCAACTTATTGATGATGATAATAACTGATGGGGTCATGCACCCACTTTACAGTAGAAGGTCAAAGAGTAATTTCTATCACACACCCCTCACCTCTCTTCTATATGGTCCTCAGGTACAAGGTAAATCTGATAACAGTGTACAGTTGCTATGCTCCCATTCAGCTTTAAAAAGACACATTTCTACACAGAGGTAACGACATATAGTACTATGTAGTTTCTAGTAGTTTTCCTTCAATGTTTTGACCCAAAACATTTTAGTTTTGAGTGCAAGACATTACATAAGAGAAATGTCAGTTAATATGTTTAATATATGACTGAAATAGGCAGTAATTTTTGCAGACTAGTAACTGTAATTGCACAAATGTTTTTTTCTTTTTACAAAGATAATCTGGATTACAAAATTTGTGCTCATTTCAATATAGTCTATAAAATCCTATTGGTTAGTTGTCTCTGTTTTGTTAGTTACTGTTAGTTACTGTGTCTCTGCATTGACTCTTTCATATGAACTTGTTGCACATGATGTCATTTAAACATAGACCTGAACACTTGACTGTCACTCTCAGGATTAAATGAAACATAACTATCACCAGCAGTTTCTGCACATCCTCAGATGTGGAGCAGGCATTTTCAGCATGACGCACCTCTCTACATGGCAGCTGGGGTCACGTTTAAGGATAAAGAGCAGCTATTTCTGTAGAGCAGCGGCTGCACATGGGGTCTGCTGCAGGAGTGCATTGCTGTAATGCGATTCCCTGCTAATGCTGCCACGCCGGTTGCATGGTGTGAGAGCGTGATCAGCTAGAAAGAGGGAGGGAGGGAGGAGGTGGGAGGAGGGAATGTGGGGAAGGATGGCAGAAAGAGAGAGGGGAAGTAGAGAGAGGTAAGGGGAGGAGACAACAAGATGTTATTAAACCCATTCAACGAGGCATGTGTGTTAACAAAACCATAATTTTCCATGTAAAGCAGTGGTTCAGTTTTTTTTTTTTTTTTCACAGGCGATTTATTTTTTAAAGGAGAGATTCACAACTTTTTAAGTATTGAGATAAACTTTTGAACACATTTTTGGACGCAATACATCACCTCCATCAAAAGGCCAGAATGCAACAGGGAGAATGATTACATCTAGCTAAAACTTTTTCAGTGATCATATGGGCACCTGACTATTGTTTTAAGACACACTCAGAAAATTGTGAATCTTTCCTTTAAGGGCATAAGAGGATGTAAATAGCCTTTTAAATAGCTCTTTATAGGCTGTAGTTTAACACACTACAGGCTTGCAATATCAGATCCAACAACTCATTCATTGTGAGAACATTAAAGTACATAAAATATATATCCAACATGCTTTTACTGAATGAAACAGGCTCAGAAGAGAGGATCTAGGTTTGCAGCCTGCTTTGGAGGCCAAACTGGAATAAATGTTGGGCCATTAGTAAATATCCCCCTGACTATGGAAATGCATCCATTAGCACTAGTAAGCCAATGCATGTGAAGAGAGGGCAGCGCTGTTGTTTTTCGCCTGAGAAAGGAGAGAGGGGTGTTGTTGTGTCTGCTGTCAGAGAAATGTGATGAGGAGAGACTGAAAAGAATCAGAGTCCATGTGAGCCTGAACAACACAGAGACTCTTTCTAGCTGGACACAGAGGAGACAAAGGGAGCAGTGGCCTCATCAAACTACACACACACACACACACACACACACATACACACAAAGCATACCCTCTCCTAACAAGCAGTGAAACATTTATATATCCACACACACTCTCGACACATGAACACACACATTAATAGACATGTGTGTACGTCCTCTCACGAGTCCAAACAAACACACACACGAGGGCACCGCGAGGGGTGAACGGATTGTCCTCATCTTTACTTCCGCCTTGACCATCACAGCACCACACACACACACACACACACACACACACACACACACACACACACACAGTGTAAGTAAATACTTATTGTCTCTGAAGCCACTGTCATTCATCTCTTCACAATTTATCTGGAGCAGAAGAAAAAATTCACAGAGGTCAGAGGTTAAATGCCAAATGAAGACATGAAAAGGGCGAGGAGATCAGAGGTCCCTTTGACTGTACTCACAATGTGAACTAATGAGGCTGCTGTGAGGCCATTGGTGCATGAATCTAATGTGAGGTTAACCCTCTATTAATACTACTGTCCCTTGTTTGTGTTCATCTTTTCACACCACCATTATCAAACGTTAGACAATATTCTGGGAAATTTCTCTTGCTCTCTCTGTGAGGAGTACTGTACAATGAATACCTCTATATATCCCTAGAGATATATTTCTTGACGTGTTTTGTAGCATTTGATCAAAATGAGCTTTAGCTGTAGTTTGAATGATTTCAGCACTGAGCCACAGTCACGCTGCCACTAACGTCCATCATCTTAAAAGTTTCCATCATATTGCAACCGGGGCGGCATGGAGGATTGTTTCATAATCATGTTAAACAGGTGAACATATGAATGGAGAGGGCATTCTTCATTGTGTGTCATTGTTGGGGTTTCTGTTCATGAGTACAGCTGGTGCAGAATCAGGCTGACTTGATTAAGTGGTGTTGATAACACAACACAGTGCTGACATACAAGTGCAGGACAAAATGGCAGGAAGCCGCACGCATGCAGCAAACTGAACTGCAGGTGGAACAAATACCTTTCAATCAGTTTCAGCCAATCAAAATAAGTTTAATTCATTTAAGATCTAAATCATTCTCATTTAGCTTCCTTTCAGGCGCTTACCTATAATATTTAATCTGGTTGACCATTTATTTTTCATTCATCAGAATAGCTCTTAGGATTAGCTTTTTGCTTCTGCCCCACGGGCCCTTGCCAACTTATCCATTGTCACCTATTCATTTATAACAACAAATGTTTATTATTAATCATTATTTTCAACAGGGTGATAGAAAAAAAATATTTTCAAAAGGATTTTATTTCTTTGCTGTAGTGGAGACCTGAGTGTTGGTCTTGTCTGACTTGACTTCAGGGAGTGTCCACCATGGCAGTATTGATTATAACTGCAGCTTTGTAGACATTTTGTTGGCATAAAAAGTGTTTTAAGTTCACAAAGATGTCACAAAACTGCCTTTGACATCAACAAATCATATGGTAACCGTGCCCTAAATGTTCTATTATATCTTAACCAAATATGAAATTTGTTCATTAAATTCATCATGTGACATGTGGTTTCCTGTATTTTTCACTCCAAGTAAAAAACAAAATAAATTATTAAATAATGTTGCAACATACCGCTCTAAAACATTAAATGTAAACATTAGTACAGAATATATTTACTGTCTAAAGGTGATATAGTAGAAGTTCGAACCAGTTCAGACAGCTCAGTCAGGTGGACATGATATGGTTGGCAAGTGTCACAGAACATGTGAGCTGGAATAAAGACCACGTAGTCATGCCTAACACCATATACTTGCTGCAGACGAAGAATTAAAGGTGAAGAAAAAAAATAGGAGGGCAAGCAAGAAAGAATTGGGACTGAAGATGAAACAGATGAAAAACGATGTAAGATAATGAGTGATAAGTGGGAGAAAACAATTTGGGCGAACAGATGTACTAAGGTGAAAAGAATTGGGAACAGATAGATAAATCCCATACGGTTCAGGGCGTCCAGAGTGCAGGACCACAGCCCAAGCCCTCAGCTGACCCTGAATGCTGCTGTAACCAGAGGTTAAACTCACACACACACACACACACAGATAGAAGAGGCGAAGGGGGTGACAGAGGTAACATCTGGTTCAAAACCTGCAAATCCAGTGTTGAAAATAATAGCTAAAAAGTAATCAGTTTCATTACAAATCTCCAATACTCTCCTTACTTTGCAAAAAAATCATAATTTATATTCATAATTGCAATAATTAATTTAATAAATATTTTCAGGAGTTTGTTTAAACACTTTCATAAAACTTTTCACTGGTGAAGTACCTAGAACCACATGGATTAAAATAGTTACAGTCATATACAAAAAAATTTTAAAAAGGAAATAAAACCATGGTTACTTGATGTGTGTGGTATGTAGTCACATCCACTGCACTTATTAAGAATATATAGATACTACCTTAAACTTGTATATGTTAATGCTGTGGATGGAAGCTGATTAGCTGCAGCTGAAATGTGAACACTATGTGGCTCATCAACAACATAAACTAATGAGACCTCAGGCTACACACAGACACACATTCACTTGCCATTTGATCATGCTGAAACAAGTGAAGGGGTCAATATTGTTAACACATCTTTCTTTTATCCATATTGGGTAGAGCAAATGCAATTCGATATACTGGAACAGGAAGTAGAAGAGCTATGTACAAACACATTTTGCAAACACTGAGGACAGAAATTGCAGACTTCTGTAAAAGAATTCTCACTACAGAGACCACTTAAGATGAGGAATTGGATTTTGATTAAAGAAAATCACAAACAAATGTTATTTTATTAATCCAAAAGAATGTCCCACTATATTGTCATTTATTTCAGTACAGAAGTTTATGGTTTATGTACTTTTATTTTTATTTTATTCTTTTGGGCAGTTAATTACAGAGGGTGTCACAATTGCAGCTGAAACAGTTGAGTCATTATTTTTATGTTTTATTTTTTTTTATGTTGTATTTTGGACAACCAAGTTATGCAGTTTTGTAGTCATGGCAAAATGTTCTGAAGTAACAGGTTTGGGAGAAAAATCACGTTTAAGCGTCATCTCTTTATAGGTCCTCAAAGATGATTTCATAAATATAACTAAAGGAGGAAGAAGAAAAAACTACAACTCAAAAATATGTGGTGAGGTGCGAACAAAACTAAAATCTATAAACCTGCTTTTATTGCTGCTTCCACCACCCAAGTTTCTAGTTATTGCATATTGCCTCACCATGAACATGCTGATATGACTGCAATAAGTATACCACTGTTGCCAAGTTCCCACAGTGCGTGCTCTGATATCTTAACAATCCTATTGAGAGAGTCAGACTGGAAGCTGTAACCAAACAAAAGCTGTGATTGATGGGCTCTCATTAAGAGACTCAGTACATGTTTTTAAGTGCTTTATAAATAGCTGAGTGAGTTAGTTGAGCATTACACATGCTGCTGGGACATAGTTTGAAACAACTGGCAGCAGCTTTGAACAGGTTGTGACAACGCTGGCATACTGCTGCCTTATCAACAGCTTTGGCAGAATGTGCAGAACCAGATCTGCTGCTGCTGGAAAAGACTCGTAATGACAGAAAATAAAATCCCTGTGCTTCTCTTTCTCTGTAACCAAATCCTACGCCACCTTCTAAAAGTCTCTCGATTACTATCTGTTACAACCACCTGCCACCAGCCTATAATGTAAGATATTCAGTCTATCCATAATTGCACAACACAGAAACACATTCACCAGATGCCCACATACTGATTATCTGAATGATAACGGAGCTAATTCACTTTACTCCTTTAGATGAAACAGACTCTGTTTTTTTGAGCATAAACATAACAGGAGAAGATAATCATCCTTCAGCATGTAAGAGATTGTCGTAGTCATCAGTGATACAGTGGTCTCATCATACAATAAAACTACTTACTGATTATACATTTCTGTCATTCCAATGATATATATGGTCTGGTATAGTGTATGGACAGCTGAAAACAACCTCAGAAAATGAAGTAAATGTGCTTTAATATGCGCTATTGAGACACTGGGTGCCTCCATTGGTGTAAATATTTCTCTGTTCCCCACTTTATTCAGACTCACATTTTGTCCACAAGTAGAAAAAATGCAAAAGCAAAAATATCACCTTGCTGTTTTGGATTTTATAATCATCTCTGAGCAGCAGTACTCCTCTAATAGGCTGAATAGTCAGTGCTTTGTTTGGTCAAGTAACGCCAGTGATGCCTTACAGGGTTAAAGTAGAAGCACAAAGTAACATTAACCATTACATTCAGTTTGTGGACCTTAAATGTGAAATAGATACAATGTATTACTCAAAATGTGGGCAATTTATCAGACAGATATGATAAGAATCTGGTGTGCAGTCACCACCCCTGTTGTGATAACTGCTGCAAGGTTTCCTGTCCTAACCTGGTTGATCGTGTCCAGAGTCCTGTTTAACCATAAAGCAGAAATTGCACACGTTTGTTTGGAATGTTGCCAATGTTTACCCAACTGTCAGTTGGGGATGATTTGTGACGGGAGGTGTTTCTCAGCATCGAGGAAAAGAGAGAACAAACATCTTCACAATCTCAATGTTTTATTGGTTTTGTCCGGTACAAAGCGGTCTTTTGCACTGATTGGGCTCAGGTGCCGCAAACAAAGCAAGAAAAGACACAAGTCAACATAAACCTCTGTGACATTAAGATAAGTCAGGTGTGATGCTTTTCCCTCCCTCCACATGGTGTCATAAATCCAAAACACCGGAATAACTAGAACAACAAAATCAAGCATGAAGGTGAGTTGTAGTGACCAAGTGGCCAAGTAGTGGAAACTGACATTCATGAGCCTTAAACTGAGCTCTTGGTTTTGAGTTTGAGTTTCACCTGTTGCCTTCCAATTCACTCTGCTCAATAAAAATACAAAATACAAATACAGTGGTCTAATCTGTAGGCATCAGTTATTGACATCACAAAGTACAAAACACAGGCATAAGTATTTTCCATGACCTTCTGTTTTTACCACCGCAGTTAGATATTAAAATATGAGGTTCATCACAAAGAAATCTGTCAGTTTTCCACCACTGTGCTCAGCACCACTTTTAAGTCCAATTCTATAAATAATTATCTGTCTATATAAAAGTTGTCACCATCCTCAGAAAAAGGGACCCAAGGAGGTAGGTTGAAGTAAAAGTCTCTATGTATAAAAAAAAAATTGCAATAACAACGAAAGCAATCAACAATAATTTTCCATAAAACAAGCAGGTAAGTACAAAAAGGTCAAGCTGAAACCCAGCGACCAAAAACACGGGCAAGGTCAAAACCACAGCAGCACAGGCACACATGGTTCAGAACACTGGAAAGGTATGGCACATGGCACAAGGACAGCCTAGCAGAGAGAACAAGTGGAAATGGACTGATATATACTCTGGGGAGCTAATGAGGGGAGCGTGCAACTGGCAAGTAGGTGGGTGGGAGAAGATTTGTCCTGGAAGGAAAGGCGAGCAGGAGGGAGTGGGAGAGAGCCTGAAATGACAGCAGAATTAGAACATACACTCACCGGCACTTCATTAGGTACCTGTTCCAACTGCCGTGGCAGCAACTCAATGCATCTTGGCATGTAGACATGGTCAGCATGACCTGCCGAAGTTCAAACCAGGCATTAGAATGGGAAGGCGATTTAAGTGACTTTGAGCGTGGCATGGTTGTTAATTGCCAGACCAGGCTGGTCTGATTATTTCAAAATGCTGATATGGGTTTTCCACACAACCATCTAAAGGTTTACAGAATGGTCTGAAAAGAAAATGTCAGTGGTGGCGATTCTACAAATAAAAATACCTTGAGGCCCCAGGGTCAGAAAATAATGAGACTGATAGGGAGGCAGTGACTCAAATAACCGCTCATTACAAGCAAGGTATGCAAGGCATCTCGAACACACAACACGTTGAACTGAACTATGAAACGCCCTCCCAGATGATCAACATATTTGTGTCTGTGCGTATAGGGAAACTGTTTTAGCTGCCGGTATGCCTCAATTTCACTGTCAGAGGGGCGTTATCTCTACAAGGAATGTCCATGTCTGTCACTACAAGGAATGCTTAGGACACATGGATGGATACATCCTGAGCTTGCAAATGCAGCCTGGTTTTAATTGAGCTATAAAGTGTCCAGGAATTAATTCAAAAAGAAAGTTCAATGGTTATTGTCTGTCATGAGATTGTATTTAATTATTGTGTAGGATGAGATTGTTGGAGTTGCTGGAATCAAGCACTGAGGGTAAAACAGGATGGTATTTTAGGTACACCATCTTGAATTTTTTTTTAATTTAAATTTTTTTATATTCAAGCCAGCTCAAGGACTCTTAGCTGTTTTATTTACTGAATTAAAATTCAATGGCGATGGTCTCTAGATGAGCTCATTGGGTCAGAGTATTATAATGACAAAGCGCCAGGAAATGTAGCTGAATGTTTTGTTGCAATGTTTTCTTTTAAATTACAAAGTCTCTGTGATGCAGTTTAAGAGTACTCGACATCTTACACAGACTTTACAGGAACATGTCAGATCAGTTTCTTCTTCCCGTTAGAGGGTGAGGCAATAAACGACAATCAGTGGACACAGTTCATTTGAAATCAAAAGAAAAAAAAAAGAAAAGAAAATCAATTTTATGACCTGTGACACGAAGGAAATGTGGAGATGGGAGATCTTGTAGTGGTGGAATGTCTAAAGTTTTAATTCTTTCACTTCTCACTTCCATTATCTCAGTGTGTCTCAACTCAGAGACACCACAAAATTCCTTTAACATACTGAATTATTTCGTGGCCTCACCTCTGAGCATCTTAAACTCTGCTCCAGGAAACTACAGAACTACCTGAAGTAAGGTGCTCGTTTCCTACTGCCACTGTAGTATTTTTCTGTAATGGTAGCAGCCTGTGCAGAGCAGTTTGCACAGGGTACTCACTAGCATAAATCGGTTTCTCAAAACCAGGATGAGGTTTGCTCAGTTTCTCAAGGTAGAATGATGTTTTGTACTAACCCCACAAAAAATACGTTCTTCAAAACTTGATCATAACCAAATATAAGTCCGGCGCCAACTGTTGTCTTACTTATTGCGAATTCCATAAAAGTGTTTGTGTATTGTATGCTGTACTGGCACAGTCTTGTCCTCAGGTCCACAGATGTCCACAGTGCTACTATTTAAAACTTTATTCTCTTCTTAAATGTCAGTGGACACCGTTAATCAGTTTCTATCAGCTGATGGAGGAACAAAATAAAAACACATTTGTAGCATATCAGTGAAAAGAACATGAAGTCCATATGGATGCACACCAAGTCTCTGTTTGATCTGAGCAGAGTGACTGACCCTGCAAATGTATGCCAGTCACAGAGCGTGAGCTGCTTCTCAACACGGTCATGTCAACAGAATTACTTTAGATTGTACTTTCTGATGTTGGTGAGGAGGTCATAGAGGGGATATAACCTGATATATGAGCACGCTCAGTTCAGGACTTTGATATTCACCCAGTCCCTGTAACTTTATCTCCTCTGCTGGTCATTCCAAAACACTTGGTGACATAGTTTGATGTGAACATGCACTACCTTCCAGTACTGAAGAATTACTAGCTGTCATATTTCAATATCTTCTTCTACCCACGAGCACTTGCAATCACTTTTCTGTAGTTGCCTCACATTTTGTTTCCTTTGATGTCACAATACATTTTTTTCTATGTACAATTTCAATTGGCACCACCCAGATGAGGGCTGATTTCATCGGAATTTGGTGGAATGTTTCATTGTTGGAAAAGGAAAATGTGATTCATTTTGATACTGATGGTGCTGACATGTGGCCTTTTGTAAAGCACTCTACATTTTGGGGTGTAACTTTGGAAAAGAGAGGCGTAAAAGCAAAATGTATAACTGTTAACTGTTGTTCTGTCCCACCTAAACATTTCTTAGAATCACCAACAATTTTGAGACATTATAAAGTAACATGAGCCTAAAACAAAACCTATTCTTGTTCTTGCTCCATACAATTTTCTGCTTATTCTTCTAGGTGTGACCTTTGTGATACATCTTCAGTACATTGTGCAATTGCAAGTAAATATAGACGGCAGATATATGCATATTGACCCCATATGCATTAAAAAAAACCATCATAAATATGCCAAATGGCTCAGTTAGTCCCAAAGTGACTTTATTAATAATGACACTGTGGCATGTACTTGTGAGCTACTGAATTTTATAGCTTCAATTATAAACTCAACATAAAGATGGAAGTTTAGTTGAATTCTAAAATGTTTTTTTTCCCCCTAAGAAGTAAAAATGATGGTAAGTTATACAAAATATACCTCTTGTAACTACATGTTAGAATGGCACATAGGACATTTCTAATCGCCATTATCAGCAGGAAATCATCATTTGTTTGTGCCTCCCAAACGATTACAGATCACAGTTAAAAGATAAGATCTGTTTCGTCCTTGTGGTTACAGTAATAACTAGGAGGATAGGCTTCGGAATGATCATGGTCATGATTCATTCCTTAGTAGGAAATGGAAAAATGCCCACATGCATCCAACCCTGACCTCCTCCCTTTGCAGACTCTTGCGCCATTATAGAATCACCTGACGTCCTCCTTTTCCCCTGATGGACAAGAGTCATAATTGCTACAGCCTCTAGAGGGTTTTGTTACTTGAACTTACCGTAAACAGGCATTTACTGAAATGACTAATTCTTTCATTTTAATTTTCTTTCATCTTCTTGGGAGGGCAGTCTCTAAGTTTGTGGCCAAAATTTAAACCTTATTCTACATGCAGAGGTCCTTTTTCTGTACACTCCACACCTCCAGTGAGTCTGTGCACCCCACTTCAGGACAGGTTATGTTTACTCCTGGATATTTGGCATGTGCATTATGTTGTTTATGTGCAGGGAGATGAGTCAGATGACTTTCCCTTGGCATCAAATGGACATACTAAAGATACCAGATATCCACTTGAGGACAGACAGGGAATGTTTGGTGTCCAGTTGGGGAGAATGGGTGGAGACGAGCCGGAGAAAGAGAATTTGGGTTAAAGGGTAATCAGCTCAAATAATGCCTCTACACAAATTATTCCAGGTCCATCAACTTCACAGAGATCTGTTCAAAGAGGAGATTTTATCTTATTTTTACAGATAGAGGCAGGGTTTCATGAGAGCCTGGGCAAAAAGTTGAGACTGCAGCCAATTTTAGCATGAATTATGAGCCACTTGCGGCTTTGATGATATTTGACAGGCTTTCTCAGGTTATAATGTGCCTTTTTAAAGCTGCTATATGTGTCATATCAATAAATCATTACTTCAGACAGTAGTATGATTAAAGGAAATGACCATATTGCCACACTGACACCCTACATTTTACAGTGTATAACTGGGTCACATTTGGAGGGAAACACTGCTGGATGCCCTTGTAGAGGACACACAAGCTCTTGTTCTGTTTCATTTTAACATCACTGACAGCTTTGGGTAAATCTGACATAACATACGTACATACGTAAATTTGTGCTGTAGACCAAGACCCAAAGGTTTTAATGGAGTAAATAGACTTCTGCTTCTTTTTCTTCTTCTTGTTTTAAGTATGGACAGGTCAAACTAATAAAGGCCCAAAGTCTAACCATCATTAAAGCTGTCAGGGAAGAGCACCCATACTATGAGCTGCAATTTAAAGGACCTAACAACACAACACAAAAGGAAATATGAGACATACACTTCTAAAAAGTACACTGTAAAGCTCTGTGATGTGGTTTGCATTCAGAGAAAAAAACACAAATCGAGGTCAAGGAAATAACAGTTTAGCTTGTAGCATAAATTGTGTACTATGTGTACTACTAAGTCACACATTAGTCTTTCACGGTGTCATAGAGGTCCATCCATCCATCCATTATCAATACTGCTTATCCCTTATGGGTCACGGGGGTGCTGGAGCCTATCCCAGCTTACATTGGGCCAGAGGCCGGGTACACCCTGGACAGATCTCTAGTCCATCACAAGGGTCATAGAGGTCAAAACACAAATTGAAACATTCACAAGAGCTCATATCACGTAGACTGACTAATTTGTCTTCCAACATAATTTTCTCCTGATCTCTCACTGGACTAAAAGAGAAAACTGTATGTGTGGGGAATGCAAAGGATGAGGAGATGGAGGAATGGAGCAGACATTTGCATTACTTTCCTCTCTCCCTTCAGCTTGATGAGCGAACAGTGACAAAGCTAAAAAAGCTGCTTGTGTAACAGTTCTCACACTCTGCCAAGTCGTTTTTTTTCCTCCACCAAACCAGGTTGTTAAAGTCTATAAATCTGTCATGTCAGACTCTGAAACACTTCCAAACCGCAGATTGGGCTGAAACTCTGCTGCACACAAAGGCTGCTTCTTCACATCTGGAGCACAAACAACAAGAGCTTGTAGGGCTGTGGACATGTGTCTGTGTTTGAAAGACATGAGGGAAAGAAAGAGCACTGTGCACAAATATGAGGGAATCTTTATTTTAGGGAGGATTTTTTTGAATGAATGAGTGCTTGTGAAACTCTGAATAAATGTTAGGTTCCCTCTAATTATAGTTTTACATTTAACAATGCACAAATTTCAATAGTTGTGCAAGTCACACTGAGTCTCATATATTTTGGCAATTTTTTCATAAATGTTATTTATTCAACAGCTCAAAGAATTCAGGATATATCTTTAAATGTGTAAAAGTATTTTTTCAGTATAAATAATAACAATTGCCATCCAAGAAAAATGTACAAGAACTTACAAAAGTTACAAAAAGCCATTATATTGCATATATCAATACCAATGACAATCTCAATTTGTGTGTGGCTTTCTGCACGTATCCCTATGATGCAAGTGTGTAGACTGCTGTTTATATCAGTGTGAGTTTTATCCTCTGCAGGTTAGTAACAGTCTGTATTGTTTTGGCCGACACACCTGCTTTTTGGAGCCAAGATAGCAAGAAAGCAGCCGCAGGGATCAGCTGAGGACAAGAGCCTGCAGGAGGATTTAACCACAGGAGGAATATTTATTGCAACGTTACAGATGGGAGGGATCAGTAGTGTGGAGTTTATGGCCACTGGTAAGGAAAGTGTTTCACTTTTAGGCCAACAGCACTGGCCCTTTATACAGCTGATAACTGAGTGGAAACAAGCAGAATTTGTGTCAGACTCTGAGTTTATGATAATATCTCTTATAGGCACAAGCAGGATGGAAAAAAAAATTCTAATTATCAGGTTTTGTCTCTATACTCTATAAGACAAATCAAGCTTAATAAAATTTGCCTTTTTATCCCCAACCCCCTCAACTCCCCTTGCTGGGAGGTCTATTTCATTTTATAGATTGAGCAATTAACCTCCATGTCACAATAAACCAGAATACTTTTGTGAGATTTTGTATCCACAACATATCATCATCACCTGTTACTTCTATTACAACTGTGGGAAAGTGAACTTACAATAACATCAACTGTAACTTGGCCACACCTCAGCTCAAAATGTGGGAGTCGGTGAAGGTGATGCAGTTGTTACCATAATTAAACGCACAATGCATATCATCCAAAACACTGTGGTAACCGATAAGTGGTAACCAGTATCAAAGAGAATCTATAAATTCTAAATCTATAAATTCTAAATACATTTTCTGCACATTTTAGATTTTGAAATAATTTGCTATTTCATGTCATTTGAGGCTCAGTCTAATTTCCATGGCAGCAGTACTCTGCTTTTATACAGTTTAAACCCTTTGGCCTGTTTCTACCAGACTTTACACACCTCTGATTAATGCTTAATAGCTTTTTATGTAAACATCACAGAGCCATGAAAGAAGGCACATGTACCATTAAATGTATAAGGATAAATTACTGAATTTATTCATCTCCATGAATATATAGGACATTGAATGCACTTGTTGAAAACAATAGAAACACACTTGACATTTTTTGTTCTCCCCCTAGCATGTGGAAATGCTCAGGGTCTGTCTGACTGTCCTTCCCAAAGAATTATCTGTGCAAGCAGATTACTACAACCCATAGTTATGTTGTTAGGTAACCTGTAGTGGTCCATGTAATTACTCTGGAAGCAAAGAAGGTGACGTAGTAAATATAGCGACAGTTAGCACGAGCAGGAGGTTGGGGTGGATGGATGGGTCAACTTTAACACAGGAAACTGCTTTTCCTTGTGAAACAGGACCATGTTCTTTCTTTTGTGCTGATGATTCCATTACCTTAATAATGTGTTTACTATTGTTACCATGACGACAAAGGTCCAGCACACTCCTATGGTATGAGAGGGTAGGGACAAACAGCTTATATTGCCATCTAGGCCAGAGGACTTGTTGGCCAGGGAGAGCTGCATCCACTATCTACTGCTGAAAAGACAACTGTATTATGAAGACAAAATACAGGACCATATTTGGCAATCAGATAATGTGCACACCTGTTGGCAGGTCTCCCAGTCTTGATACCAGGATACCTTTATAGGAAGAGATGACTTATGCATCACACAGTCTGAGATATTGTTGTGACAGTAAGAGTTGAGCTGAATCATCAGGATGATGGGAAATTCAAATGTTACGCTACAAGTTTTCAGTCACCTCAATTGTCTGTCTGCCTGCTCTGCCTGGGTTCAACATCTGAGTCAAGCTGGGTTGAGAATGTTTTTTTTTTTACGGTTTGTTTAACAAGGCTAGTATCAGGCATGAGGTGTGTTACTCAGGACAATGACAGGAGTGCCTGAGAGTTTTCATTTCAGTCATGGTCCTCATTGATTCACCTTATGACATTTGAGCCAGTTGGGATGAAAGTTGCATAAAATCTTGTGTTTGGAGATTTAAATTTGTGCCAGTGTTGACAATAAACCCCACTCAGACACAAGAGGCAACAAGTCAATATGAATGTTGACCCTGACTGTGTGAGTCTTCAATATGACCCATTGCCTAACACTTGAAATCTTTTGTTAAAAGATACTGTATATACATATATACTGTTTATCAACTATGGCCAAATATATAAAATGTAAATATATAATGATAATTTAAATAAACTACCCTTACTTCAGAAATCTTGTTACACTCTGGTGGGACAAATAAATAAAATATGATGAAATAAGTTCAGTTACACAATTATTATGTCAGCTCCGCTGGAAGCCCACCAATGTTAACAATCCATGAACTTTAGACACACACACACACACACACACACACACACTCTTATGCACAAGCATGCATGCACGCACCCACACAGACACATACACACTTGCTTCTTATTCATATATATATATATATATATATATAGGATACAAAAAGATAGTAAAGGCACTGAATGTTCCTAGAGATACAGTTGGAAACATAGTTCGCAGGTTTAAAGTTAGGAACAGTGGCTACAGTACCTGGACGTGGCAGAAAGAGGAAGCTATCAACGGCTGTCACCAGAGTTCTGAGGAGGAGGGTGGTCAAAAACCCTTGACTGACTGCAGCAAGACTTGGTGGCACTGAGGTTTCCACAGTAAGGTGCATAATAAACACTGAAGGGCTCCATGCTCAAACTCCAAGATGTATACCACTACTGACCCAAAAGCACACAAGAAAAGTTGGCTCCAATTTGCTCAAAACTATATAAATAAGCCAAAGAGGTTTTGGGATTCTGCTCTGTGGACTGATTAAACAAAACTGGAACTTTTTGGGCCTCTTGATCAGCGGTATGTCTGGAGGAGGAAGAATGAAGCACATGCTCAGTGATGCTCTGGGGCTGCTTTGCTTCCTCCGGCACTGGAAACCTGTAGCGTGTGGAGGGCAAGATGGATTCAATCAAGTATCAGGAAATCTGGGGAGAAAATGTTGTACTGTCTGTGAGGAAGTTGAAGCTTGGGCGTCATTGGACCTTCCAACAGGACAATGATCCCAAGCATACCTCGAAGTCCACAAAGGCTTGGTTTCAGAAGAAGTCCTGGAAGATACATAGAGTGGCCATCACAGTCGTCTGACTTGAATCCTATTGAAAATCTCTGGTGGGATTTGAAAAAGGCGGTTTCAGCATGCAAACCCAAGAATATTAGTGAACTGGAGACCTTTGCCCATGAGGAATGGTAAGATTCCCCAGGAACGCTGCCAGAAGCTGGTGTCTGGCTATGCATCACGTTTGCAGCAGGTTATAACAGCAAAAGGGTACTCTGCTAAGTACTAAAGATGCTTGTCATGAAGGGGCTGAATAATTTTGAGACTGCAGTAGTCATTAAAAGTGGCATTTTGGGTTGAATTTGGAGAAACCACTTGTAATATTAGTTGTGTTGAGCTTTTTAAATTGTTATTGTTTGATTTGTTTATTGCAAACATCTGCTAGTTTGTACATTTTGCCAACAAACCTAATTTGCAGTGGGGGTTGAATAATTTTGATTGCAACTATATATATCGATATCTATATCTATATCTATCTATCTGCATTACATGGAAATCAAGGAGTAAAAAGCACTTGAGCAAGGCATAACAACCATAATACACATATGGAGCAGTCACTGTCCAAGAGCAGAAAACTAGAGGTCAGTGTTTTTTGAATTTCAACATTGACAATTTTACCTTTCCCCTGTTTATCCACATATGTTTGGATAAGTTTATTTACAAAGGTTATATTCCCTTTGACCTGAGTTGATGGTGACTTTGTCTGAACACAATATCAATATTTTGTAGGTGAAAAGCTGTCAATGTGACGAAGGTAAAAACTGTGTTAGATTTAGTTGAAAGGTGAAAAGGTTTTTTATGTTACCAAAGTTTTCTGTGATGCCATACTTATCCGTCATATTTGTTGGTAGCTAGTTATCTAATCTGTATACAGCTAAGAACATAGAGTCATGGTTGTGCCCCCTTTTTAAGCTAACCTCTGTTCCTCTGGCCTTAGTCAGATAGAGGACCTGTTTCACAAGTCTTTCCAAAAAGCTGAAACATGTTGCTGAGTGTTTCTGTCTATATGCTGAGATAAATGATGCTCTACAGTACTGCTATACTAGACAGTAAAATGTGAGCATCTCATCATTTTAAGAAAGATAAAAGGCCAAGTGTTAAGTAAACATTCATCTATAGATTCAATGAGGCTTTAAAAGGCTCTAAAAATGTCCATCCATCCATCCGTCCATCCATCCATTTTCTGCCAATTATCCGAGGTCGGTAGCAGTCCAAACATCCCACCAACCTTTTTCAGCCCTTCCTGGAGGATCTCAAGGTACTAGTTGGACATGCCTGGAGTACCTCCAACAGGAGGTGCCCAGGAGCCATCTTAATCCGGTGCCCGCACCACCTCAACTGGCTCCTTTCAATGTCAAGTAGCAGCGGCTCTACTCTGAGCTCCCACTGGGAGAGAGCTCCTTACCCTGAGACCAGCTTTGTGTTCTGGCTTAGTTCCCGCTGCTGTCATTCCTTAACAAGACCCCTAGATACTTAAACGTCTTTACTAAGGGCAGAAACTCTGTCCCAACCTGAAGGGAGCAAGAGAAGAGAAGAAGAGCCAGTGCCTACAAACCGTTCCAGTGCATACTGAAGGTCAGGACCCGAACGAAGTAAAAAGAGCCACATCATCTGAATTTTTAGACCTAAAAATACGCTGACAAAAATGAGTGATCACTGCAGTACAAGTGTGACATCACATAGTGACATGTTTCCAAGCCCTGCACCTGTTTTTAATCTCTGACATGCACACAAAGTTAAGCAGGGGACATTCTGAATGAACCAAATGATCTTTTCATCGACATTGAAGTGGGAGTCAGAGTTCTCATCCATCACTGCAGAGACTCAGAGTTCAACTCCTGGCAGCTGCATTCTCAGCTCATATATGTAGAAAGCAATGACTGTTCTGTATATATTATAGTAACAAGGGCTGCCCTGGGTATGTGAATATGTGTGACTACCTTTTAATGTCCATAATAAACAACTACAGTACATTTTCTAGCTGTGCGTGCATGTGTGCACAAGACGACACAGAGTTTCTGTTTCAATAAAATAAAATAAAAAACAGTAGATTTACAGCAGAAAAGCTGCCAGGCAGTGTAAAAACCAGTATGCGTTTTGCATAAATGCTCCTGTGGAAGAAAGATAACATGAAGCCTCACTCTCATGATGATAATACTGTGTCTCTTTTCCCTTATAGACTATTTACTTTAGTAGGTTTATGGCTATTTCATATGAGGAAGTTGTATCATAGAATTGTGTGAACCTATATTATGTTCTGTACTGTTTATTTGCTATGGCCAATTATGTTTAGCAACTCCTCTAAACTTGAAGCTGAGGTAAGGCACAGACATGTTGGGATACTGAGGTAGAAAATGGATCCCTTTTTTCATACATGAAAAACACTATAATGCTTAAGCACTAGAACAGAAATGGAAAGATGTCAGTTATGCTTTTAGTTTTAGACAGTTATGTCTAAAACTGATTGTCCGGAGCATGCCAGTGAAAATGGGCACTGGCCAGTAGGAGAGATTGTTGTTGTTGTTGGTTTTTCTTTTCTTTCCTTTTTTAATTGGATCATGAATCACATTTGAACAAAGATGGAGTTTAGGGGAAGTAAACTTCTGGCATGTATGAAATTGCTGACATTGAATTATGAAGGGAGAACGTTTCTGTCTACAGCCTCTACAGGACAACAGGAAAGTTGGAGAATACACAGATTGCACTGCAGAGAGGGCTACACAGTCCAAATTGGGAGAAAATAGGAGGAAAATCCATCTAGAAAAATCCAAAACAAAAACAGAAGAGACTTTATAAGACTTTAAAAATGGGTTTGTGGTTTACAGTGCCACTCCCACCCCTCCTCGCCATGTGCACATATGACGGTAACTAATCAATAAGAGGGTGAAATGTATTTTGATTTGATGAAGGGATTACAAAGGCCTCTGTGTGACACCACACTGAAGCAACACCAGCAAGTAAAAAAAAAAAAAAAGGATCAATTTAAGGTCATTGTCCCAACATTTGGCACTATTGTGTGATTATTTTTTGAAATTTAATAGGGTGAAATAGCTGAGTCAGCCAGTCTGCTCCCCTCCTATTAAGAAAGATAATGGTGGACTGTTGGCAGGTTACTGAGTGACAAAGAGGCGCTGGCCATGGCCTACATATTTCTGTTTGTTTTATAAACGATAAGATCCCTCGTTCCCGGCATTAAAGTAGGGCACCTCCCCACCACAGGGAGACAGACAGAGAGGAAAAAAGAAAGTAAGAATGAGAAAAAGCATTGTTGGGCATTAATTGGTGTCTGCAACAAATGAGAAAGAAATACAGAATAAGAGTGAATGTGTGTTTGTGTATAGGCTGCATTCTCAGCTCATATGCATTATAGACAATGCTGTGTTACTGTTTCTACTGTTTCAGGCTTGTTTTTGTAGATTTCAGATGCAGTTTTCTGTCCCATCAGCAAGTAGTTACCATTTCTTTCACAAAAAGGTCAATGTGTGACCTTTACATACTTGCTCCACATCTCTGTAACAAATCGAAACTTTGAGTGTCAGAGTATTGCTGTTTATCCCAGCTGCTGGCTGCTTTGTTGCAGAGACACAAAATTTCAATCTTGTCAAATAATTTTTGCAGATTCAGCAAGAATATTCAATGTTTCAAAACAAATCTTCCTCAATCAATTTCATGATAACTGCCTATTGTTTTTTCTTTTTACTTGTTGAAGAACTCAGTTACTGACTAAAATCCAAATCGTCAGTGCATTTGGGGCAAGTATTGTGCCTATTAAATTAAGAACAACTAGCAACTAACTAAGTCAAAGCCAATTGTTTACTGCTCAGTAAATTCCTGTTGAATATTCCTGTTGAATATTCACTTATATTATATATATATATTACTTAATATTCAATATTCACACACACAAATCTTAGCAATCCAAAGAAAACATTATATCCAAACTTTCTAAGTGGAACTAAATCACAAAAAGTTTTTAAAAACTACAGAAACCAGCTTACTGCAGTCAGGCCTTGTACCTGCTCAGACCTTTCTGGGCCTCATGTGCTCACAATGAACTAGTTTCTTCAGTTATGGAGGTCCACAGTCAGTTTGTTACTGACTGATGCATGAATGGAGGAAGTAGTTTGTCAGTGATATTGTCATGCAATGTCTTGTAACTTATTTTATTGCAAAAATTTCTTCTAACAACGTTAGCCAAATTATTTGAACAAATCTATTCTCCTACAGTTTCTCTATGTATGTTTTTTTTTGTTAATGTTGATAAAGATAATATGAAATGTCAGATAACACTGTGATTCTAACATTGTGGTCGTTGCACATTCATGAACAACTAAACCCCACTTCCATCCATAAACCAGTATAATTCAGCTGCCCAGTGACAAACCGTAGAAGACTAAGGTAGTTCTCAAAGCAAGGTATGGATCTAAAATAATAATAATTATAATTAAAAAAACACAGTCAGCAAATCCTTTTGTAGAGAGGAGTGACCCCTTGATACCTTTTACTGTAAATACTTGTGGAAACACGGCAGAACATACAGTACATTATATAAGACTTGGGCAACAGAAGCATAATAGGTTTCAAAAAATGGGTGCATGGTCAGCTCATGTTAAAACCCACAAGAACGTGTACACAACATTTGACAGATACTGATGAACCTACTTTACAACTGTTAAATAACAAAAACATGAGAAGTACATGACTTTTACCTACTTTTATGTGCCGTCTGCACATTTCAATCACTTCAAACATCTGACATGTGAAAATAATTACATCTCATCAAATCCTTTGAATCCATTTGAACTATTTTCAAACAGATTTTCAACAAGGTCTTTAAACTGCCATCCCACTGTATAACCTGACACAGTTTGGTCCCATTAACATTTAACAGACCTGGGTCAGATCAACATAAAAAAAAAGCAACACTTTTCTGACATTACATTATCCCATTTGTCCAAGCATGAGTTCCTCCTCCAACATCTCCCACTTCAAGGCAATAAAATATGTCCTTTTGGTATTAAGCACAAGGGTGGTGATATTTTTTTCCAGTCAGAAGCTTGTTTTTACGGCAAGTCCAACGTGTTGTGAATGTGGCATGAGGTCCTTCTCACCCAGATGCTTGGAGAGGACATGCTTCTGGGTCCTGCTGCTGCTGCTTTGGACTTGTTGTAAAATGATAGAAAAGACCCATTGTTGAATAAGGAGCTTTTTCAGACACTATAGATCCTCAGTGAGACTGGGTGAATAACTGACCCAGATTAGACTGATGTAAGTTTGAATGGTGCAGCCATACAAGCTGCTTGGCTGTTGCTTGGTTACCTCTGGGTTTTTTGCCAGTTCGTCTTTAGGACTTTAGACATCTTGCCATGGCAACCTTTACATAAGACAGTGCTGAGTATTTAAAACCAGAACTGCTCAGCTTTGGACATGAGACAGCAGTGGCAAGAAAAAAACTACACTAGAGGCAGAGAGCTTGGACCCCACCAGCATTTTGTGGCACTTAAATCATGTCTGTTTTTATACAGTACTGTCCTGAGCCAATGTTTGAAAGTTATATTGACTTAAAGTCCCACTGAAATAACATCTATAGGACAGAGGGGCACTTTGATCTGACAAACAGGACATTTGTGATGAGAACTGTGATGGCTTTATGCAGTACATTTTATGTCCACACTCTCCACTGAAGAATCACAATGTTTTCCAGGGAGTTGATGTCTCCATAGCATTTTGTCCACAAATTAACATGTTAACAAGTTTACATGCATTTAGCACTCGGGTTATAGTCAGGTTTCTCTGGTGAGCTGATTTCTTACACACTGTGTAAATAAGAAACCTGGTTTCTGTAATTTTCATCAGGGATTGGGAAAACCTAGTTTCCCCTGCTCGATCTCTCCTGGACAATCTCTCCATTTACCTGTGTAACCTAGTTTCCCACAGTAACCTGGTTATATAAGTGCATGTAAACACAGCGAGTGAAAACTTTCCACAAACAAAAAAACTAAACCCAGAAGCACTCATATCTGTTCATAAAGTGCCTTAATTGAATCTTGAAAGTAAGTACCCACTTGAAAGAGAGGAATTTCAAAATCAGGAGGTAAAGCACAGAACCTTTAAAGCAGACGTCCAATTGTTAAATGAGGAAAAAATTATGTGTTATTTTGGATTTTCTGAGGACATGCAGCGGGTTTGTATTTCAAAGATTGTTCCAGTAAGGAAATTTGCAGGCACTGAATGCCAGTGGTTAAGAAAATTCTTAATTCAAGCTGCGTGCAGAGGTGTGATTAGTATGACGTAATAATCTGTGAATGCTTGGTCACAATTTCTCAAGACATCTCAATAATGACTGCAAACATGTTAATAACAGAACAGGACATTCAGAAGATGGTTTATTTACCCATCCTGCTTCATCATCTGTTCAGCACTCAACTAACAGTTAACATCTACCAGCATCTGTCTGCAGGCTGCTGGTCATTTTTCAATGATACAACATGAAAAAAAGAACAAAAACAAACACTGAACTGTCAATCAACAGCTCTGGTTCAGCTGTGTCATAATATCACAACATTTAAAACAAAATTAAAACATTTATGCTGCGGCCTTTTGTTCGAGCAAACAGGCAGCAATGTCAAAAAAAAAACAAAAAAAAACACACACGCAAAAAAACATTAACAAGACAATCTACATCTCACGATACACGATAGCATTCTTCTCCCAGCAAAGCTTTATATCCTGACAGTGTGCTGCAAACAAAGCAAAAATGATATAAAACACATTTACTATGCCTTCATAAAAATATATTTAAAAAGTCACCAAAGCAGTGGAGTCAGAGTCAACACAAAACAAGAAATATCAAACCCATACATCTCGAAACTTGAGTGCCCTCCAGAAGTCTTATATTTCAATTCATTTCAATTCTGCTGCCTTAAAAAATAATTTTGTTACCTCACACTTAAATCTAATTCATGCTGAATACTCAAGGATGAAATGTTGCCTACTAAAATGTTGCAATTTGAGCATTTTTAACTGATTCTCTGCTCAATCAGTTTATTCTGGATAGAGTCATGAAATGATATGTCAGTGGAGGGCAAATACCTGGTGTCCTGTTTGAAAAATAGCATTATTGATAATTTCCTGAACAAACTAGCAACCTTTTCATAATTTATGAGAGTCTGTTATTTTTGAGATATTAGATATAGGTTTCTAGAGAACACTGGGGAAATAACCTGATATAGTATGAGTGATATGTTTTCAGTGGTACGAGACCAGAAATATCTGAAATATTTATGAAACTATAACTAGAGTTTGACCCGTAAAGTTTTTGGAAGGCTGACACAGTTACCTCTTTTTTATGAGACATATACTGATATATAAAACTAACACAGTCCATGTGCAAATCACAGAATTTCTAGTGTGTCTAGTGTCAGGAGGAAGCTTCCATGTTATCTGCTGCACATTTAAGAAGTTCAACATTGGCAAACTGACAAGTCCAACCCCAGTTTAACTATACAAACTGTATTACAGTCTGTCATAATATTGTTTGACATCAGAACGCTCCTGTTGAGAAACTTGTTCCCTTTATAGTCTGATCCGTGACCACAGAAATACATAAGGCGCATTGTGGTAGCTGTGGCGGACAGATAGCTAGCATTGCTATTAGTGTGTGTGAGAGTGTGTGTGTGTAGGTTGGTCACTCCAGGCCGAAGCCCTCAGCGTTGGAGATGGCGATAGTGAGTTTGTGTTTGAGCTCTTTCCTGGTTCGGTACGGAGGCAGACAGATCTGATTAAAACAGGTGTGAGAGATCGGCAACCTGACAAAGACAGGGAAAGAGAGGAGAAATATAAGTTACACTGATCATCTATTTTCTGTTTGTAAGGTGGAAAGTTTTTTAAACAAGTTTAAAAAATTAAACTGTTGTTAAGCTACAAGGATTTATCCTGTCCTCCTCAATATCATTTTGTAATTGTATTGTTACAATTATCGTTAGAATTATTGTTATTGTCAGTATGGAACAACTAGAAAAACCAACTGTGTGTGTGTGTGTGTGTGTGTGTGTGTGTGTGTGTGTGTGTGTGTGTGTGTGTGTGTGTGTGTGTGTGTGCTTCATTTTCTGAGCCAGTTTCTGGGTTTTTTTTCTGTTAATGTTAAACACAGAGTCTTATCTCCTGCAGTACAGTTCACACCACAGCTAATGATTACAGCCACTTCAGTGCAATCCACAGAGAAGAGAGATGACAGTTACAGTATTAATACTTCACCTACCTGTTAAGCAACTCAAACGCTGTAGATAATGTAATTACAAAGAGAGAATACAGACGGTTATTCTTTCTCTCTGAATCAGTTGAGGTTATGGTGACTTTTGGTCTCCTGTATTGTGAAGCCGATGGCTTAAAAATCTATAAAATAAACTGAGAACTAATTTGACTGAGATTAAATTTCAGGTGGATTGGGGTTAATGTGTCAATATATAAAAAAAATATAAAAAATCAGACCTAGTGTCTTTTGGTTTAACATATAAATGCCATTAGGGATTCAGCAAAGTGTATTTGGGGTGTCCAGGGAGAACTTGCAGCAATATAAACATTTCTCCTGCAATCTCACCAGGTTCTTCATGTGTATATATACAGTTTTTTCAATGACCAATCTGTGAACTGGGCTCTGTTTGGTCAGTTTTTTTTTTTTACCTACCAGTCAGTTGGAACGTCGATCTTGGAGATTTTGAAGTTGAGGTCGGCCATTCCTCCGACAGGAACGCGGTCGCTTCCTGTGGCGAAGTGGAGGAGCTTCTTCTGCAGCTCCAGAGGGAAGGCCAACACCACGTCCCAGAAACACCTTGTGCAACACACGGATGCTACTGTCACACCACAAGTATGTACGGTATTACTCAGATGAGTATTTTTGAGATGAGTGGAAACGCTTTATGTGTGACTCAGTCATATCATGTATCACACAAGGAGTCTGCTCCTTTCTGTCCCCATTTGATTTTGATGGAGTGATGCTGCCATGTCAACAGATTAACAGACAATTATTTTGTGAGTATATGATAAGATTAATCAGAACTGACAGGAATTAGGGACAAAAACGTCAAATAAGAACCAAATAATAAAATGAGTCTATTTTTTTCTATGATGTTTGCCAGCATGGAAATCCCTCTATGAGAAATAGACAGTTGATTGTTACACAGTCAGACAGACAGTATTGAAGTTGTGTAACAGGCCTGCAGCTGCTTGTTGTCAGCTGTCAGCACCGTGCTGAGTTACATTATCTGAGGCTGACAAATGTCGACTCGTTTTCCCCCCCCGCTGTGTGAAACACAAGGACTGAAGGACTACTCTCCCTCTCCCTCTCTCTGTGTCTGTGTGTGTGTGTGTGTGTGTGAAAGAGAGAGAGAGAAAATGTGTTACATTAATGCCTTGCATGCAATCTAGCCATGCTGCTAACCATTAGTCAATAATCACCATCTCTCAAAAAAAACTTTGGCATTCAGTGCTTACAAAAAACTTTGCTTGTCGTTGAGCTGAGAGGAAACCAATGGGCGACAATTCTATTTTCCAAGCAGCAACACAACTCAAACCAGCTGTGCTTTTGTTTTGTATTATTTTATTAGATACATATTTATAATATGGAGACTGTCCTCAGCAGATTAAGTACCGATTCTTTGTTTAAATAACTAAAACAAGCCAGTGTCAGACAGCAACTTCACTACCACACAGTGGCATCAGTCTATTAACATAAACACTGGATGGGCAAAAAATGGGGTCAGTCAGTGAAAAGGAAATGCGAGGCAGTTTGACTCAGCGTACGAGCGGTCAGTGTGCAGCATGCGTGGACTTCCTGCATAGCATAGCAGGGTTGGTCAGTCTCAGTAGAAGAGGAAACGGAGGCATCTTACCGTACTGTGGTGTCGGTCTTGCTGTATCCTTCATACTGAGCGGCTTTCTGCAGGGCACTCATGTCGAGCTCCGGGCTGCCGCACACCAACATCTCCACCTCCTCTGGCCGCAGCAACTGCAAAAACAAGAGAAAAATACTGATATGTAATTCAGATTTGGTGTACAATTGAACTCATGCATCATTCCCTGTAAATCTCTCATGTGTAGTTTGAGTCCAGCACAGGAGTGGCAGTCTGCTCCTAACATGAAAATTAATAATGCAATATTATAGAAATTACATATTTTAAAAACATCAATGGCTATTGCTGAAACAATGCCGGCTATAAACAGTATCAAGGGGGTTCATGAGCTCATGAAATTCTTAAGGATTGTAACTGAAACCAAAGTGCCTGTGTTGTTACTTCACTGGCAGCGTCAATGCCTGGCTCAGTCCACTGCACAGCAACCACGGGGAGGCACTTCCTGAAAACAGCTGCAGATGCAATAGCAGCCTTTCTGCAGAATTTCCACCAAAAATATGACAGTGGTCCAGTGCAACAATCGTTTCCGCTGCTTGAGCGATGGAAAAGCAACACAACCAGTAAATCAGGAAACAGGAAGTTCTGACTCAACAGAGTAGCTGATAAAGAAAATGTGTCAAACTATTATGGGGGTTTACAGTAGTAAAAGTCTTCTTACTAACAACCATGTAAAAGTGGAATTGCATAATACATTTTATGCCCACAACGCTCACACAATTTACTATTTAGTGTCTTGCTTGTTGGGCAAATCTGCACACAGGAGGAATCTGTGACCTACATGAGTGACTTGCAGAGTCAAACACCAAAACATCAAATAATAGAGGTAGATTAGATACGTTTAAAGAAATAACTAAATTAATAAATGTAGCATACACAAATCATTAAAAATAATTTGAATAGAAAAAAGTTCACTGTTTCTTCACTGGTTCAGTTACACTGACAGGAAGACACAGATAATAATTTAAAAAAGCTTAATAAAACACTTGTAACATTATGATGCCAGGTGTTCGACACTAATATTGCTTTCTGACTCTAGTGACCTAAAAACCAGAACCCCCACGCCTCACTCTCACATCCCCAAAACACCCAGCCTGAAACTGAGACATCAACAGACCAACACTAAACCACAAACACGCCCACATAACATCCGCTGACGTAATAATGTGGACGTGACTGAAAGATCGAACACAAACAGAGGAGACAGGCAGACAGACAGAGGCAGAAGAAAGAAAAGAAAGATGTAAGTTAAACAGCAGAGGTGACATCAAAGTGACATAAAACTGAGTGTGAGACAGGCAGACCAGGTCATGCAGCTTTTAAGAGTTGCTTTTCAAGGTTGATCAAAACTTGTTCACTTGATACCTTTTTCATATCAAAAGTGTGACAATAAAATGATCACCATTATTTAAAGCAGTGCACACGTGTGTGCTACATGTCTTAGCTCTTTTAGATATGAGGCAACACCAGAGATTTGAGGTCTAAAATCTGAATATCATGAGTAACCTACTGCCTCACTAACAGCTGGAGGATGTGAACCCATCACCTTTCCTTTAGCGCAGGCATCAGACTAAAATTTCCACATCTACACAAGAAAATCTAGAGATACCCAAGATATTCACTGAGCAAATTGTGCTTCCCATTGGAAAATCAAAGACCTCTCCATTAACACCACTATAAGGATGAACTTTACATTTTTAGCTCCAGTGGCAGGGCTCTAAGAATAGCTAAATCATCAGTACCAATAAGCAGAATTATTGTTTGTTCTGTCCAATACATTTATATTATGAGTTGCAATTAACATTACAACCTTTGGGGGCTGCAAGGAGGACTTCAGACCTTTCACTGTACTTGGATGATCAGGTGTAGAAAAGAGTTGCTCTTTAAATTAAAAAAGATGCTACAATCTTGTGAAAGTTGTTTTCATGAACTGTGGGAAACCAGAGGAAGCAGGCCAAAGCAGGTTAAGAGGTAGCCGTTTTTTTGGACAGCTGAGGCTTGTTCCTGTTGTTTCAGTCTTCATGGTTTGGAAGCCCACATTCAGGCGCATAACTGATAAACCACAGTCAGACTGTCCATCTGTCCGTCTTATCTGTGGTCAGACAGTTATTTCAGTGTGTTCACTTTGCTGGCGAACAGATCAAAGGTGTGACTCCCAGAGAAATTCCTGTGCTCATACACACACATAATCATACATACTGACTGATGTGAGCCCTGACCGTAACCGATGGGTCGGGACCCAAAAGGTCAGAGGCCTGAGGTTGTACATAAACTAACAGCACTTCCATGTGATACTGCTGTAATATTAATCCACAATGTCACAACCTCTTAGAAACTGAACTCTCTTTTTTTAGCAGTTAGAAAACAGCAGAAACAAACATGAGTTTTTATTTATGGTTAATGTAGTTGAAGTTGCTCCAGTATTTTATATGGATTCAGTCATTGAGAAGTAGACCATTGATTGTTGTCAGTATACTGTCCTATTCTGAGAGAACCGACCACCGTTTGTGAAGGGGCTGAATTGCAAGAAATTCTTTCTATGTTAAGATTTTTAGTTTCTTTTTGTGGTATATTGTGTTTATTTTCACCATAACTACAAATGGATGGATGAACAGACTACTGATCCATGAGGGAAATTCTCAATATTATAATATCAACAATCAATCAATGTGAATCTATAATTATTCACATGAAAAAAAGTATCTAAACATTTAAAAGACAGACATTGATATTTGCAGGTTAGATGTGTTGTGGAGTCCCTCGGGGGCCTCAGAGCTCCTCCTCTTCAGGGTCCCCAGAGTTCAACAAACAACAACATGATGAGATTTGAGTCAGCGGCTTTTTTATCAGCTCAAACATTTGACTAGGGAGGAAGGCAAACAGATTTTAGAGTGGAGCCTTGGCTCCATTTGTTGGGCAAATTTCTCTATCCATGATGGAGAAGAGGGAGGAAAGTCTCAGAGGGTCATTTCACAAATGTGCGTTTTGCTCTCATCTTAAACTTCCTACTAAAACACAACAGTAGTTCAGCATGTAAGTTTCACTCTTGCTGCAGAGGAAGTGATTAGTTGACTGACATGTTTGAAATATTGTTCCTGGAAATTTAGATCTGCCTACTAGTCTGAGTAAGGCCACTGCTGTTAGAGCTGTTATTAAGTATATGGGAGTGAGGAGCTGGGGTTTAGGTCGGAGGAAGTTGACTGACATATATTTTTTCTAAGAACACTTACATCCGGCATCCGTTCAGCTGTGTCATATCTGCTCTGAGTCAGCAGGCGTTAAGATGAGATGTAATGACATCTCTTCATCTTCAAACTGATAAAATACTAAGATCTAAAAATCACTATACCAAGAATTCAACAGTTCTACTACCTGGCATTGATGTTGATAGAATGAAGAGTGTCACATTTGATACTATGAATATCAAATCCTTTAGAGTACTGCCAGTCTCAGATAGTCTCTATCCACATTTGAAAAGGTTAAATCAACCTTTTCTTGAATTCAAAACAAACAAAACAAAAAGTTATTTTGAAAATTCTGGAGCTGAGAAGGAGTGCATTAAAAGGAGAGGGAAATATTACAACCACTCTTCTCGAGTTGACTCTATTTAAAAAAAAAAAAAGAAAAAAAGATTTTGATGAAACTAAAAATGGTATCAACACTAATCATGTCAAAAAGAAGGGAATGTGTAAGCTTGGAAATGATACTCTGTCAGGTGGAAGTAGCCCCAGATACTCCAAGTTACCAGAGCGCTCTGGAAATGCCAGGTGGAAAAGAAACACTCCAAAAAATAATAAATGAATATTTCTTCCTGTTGCGTTAATTAAGTGCAATTAACAAACTTTTAAAACAAGAGACATTTGTTTTTTGTGTGTTCTTCTCCCCACTCTTTTCAGTGTTTTTGAAGCAGGTTTTGTGTGCAGAAATGAAACTAAAAGATATGTCACTGGTCTAAACAGCAAGCAGAAAAAATGATACCAGTATTCTGAATGAGTGGAGAATGGCCTGGGCTGATGTCAGGTTCACTGCCTGCATTATTATCCCAGCCAGCCTTGGTTATGCCATGTAATACGTACTGTTTGTGATGCTGTCCTGGATGGACCTCAGGGCTA
Source organism: Lates japonicus (assembly GCA_033238685.1). Classification (NCBI taxonomy): domain Eukaryota; kingdom Metazoa; phylum Chordata; class Actinopteri; family Centropomidae; genus Lates; species Lates japonicus. Next base: position 4,028,220 of record BRZM01000255.1, on the reverse strand, counting down.
AATGGAGGCCATTGAACTTGCTTATTGAATGCCAGGCAATGTGAACAAATGCATGCCACTGACCAGAATTATTCATTCAACTTCCTGGCCTGCTAACTGCACAGGCTATAAGCTAAAGACAGAGATGCCCAAGAAGAGGTCAGTCCAAAAAGATACAATTCTTTGTTTTACAGCTGACCCTTGGGACACATACCCATACACACATACACAGACAGTGGACTCACCATGAGTGCATCAGAAGCACACACACTGTGGAAGCCATGGTAGAAGGCAGCAAACTGTTTATAAATGGATTTATTCAGCAGGAAGTCGACGTAGAGCTGGACATACTCTGTGGACAGAGAAGTAAGAACAGAATGATTTTCAATATTCCATTACAGACTTTTACCCATTTACCCTGCAGTCTTGGCTCCTCTATTTAACACACACAGAGGGACACTGGCAGAGAGCTGGACCTGGATGGCAACAAAAACTGCTGAATGGAAAATAAGATTTAATAAGGGAAATAAAGTTAACTTTCTCAGCTCTACCTCATCCTCTTCAAAGGAACAAAGAAGCTTTTGGGCCGAGCCAGCTTTCTGTGTTGCTGCTAACCCAATGTTCAACAGCACAGGAGCTGCATTTAAAAACTGACTGTGGATTACAACCTTCAGGTTGTTAAAGCACACAATGTTTTTACTGTCTGCCCCCAATGTGTGTAGCACCAAAGTGCTTAGTATTAAATTCGGTAAAGAATGACGGCTGTTAAGGGGTTGTTTCCAAAGCAAATACAACACTAGCCATGTCTCAAGGTAGGCGACGAGAGGGGGGGGGGGGGTGTTAGCTGCCACTTTTGATGACCTTGATGATAGTTGAACTTTTAACAACGATCAACAAAGGATGGCAATGTCAAGTTACTGGCCCACCAGTCTGAAATATCTCAACAACTACTGGACGGAGCTATTGCTGATATTCTTCGTGAATCCTAGAGCAACTTCAGGTCTGCCCATTAACAATTTCCATGATATTGGTTAGCTAAACTTTCTATATTAACTATCCATAGTGCTAACCATTTCCTTTATTTTAAGCTATAACTCACTTCATTTGGCTTTGTAATAGTATTAGAAAAGGTGATAACAGAAGCCTGTAGTGTGTGATGCAGGGTTTTAGTGGGACTGAAGGCAGCTGGAAGCCAGGGCAGTACTGCTCTGCCCTGCTGCCCCCTAGTTCAAAACAGAGCTTTGTTTGATTGCTTGTTGTCAGAAAGTAGGTTTAGGAATTACTCAACACTCCAGTCAACCTGCTCACAGTTTACTAGACAGGCCCTGAAGACAGTCTCATCGTGTACTGTGTTTTTGCTCTTTTACAGTCTGATCACCCAGCAGGATGCAGGTGGTCTGTGCACCACCGAGCACATTTTTTGACTTTGGGAGTGAATGACTCGGAGGTCATTCACTGCCAAAGTATGAAGCTCCTGCTGTGACTCTCAGTGCAGACTCACCCTTCCTGTTCTGCTTGGTGACAGGGATTTTGTCTCCTCCAGGTTTCAGGTTGTAGGATTTGACTACACCCATCTCCTCCTGGAACACCTGCAGCACACACACACACAACACACAAAATATAATGTCACGTGGGTGGTGCTGGTGCATGGATCTACTGCGTGCAATAAATTTGATGACCCATATATGAAGAGCTTCGAAAATGTCTTCAAAGAATATAGTAATAACTGCTAATTGCAAATCTTAATTCTAAAAGAAAATGTATTTATTCCTCTGACTGACTACCCAGAGTCATTGCTGCCACAAACAAGAAATAGCTCCTGTAAGGCCCCCCCCCCCTTCCCAGTGTGACCTATAGAATTTATACATAGAGAGAGAGACACAGTGTTCTGCAGGTTGGTGAGTTCATCTGTACCACAGGGGTGCAAGTGTGAACAGCCTATAGCTCACAGTCAGCTCACACTGTGAGCTAAAATAACACCACTCAGGCTTTTACATAATGTTTCTTCCCTCATATGTTCCTGCTTCATACAACCCCAGCTGAACCATAAAGTATTCCATTATATCTGGTTACTCAGTAGCAGAGAGCAGCCTGGTCTGACCAGCCTTTTTCATAAAACATGCTGATGTCATGTAATGTAAAAGTATGAGGAACACGAGTAGTATGGGGAACTTGGTCTTGGGACAGACTTCTGCAGAAGCCTTTGATGTATGATGAAATTTGCAACTTCTTTGAGTTGTTTGCTGACAATGTATCATAATAATTAGCAGATTAAGTTTATGGTAAATAAATAAATAACATAATAATAATACTGTATGTATTTTGATTCGTGAAGGATTTTTTAATTTTTTATCTTTCACAGGTAAAAGTGAACAGATGGTGGGCAGTCCTGAAATAGTCAGTAGTTGATAATAAGCCATGTCAATTGTTTGTGAATTGTCTAAACACAAGCATTTATACAAAACTTAGCTTGAATAAATTCCAGCACAAAATGATGATTGTGATGATTTAAACCAGGAACTATCTGAGCAAAGAATAAGTCAACAAAATTGTTAATGTGACCAGACATTAGGTGTCAGCTTGGGTGCTTAAGTGCATGACAGTTGTTGATACTATTGGTGCTACAGACACTACAAATTTTGATATAACACATAAAACATGATCATTATACCCTATCAATTATTTTGTAAGAGTATGTATATTAGTTGGAACCACCTCATGCTTACTAATACATCCTGATATGACCATTTGTTCTTTGACTTTGACATTTGACTAATCTGCTGAATGACATCAGTGGAACTGATCCAGATCACCTTCAGGTCTAAAAATAACTTTATTAAAATTGCACAGTAGTGACAGCAGTCACAGCTGTCCGTCAGCACCATGAGCCAGGATACTTTAATCATGATATCTGTGTGGTGTGTGTGTGAGAGAGAGAGTGTGTGTCTAACACAGTCCCTTCAAGAATTTTTATGCACTCATACTGTGTCTTCCTCACATCATTAACAACTGTGATCAACATTGTAATCATCATTAACGTAATTAACTGCTTATTATACACACTGGAACTGCTAAAATGGACCCTCTGTGAGATGACACCAAGCGAAGAAACTATTTAACTTAACCAATAGCTGAGTTCAAATTACAACTGTGGCACATTATGAAACCCATTGCAGAGCTTTACTGTAGATGTAGCTTTTTACCTGGAAGGTGAGGTAGAAGTCCTCCTCTACGTTTCCCTCGTAGCTCAGCAGCTCTCCCAAACCGTGAGCCAGGTCCTGAAAACAGAGAAAACATCAGATGACACAATAGCCGGGATCAGGAGGTTATTGGTTTTACTGGAAAAATAGAATCTGAAAAATGATAGCCTTATTCAAAAACAAAACAAAATGCAACTCCTTATAGGTCATTTTAATATTTTGGCTTGAAGTAAGTTTTCTTAACAATCCTCTCATTCAGTCATTTAAACCATCCACTGTTTATTCCCTGTTTGACTTGCTGCACCATTTGTGAAACCATGTCGCTGTAGCATGAAATGTTTGAAGTATTTCTAAAATGAATGGATAAGATTAATGTATTTGCTGTATAAAGTTTGAATGGAGTTTGTTCCTGTGGAGTCATGGTACTGATACCAACTGCAAGCCACATATCCAATATCCTGCTGTTATGCAACCAGAAGTCCAGTTATAGCAGCCCCAGTGTGTGTGTGTGTGTGTGTGTGCGTGAGTGTGAGTTTTTCGACCTCCACAGTGCTGAGGGTTTTGGATGTGAGGCGGTTTGTAGGTCAGATAACTCTCAGACTATCAGGAGACAGTTCAGGATCTTTCTCCCACTGCCGCAGCACAACACTGCTGAATTGTTACTCCTGCCACGCAGTGTGTCTCTGTTGCACACTTGTTTTCTTGCAAAGCCGCAAACTAAAACTGTGAGCCCCGGCAGCAGGTGTGTGGAGTTCAATGCCTTGCTGAAAGGCACGTCAGTCTTTGTTAGCAACAGCATCTATAACATTGTTCTTTGTCATTAAACGTAGTTACTCAAATTTCATGTTGCATTTTGCAGCCTGGTCTTGCCATTTAATCAAATGAAAATGTTCTCCAGCTTTTTTAGCCCATGCAGCTATTAGCTTATAGTTTTCTATGCTGCAGTTGCACACACCTACCATGAATAATGTTGAAATAACTGCTCAAAATGCTCAAACTACACCCATAACAGAATAATAACACTTAGGAGAGGATGTATTCACACGCTTCACTGTCAAATCAAAAATCATTCTGCTTGTGTCTGACGCTGAGACAGAGAAAGAACATGATGTCTGTACAGTATGTACAACAGTGATGTATACATTGGCAAGCATAAGTGCGGCGGAATGTATGTATGTGTGTGTAAGCAGTGTATAAGGCTGAATTTCTAAAGGGTGTGTGTGTGTGAAAGAGAGAGAGAGAGAGAGAGAGATGCAGGGAGAGAAACAGAGGAAAGTGGCTGAAAAAGCTTCACATCTGGGAACGCTCAGCAACTGAAACTAAACTTTCTAACTCTTTGTTACATCAACAAAGTGTTAGATGTGAATATTACCCAAACAAAGACTGTGCAGAGAAAAGACACTTAAGCTTTTTAACTCACGTTTCAGAGATTATTTGTTCACATAGATGAAGACAGTGATGTACAAAACAGAAATGTGAGTGTGTATGGCTAAAGGTGACCACACTAACTACAGGGAAAAGAACATTATATACTTTGAACATTATCTCAAAAAAAAAAAAAATGCATAAAAGAATGTACAATGGAAAAATACACTATGATAATATAGCAGTAAAAAGTACACGTTTCAGATGACAAAATGCATGTAAGGGTTTGAAAGCTGAATATAACATCCAGTGGTAGACTTAACTTCAATCTGATAGCAACACAGGAAGATAAATTTAGACTCTACAAAGATGATGATTAGGGGGATTAGGAGGGTGAAAGTGAGCAGAGAGAGATCAAATGTTTAATTCTAGCACCCTCTACTGACAGACAAGACATCTGCAGGCGTTGGCATGCCAGAGACAGACATCTAAAGACTGAATTTTAGTTCAACGTCACAGACTTTAAACCAACTCAGACTCCATTTTTGTAGAGCTATACATACAGAGTAAACTGGGTGCCTTTGGAATCGACTTTTCTTCTTCTAAGTTTTGGAGTTTCTACTGCCTCCAGATTGCTACGCTGAAGCTGAAATACCTACTGGCATGATCTGCTGTAGGTCGTCCAGGGTGGCAGTTGCCATGCCAACAAGGGCATTTTGGTCACATGGTACAGTAGGTGGAGTGAGGAGCTTCCTGCGAGGGAGGATACACATTCAGAAAAAATTGACTAAATTACTAGTTACATAACATTTATCCAAAATGTTCTCTTTTGAGGTCGGACCAGCACCTCAGAAAACATTACGGAAATATTTTTACAACAGATTTCTTAGGGTCTGAAAGTAGTGATTAAAGGTGACCGAGCTTTAGCAGCCATAGAAGAGTGCTGTGATGCAGACATTTGCTATGTACAATATGACCCTGTTCTGAACAACCTGGCATCCATTGCAGCAGTTGTTGAAGAAAGTACTATCCGGGTATGAAAAATGGGAACACACACACACAACCACACCTACCTGTAACAGTAGAGAGGGAAATGGATGTCCAGAGCAATGCTGTTGTAAACTGCTAAGCCCATCAGCTGATAACAAAGCAAGTTAAGGAGGGTGTAACTACTGGCAGAGCAAACACACACATATTGTATATGAACACACCTGAAAGTAAAGTATGAATATCACCATAGAGTTAGGTTGATGATGATTTGTGCTCTTCATGTATTTGAATGTATGTTTTAGTTTCTATGTCAACACAGAAGCTTTAATATACAGTATCCACAGGTGAACACAACACACAGAAACTAGGGAAAACGATCTGTTACAACCTCCATCAATCAAATCTTTCAACCAGATAGATAAAATGTATTAATACGGCCAATGGCAGCCACACTCTTGACCAGACAAGTTAGATGAGGTTTAAGAGGGCACCTTATTTGCTGCTATTTGCTTGTTGCACTATTGTATGTTGTGTATAATGGATGTTTCTTAAGGATGTGTGTGTTATGTATGGCATATGTAAGTCTTTTACTGTGTTTTGCCAGAAGCCAAAGACAAATTTCCACTTAGGTGGACAATAAAGTTGATCAAATCACATCAAAAACCTCTGGCTATGACTCATGGGATACATACAGTATTTATTGAGAGCAACAATATGATATTTGTTTAATCCTGTTTAAAATGACAAAATGTTCAGATGTAACTGTCCATCAGTAGATTATTTCAGAATATGAAGAGAAAACCTCAGGAACATGATTCAGATTTTTAAAAATCTAATGGAAGAAATCCTCAGTGAAAATATACAGCAAATAAAAGCTGGTGAAACAGAAGCTGACACAGGTTCTTTACAAAAAAAGGAAGCTCAAAATTCAGCAGAGATGAACAATTTAAGTTGCTAACACTGTTAACATCAGACAGGAAAACAGCTAAAGTAAAGACACGTCTCATCCAGTGGTGTGCAATCTGAGTAAAATCTGACCTCAGGTTTCATTTGACAAACTGCTGAGCCACACTGTGTGTGTGTGTGTGTGTGTGTGTGTGTGTGTGTGTGTGTGTGTGTGTGTGTATGCGTGCATGAATGTATATGAATTTAAAAAAGAGCCAGTCTTGTTTCTTGTACAGCAGAGTTTAATGTAGATGAATGACTTCATTGTGTAATTTCAGTGAGTGTGTGTGTGTGTGTGTTTGTGTGGCCAGGCTATGGCGGGTTCAAGTACTGAATGTCCCATCCACCTGCAATTTTTTTTCCATTAATGTCTGAGGAGCGGTGACCCAACACACACACACACACACACACACACACACACACACACACACACACACACACACACACACACAAAGTGTTCTCAGCTGCCACATGTGGTGACCATATGTGGTGTAATTGTATGTGTAGATTGAATGTAGGTTGTACGTAGGTGACACACACACAAATAAATAAATCCCCCTCTATGCACACACACACACACACACACACACAGGCATCGACATGAAAATAAACATAAACTGCACAATTACCACAACCATTAAGGTCATTAAGAAGTCAAACACACACACACACACAGATATCAAAGAGAGTGTAATAGAGCCCTCATTTATATATCTTCACTTTATGAGACAGGCATGAATAAAGCTCTCTCTCTCTCTCTCTCTCTCTCTTTATATCTCTATCCACCTCTCACTGCGTGCCCACTCTGTTTCATATTATGTCTCTGTTTTTCTACCCACTTCCTTCTATTTGCCAGACTGGTAGTGTTGCTTCGTTCGTGGACAAGCCACAGACAACAAACTTTTCTGCAATGATATTTTGCAAATATCAAGGTTAAAAAAACATAAACAACAGTTTAAGTAATTCAGGTTAATCTGACAATCAAAGCTGAATTAACCTGTTAGGGTGGTCAGAGGTAAAACTGAGATGCTACCCTATTAAGCCCTGTCCATCCCACTTACTTTGCAATGTGTTTACATGTGCGCTACTATTCTGGTTTTGAGTCATATCCTGGTTTTGGCCTTATTTAGGATATGATGTTTACGAGGAACATAAGCGACCTCATTGTTCATATTCCTGTATATATGATCATAACAGTGTTCAGGCTCATTTTTGGGTAGTCAACAAAAAAAATGTTCAGAAACCTGGATCAAATGTTTACATGCCACACCATCCTGGTTTCTAAAGGAATAATCCAGTTAAAATATCCAGCTTTCTCAAAACTGGGAAAAAGCCTTTATCCAGGTTTCTGAAACCAGGAAGATGTTTACATGGGTGACACATAAGCACGATACTCCAAAACCTGTCATTATGATCACAATACTCATATTTCATGCTTGGTGCCTTGTTAAGACGGAGGTGTATGTAGGCCTGTGCCTAAGATGGAAAAATTGTATGCATCTGGACTTCTGGTGATTACCTTGCAATAATCTCCTCAACTGTTCATCCTTAATAATTTGTAAGTAATTTCTCTACCAAACTTTGGATCACTGGCTGCTCCTTTATTTGTTGTCCAAAGCTGAATTACCAAACTAATAAAACAGGCAACTGTCCAGGGGCCTAAAAAAGCCCCAGGCTTAATGTAAATCATGACTATTTATCATTATATATATCATTACATATCATTACCAGTTAGATTGCTGTCTTTTAGTACTCTTTAGTTGTTATTTAAAGTTTTACTTGACTATTTTCTTTACTGTTTCACTTTCTTTATTTTCTGAAGCTGAGGCCCTGTTCTTCATTATTTCAGCTGATACTGTGCTCAGATGTTGCAAATTCACATTAATTTGTGTTTAATCCAATTGCCACATAGCAAACCTGTGGCTGTATAATGTTCCAGCTCAGAGAGCACAGGGGCAATTGCAACTCATTTTTGCCCCTGGTGCCCCCAGCAGGTTAACCTGGCCATACCTCCCTCTCATGAGTGTTTGTTCCATTTTGTTTACATCTGTTTATACAATGACTTTCCATTTTACACCCCCACTGCACCACTTTCTTTCTGCTTTTCATTTATCTCTGTCTCGCTCTGTTGGTTTCATTCTCTCTCTCTCTCTCTCTCTCCGTTACACATTTTCTCTCAAGCCTCCTTCTCTCGCCACTGCTCCATCTCCATAGTGACGCAACGCTGCCATGACGACTAAACAGGAACAAGGGAGATTGATAAATTAGCTCTTAGCGCAAGCACACATGTGGAACATGCACTGGACACCCAGGAGCACGCACACATGCATTAAGACACACACTTCCTACTTTCCCTCATTTCTTTTGCTCTATCTCGCTTTCTCCATCTGACTTTTTTCCTTGCACACTCACTGTTCCTGCCTTAAACCAAACACACACACGAACACACTCACACAAAATAACCTGGCGAAGAACAGGCAGCTATTAGGTTATATAACCTTTTGACAGTTCCCAGCTGGCTAGTGAGGCTAAATTGCTGGATTGTTCTCTAGTCACACACATACATGCACGTAGTCCTGGAAGTACATTTTACAAATAGCAGAACAACAGCAAAGCTACTATGCAAAAGTGAAATTCATTACCACATATTTCAAAGAAATATCATTCTGTCCTCATTTAGAATCAGTAACAGCAACTATATCACCAACAAAGGTTGGCCAGTGGCTGAAAGTTGCTGCTCACTGTTTTGAACAAAACCTAATCAAGACCGTGGGTGTGTTACCAAAAGGATTTTGACGGCAGTGTGAATGCATAGAAAGTCAGTGGAGAGATGCAAGCAGATGAGGTGAGGATGCATCCAAACAAGTGAAAAATTAACACTAATCACAACCCTCTGTGTGGAGTACACAGTACCAGCATGCTGTACCCCTACCCACCTGTCAACCATTTCTGATTATTCCGTACTGTGACTTCCTATTGAACGTAGGTACACATGGTGTAGTTATTTTAAGTGTCGGGCAAAATAGGCCCATTTCCTCCTCAAACAAGCTGTGAGAGGAGGGAAAATGTGCAGCAGCTGTTTGAGGAATAATGCGGTCTTTAGTTGGAAGGCCGGTGGATACAACCCTGTTGCTAAGAAATTAAATATGTACACTACTAATCTGAAACAGCAAATATTGTTTTCAAAGAAACATAATGGTACTCCATTATTTCTTTTTTTCATTTATTTTCATTTGTTTTCCACACAGTGTCTGTTCTTGCAAAACAACAGCCACTTGTAGCAAAAAAAAAAAAAAAAAAAAGCATCAATAAACTTTTTTGTAGCCATGCATAGGCACTCACAGCACTTAGTTAGAGAAAGATCATGGTCTTGGTTTAATCCCATAAAAGGCAAAAGTGACTTGAAGCATGAGATACGACGTGTTTAATATATTAAAATTTAACCAAAGCCACAGTCTTTGCCTGATCTTAGCCAGAGTGCTTCTGTCGCCTAAATCCAACCACATGCAGGGCTCAGGACACAAACCTCAGTCTCTGGTGTCTATGTCCTGCACTTTGTAAGCAGCACAGAAATAAAGCACTTCTCTAAAATCAACCCAAATTATATACACATAATTTCGAGGAGACAAGGTTTGCCTGTCAGATAGCATGTGACATTGTTTTGAAAGTTTTGAAAGCTTTGTGTTACAAGCTAGGATCTTGTGCTTTCAGTTACTTATTACACATGATTGACCACCGCAAACGCTGAATGGTTTAGGCACTGTTTCTCACTGCTGAAGATTAAAGAGTCTACTTCAAATTATAGAGAAAAGAGTAAAAAGGAGAGAAACTACAGGAAAATAGAAACAGCTGGAGTAAGCTGGTAAGATTTGAAATCAGTCTGATTCCACACTGATGAACACAAATGAACACAAAGTCAGTGAGCGGTGTTCGCTAGCTTGACCAAACATCTGTATTCTGTCAGCGCACTGGCTGTTCGTAGCCCGACTGCAAAAATTCACTTCACACTAAAGCACTGCCAGCAGCACATACAGCCTGCAGTGCTGACTGTTTTTTAGTTTTTAAAAGACTTTGTTTTATTTCATACACTGGACTAGAAAAAGACAAATTTAGTTTGAGATATATTTGTTCAATGTGCAGATTTACAGCCTGAAAACACACATTATAGTATCTCTTTGTCCTCTGTGGTTTAAAATAGAGGAGTCTTATAGTGAGTGAGAGGGAGAAGGAGGGGAGAATAAAAAAGAAAGTGCGCACATGTGTGTGTGTATTTGTGCCCACAGACTAAAGTCTGATCCACAACACACTGCCCTTTTGTCAACAGGAAACAAACCACTGAAGAACTATGAATATAATGGATTTAATGACAGATTATTAACATGGTAATGTGGTCTGTTTGTGCAGATGCTAAGCGTGCTACTCTTTATGGAAAAAGGTCAGAATTATACAAACAAACTAAATATAAAACCTTAATGTACAGTCTTGATTATATGTCCCCTAGCACACTCTTTGCTTTTATTTAACACAGAATGTACCATCTAACTCCATCTCACTGTTAATCCAGTGAAGCCCCTGAACAGTGTACAGTGAATACAGTGAATAATATGTCTACAGAGTGTTTTCTATGGAATTACTAGATGTGTAAACAGCTAAGAGCTAAAGATCCACAAATATGCCCAATAGAACCTCTAAAGAACGATGCATAATTGTTCATCCCGTAAATGAGTGAGGGCCATTTCCAATACAAATTAAAGCCACAGACTCACAAACTTCAAACTCCTAAAATACCAATAAAAAATTACACTTTGAACCCAAAGTCCCTTAAAAACATGCATTACATGCAAGAGACAAACTAAATTGTGTCTGCACGCCCTGATTTGTTTGTTGTTGTTGTTTTTGATAAAGGATACGGTCCCAACCAATTGGAACTCAGAATAGTTGTCACACTTCCAACTGCTGAACCAATGGCAGTGCGAGTCCTTCATGTAGGTGAACATTCCTGAAAAAATAAAACAAACATATTACTCAGATTAGATTTGGCACAATTCTGGAGAAAGGGATGGATGACAAGGGAAGGAGTGGAGGAAAGATGGAGGCAAGGATGTTATGTATTAAATGAAGACTGAATTAAAGAGAGAAGTAAATGACTTAAAATTCACATCACACATTATTACATTACATCGTGATTGGTCAATCGGGCTATTATAAACTGCTGTGTCACAGCTGAACAAGAAGCTGCTGCTTCACCTTTAATGACATCACTCCTTCACGGTCAACAAGTCTGGTCAAAGTTGTTTTTCTCTTTGCATCATCTGTTAACACGTTGTCAACATTCATAGTGTGTTAAATTGCTGACGTCTTTCCTGAGTGTCAGAGCGATAAAAAGCAGGATTATGAGCAGCTTGTTAAGTAGAATAAACTGGACAGAATGGCGAAGCGCTGAAGCTTTTCCAGCTCTGACTGCGAGAAACAGCAGCAGTCTGTTTTGAGCGGAGACACACATCTGGACCGCTCACATCTCCGAACACCAGAAACTGACACCACTTCATGCATAAAAGAGTCTGTGTGTGTGTGTGTATGTGTATGTGTGTGTGTGTGTGTGTGTACACCTGCCTGTGTGCAGCTGAGTATGTATGTCTGTGTGTGCGAGGCCGGGGCTTTCCCCCGTGCTGCTAATGAGGGGAACACAGCTTTCGTTGAGTGTGTTGCTTTGGGCCGATGTCTCCTGGCACCAAAAACACAGACAACCGCGGAAAGATGGAAAGACGATGGAAAGAACAACTCGACCAGAGGATAGAGAGACAGAGACAGACAGAGAGAGAGAGAGGGAGAGAGAGAGAGAGAGAGGAGAAGAGGCAGATGCACAGACAGACCTCTCCTTGGTTTCCATTCAAGTATTTTTTTAATACAAATTCCAGTGTATTGAACTAGAAAGTTGAAGTGAAACAGCAAAATCTTGGAGAAATTTCTATATCAATATTGAAAAAAAGGAATGTTTCTTGTGGTTGAAGGAAATATTGGAGCAACGGTGATGGAAACACACTTGCTGAACAGAAATGTTTTACTCACATTTCACATAAATTCAATTTTGATTTGGAACAAAATCGTTTCTGTCAACCACCAGCTTCCAGACATCTACGCAGTGTGAGTCCACTCTGCTCCTTGTATGGATATTAGCTGGTGCCTCAGAATGTGAACTTATTTCTTTGATTTGATCAACCAAATATGAAAAACACAATGAAAAACAATGGCTAAGAAGAGAAAACTCACTAGATAGCAAACATCTGCAAAGACCCACCAATTTCAGAGTGATGAACAAAAGACATACTGGTTATATAAGCCACTGGAATGTGGGACTAGCATGTTAAATCAGGACGTTGGGTTGCAATAGGATCAAGCTGGTTATATTATTGGTGTTACTGTATTGGTGTTGAGAAATCCCATAAAAAGGTCTAAACCAACAATTAATTAATCCTAACAGGTATTGTGTATGTGTGTGTGTGTGTAGCCAAAGCCTGATATATTCTCCTGTGCCACAGAGCTCCATTATTGTCCAAAAACTATTAAATACACAGCAGTGAGCTACACTGTAGCACTGGGTGATATCTTCTTTCATTACCACAAACATACACATTGTAGTTTATTTTGACTTAGTCCCATATACACCATCCTGCTGCCCCAAACACTCACTAGAGCACCAAATGTGGATTAATCCACTGCTGAAAATAGTCCCCAGCAAATGCAATATTTCCTCCTGTTTGATTAACATTTGATAAAAACTACGGTATCCTGCTGTTTTAGGAAATTACTGGTTCTTTTTTTTTTTAAACACTGAAACTACAGACAGATATTTGTGAGATGTTTTTACAGATGTATGTGCTCAGTAGGAATCAATGGGCGTGGAGCTGAGCGTCACAGACAGGGTGAGATGTTGAGAGATGACCCATTTTTGGTTTTGTTTTCTTCATGGGAAATAGCTGTTTAATAACAGTGTGGTCCTTTAAAAAGGGTCGTTTTTAGGTGTAAGCACAACTGGACAACCAGCATATCATGGATTTCAGTGGTGACCCACACTAAAAGGAAAAATAAATCAAGGAACTGCAGCATAAACTACTTTTCCATCTGTGAGCTGCATGTTTAGTAAGATCCAAATAACCTTGCAGTGCTTCAGGCAGATCTATGGAGCTATAAGGAGGTGATATTGCAACACAAAGTGATGTATTAGATAAGTTCTTGGAAATAATGGTTGGTCGGAACACACTGAACATATGCATTGATAAAAAAGAAAAAGCTGGAGGAGTGGTTTGAGACGTTTCTATGGATGTTTTGACGCATTTTCCTCAATGTGAATCTAAATCCATTGTAATCATCTGTATCTGTCACAGAAATATCTGGATTTTGATCACACACCTGAAGTGGGTGTATTTTATACTAGCCATTGTTAAACATTGTCTAATTTGCCTAATTTAATATTATATTCTCCGCATACAATATATCCATATGTGTAGCTGCTAACAATTTATTTTTTAACCATGTACCTGAAGTACTCTCTCTGCACATTTAGCATGCACTTTTGAGACTGTCCCTAACTTCAGTCCCTCTGTCTGAGCATTGGCCTTAAACCTGAAGTACACCTTAGTCTGTTACATTCTGACACATTTGTATCTTGAAAAGTCTGGCTGCTTTGGTTACTTGCAGTTCCTGTTCACACTGTACAGACAGTGATCAACTGGATTACTCAAAAACTGAAGAAAAAGTCTGGACCTGATTATCATGAGACAAGATCTGATGAAGTTTAAGGAGTACCTTTTATTATTATGATTTCTAAATTCATGGGTCTCTATGGGTCTCTACAGGAACATTGGAGGTTTGGACACCACTGTAAAAAGTGAATTTATCTGTGTGCTTAGATTTGACTGAGAAGAGGGGGTGCATTTGTGATAAACTGTGTCAATCTGGAGACAGGTTAGAGTGCAGAGGGGAGGTGAATATTACTGCAAAAATCTGGGTGTTTTTCATATCTGTTCAGAGCTCATTGTCAGTACATGCATTCAAATTCACTTACTCCCCTACAAAATACTAACTTTTTAGAGCCACATTTCAAGACTGCAGGGGGACTACTGGTCCAAAGATCAATTTTTTGAAAGAGAAAAGTAAGAGAAAGAAAGAGATGAAGGCACACCAACAGAATGACCCAGAGACAATGAGATACAGAGATAATTTGAGTGACAGCCAGAGCAAACTGAGTGGAGAAACAGTGAAAGAAGACAGTCATAATAAGAACTACTCTTGACTGAGATGAGTTTGTTGCTGAATTTCCAAAACCAACACTGACCTCTTTTCTCAGCCATCTGACACTTATTCCTGGTGCAGATCACTGACCTGAAAACGCAGACTATGTCCTCTGAGACCTCCATCTAATAAAAATTTTCATTTCGATCCAATAAATATCTGAGTTTCTTTCCGCTATGGTTGGCTTCACTTTCCATTGACTTTGCATTAAACAGGATTCACCCTCCAGATTCTTAGCATTATCTGTTGTTGCCAGCTGCTCTCTGCAGACCTGCTGGTCCTTATTCACACTCGATCGAGGCAGTTTCATGGACATAGTTTAAAGTTTAAAAAAAAGAGACCACCACAGTTTTCTGTGCTACACTGCAGATTTGCTGATGTCTCATTCTTATCGTTCTGGGCTTTGACGTCTGGGAACTGAAGATGCGTCTCACCGTAATCTGTGTGGAAGATCTGTCGGACCAGCAGCAGGAACCACTCCTTCGTCAGGCCACCCATGTCTAGCCCCGCCTCCCCGACAAACGTCACCCGCAGCTTCTTCTTCAGATCGCACCGCTTCCTCGTCAACTACAGGAGAAGGGGGAGACAAGACAGATAAGGTTAAAAAAATAATAACCAGTTTATATGGAATTTTATTGTTGTTTTTTATGGTGTGTTGCAAACAAACAGTTTTAAAACGTAATTGCATTCATGTGAAAAAAAAGCCTGGGATGTTTGGTACAAAAATATTTTCAACCTCCACTATAATTCATAACAAAAACTGTCACATAATTAACACAAATGTTTCCATAAATTTCAAACATAAGTATGAAAATGTTGGGATCATTTGTTCCTAAACCTCTGCAGAGCAGATATCTAAGGACAGAACTGTGTTGACAATCTTCAAAAACATTTGGGCTAAACCTCACTTCCTGAAGAAACTAACATTTAACATAATTTAGACTTAGATTTTAGGGTTCGAATCAGATTTACAGTTAGGTTTAGGGTTAGAATAAGTGCTTGAGGTTGACACATGAATGTGGAACATTAAAGGCGTACTTGCTAATCCTCATGAGAGGTTGTGTGTTTTCACCGCCCTCTCCCAGTGTCCCCACACCACAAATTTGCCTGTTTTTCTCTGATTACAAAACACATTTCAAAGAAATTGATTTTACACTTGTCATCCCACCCTCACACTGCTTTACAAAGTTCCAGTTTCCACCCAAGACATCTGCCTGTTGACTTCTTTCCATTTTCATTATCTTCCCTCAGAGAGACAGAATGAACTCCCTGATACAGAAAATAATGAATTCTCAGCAGAGCAAACATGACTCTTCCTCTCAGGCGTGCTCATTATTTTCTTATATAATGAGACCTTGTTATGTATTTAAGCTTTTAAAGTGCTTCGGTCTGAAACACAAGGCAGACACAAGTACGTACAAGGTTGTGTTTGTGCACTAACCTCATCCAGTGAGTCGCTGAGGAGCTGTGCTCGTCGTACTTTAATGTTGAGGAACAGAAGATTCATGTCCACTCTCTGCCTGCGAGAAACCTTACTGACCAGGCTTTGCTGTAAAACACAAACACACGATGATGATTAAGTCCCATTGTGTACATCCTTGCACATTGTGTCTGTTTTCTTGTTTTCATTTGTCTGCGTTATCGTTAACCTTCTAAATTAGAGACATTTTTGTCTCGTCCTCAGTTTATCAAAGGGTTGTTTAAGAGTTAAGGCTGGAATTAGATTTTAGTTAAGATTATGGGGTGTGTGTGTGTGTGTGTCTCACCCTGGCCTGACTGATCATCTGTTGCTCAGAGTCTTTCTGGATGATGGCTTTCTTCACCACCGTTGACAGAATGAAGGGAAACTGACAGAAGGAAAATCTGAGAGATGACAAGAAGAAATATGAAAAGTTAATCAACCTGAAAAGGTATTTTTTTAATGTGTTTTGCTACCATCAGTTACAAAAATATATTTTCTTTAAAGTCAGCAGAACAAAACGACTTTGTTCCTGACCAACTCTCAAGTGTTTTTGAAATTATATGCTTAACCCAAATGAGCAGGTTCTGAAAATCCACACCCTCCAAGCCCATAATGAGCTGAATCCCCCCACCACAGCAGCCAGGAACTTTTTAGGCCGATCGTTTGAACTCTAAACTCTGGATCCATTTCCTTTATCAGACGTTAACGAGCTGTGACGCAGCGTGAAAGAGACTTCACGGCTCTTGACAGGGTTTCCACGGTTCTGGAGAGACTGCAGCTGTGGGAACGTTACCTCGTCTCTGCTCGGGAGGAGATACTCAGCCTGACTTCAGGAATCTTCAGACGGCTTTAACCTCACTCTCGGTCATGGGTAGTGCTTAGTCAAGCTAATGTGTTGTAACATCTGTTAGCATTAGGTCACTAGTCACTGTCCGCTCCACTGTTCCATCATGTATTATCCATTCACAAGGAGTGACTACAGACAAACTTCTTGCTCTTATTATTGAGTGCTGAGATGATTAGCAGATTCATTCTTAGTAGAAAGAACCAAAACTTAATCTAAAATGTAGTCTCTTTTCTCTGTTATGGACTATTGGTCGACCAAACAAGAAGTCTGGATAACTTAACCAAACTATAAAAAGATGTTTTAGTCATTAGATCTGCCCATTTTCTGAGATGCAAATTACAATAAATACTACAGTACCCATTAGAGAGAGAGAGAGAGAAATTATATTGCAATACAAAATTATATATTGAGATATAGATCATATCATGGGGTGGCACGGTGGTGCAGTGGTTAGCACTGTCACCTCACAGCAAGAAGGTTCTGGGCTCTGAGAGAGAGGCGGGGAACACACAGGCGAACCAGGGCTTTGTGTGGAGTTTGCGTGTTCTCCCTGTGCCTGTGTGGGTTCTCTCCAGGTACTATGGCTTCCTCCCACAGTCCAAAGACATGCAGGTTAACTGGTGACTCTAAATTGCCTGTAGGCGTGAGTGTGAGTGTGAATGGTTGTTTGTCTCTTTATGTGTTGGCCCTATGATGGGGTACCCCGCCTCTCGCCCGATGACAGCTGGGATAGGCTTCAGCACCCCCACGACCTTTAATGGATAAGCAGTGTAGATAATGAATGAATGAATATCATATCATATCCCACACAGGAATAGAGATACGCACGGTCCAAATTCTACCTCAGATTTGTGAAATGTTCTGCTTGTTGTCAAGTGTTCCTCATTTCCTGACCATGAAGAATAGTTTCAAACTACAATTAACCATCTGGTTTCTTCAAATTTCACTAAGGAGCAAATATCAGCCCTTAAACTTGAAAGAAATGATTTGACAATTATTGTGATTATTATCTATTATTATCTCAACTGATATGAACATTTTTATCGTGATAACATTTTTGATCATATCACCGAGCCCTAGGAGCATAGGTTGAAATAAAAAGCAAAGATTGTGTGCTTAGTATGTTTCAGATGTGTCACATTGGGAACTGATGGTCATTTTGATATATTTTAAAACTTGCTGTTTGGAATGTTATTATCCTGCTGGCGTTTGCCAGCTTTTGTCAAAGTTGTGAGAGTTACTTCTGAAGCTCTCTGACTGGACGAATCTCTCTGAAAAAGGCTCTCTGGGACTTGCTCATAAAGTTATTATGGACACAGTCTCAAACTTGCCCAGATTGTTCTTTTTTCTGAAATTAACTGAAACCTAACTTTGTTCACAAGTGGAAAAAAATAACTTGCCAACAAAACACTGAACAATCACTGAACAAAGAAAGGCTCTGCTTGAGTGTTTCACAAAAAGCAATAAATCTATTGTACAGCACTGAAGACAGGCAGGGTGACATTTGTTCAGCCAAAAATCAAACAATATTTTTATCAATGAGGCATTCTAGACACACTCATTTTCATTCATTAATGGTTATACTGTACATAAAAAGAGATGGACAATTATCTGACCTATTTGAGTTGCCATAGTTCTGCCAGGTCCTGTACTCCTCCATGAAGTCTATGTGCTCAAGAGTGATGTTGTAAAAGTCAGTGAAAGGCATGATGGGAGGAGAAGAGACGCTGTTGGCTGCATCTGAGGAGAGGAAAGGAAGAGGGAAAGTCAAATAAAACAAAATAATCTGCAGCATTTGTGTCATTGTACTACACTGTTAAAGGGATATGTGTGTGTGTGTGTGTAAGAGAGACTCACTGAACAGGCTGAGCACTTTGGTAGCAGAGGGAATCCACCAGGAGCACATAGCCAGAGGAGGAAGTTCATCTGGTTCTGCAGGAAACAGGCGGGTGGAGATGAACTGCAGGAGGCGCTCTACCAACTGCCTGAAACGCCTTGCCGACAGCCTGATGCGCACGCGCACACACACACATACATATAAAGTTAATACTGGTTCACCTCAGCAGCTTGGCAGAGTGAAAACTGTACATACCCTGAAATATACATATGCACAAAAAATAGATACTGCAAATAGCAGCGTTGGATGCAGAAATGGTTTGAACAGAACTTAACAGAACTTGTAATTTAAAGCAAGTCTTATATTTAAATCACCACCATAAACACCATGGATTCTTCTTCAGGTTTTCATCTTCAGGCAAAGAGAGTTCGGAAGCTGGCTACATTTGTACTTGTAGGCTGTGTGTCAAGTTTTAAAAAGCTACAAGAGTTGATAAACCCGGCCCAGAAGTGGATAAATGCTGAAAACATACTGTAGGAATAACATAATAAATTATCATGGAGACACAGTAGCAGAGCGTAACACAGATTAGTATATATCAGCCTGAAACTAGAATTACCGACTTTGTGGTTGTATGCCTCGCCAACCAGTCCAGTTGCAGTTAATAAGTGTGTGATTTCTTGAGTTATGGGCAAAATGTAAGCCAGCGATCATGGTGACATTTGGACAAATGCTGACAAATTAGTCACTTTTGTCCAAGTGAATGTTTGTGCCAATTTGAAGAAATTCTCTCAAGGCATTCCTGAGAAATCGTATTCAGGGGCCAAAACTCTAGCTACACATTTTTTGTGAGGTCACAGTGACCTTGACCTTTGACCTTAACCACTAAATTTCTGATAATTTCTTCTTGTCCGCGAATGTTTGTGCCAGATGTACGAGATTCTCTGAGTGTTCCTGCCATATCAATATTCACACTAAAGAGGTCAACAGTGAACTTAACTCTTGACCTTCCACACAAAAAATCTGACTAGTTCATCCTGACTCCAAGTGAACGCTTGTACCAAATTTGAAGAAATTCTGGCATTACTGACATATTATGCCACAAGACTGGGACAGATGGAAGGCTTTTTATTGTGTTATAGATTAAGTATCTGTTGACCTTGTTAGCATTAGCTTTTCCAAAAACACACAATAAGAGTCTTTCTTTAGCCCAGTGAAGCACATAAATTAAGAGCATTATGACACAGCAAACAAGAAACATGGTTAGATCAGAATATATCTATATACTTTTAATTGCACGAGTCCCAGTGCCAATAAAATACCCAATTTGATTTAGTACAGATAGTAAATTATATTTAATATGAAAAGCTCTAAAATCATTAAATCATAGCTCATCAAAAGAAAGAACTCATTCATAAATGAGCAATCAAAAACTAAGAATTGACTATTGACAGTTTTCAATACTCATTGCCACACATAGGTTCAAAACATGTTAGGTCGGGATCTGGTTGGTGCCCAGTAATAAGAGGCACTCCTTATTCTCACCAAAGCTTATTTAGAGCAATGCACGAGCATGGGCTGTAGCATGATTAGTATAAGGATTCAAAAACTTTGGACACTTTTTACCCAGATTAAAGAATCAAGCACAGTACAATTGCCAGTGGATACTAAGGTACTAAGGACATTATGTAAATTGAAAACCTTGGTATTTTTGCCACATGACCTCCTCCTCAGATTGAGAGGGAAAGCAATGATGAAGATGAAACGTTGGTCGGTAAAACAAATAGAACTGTTGCAATCTCTGGTATTTGGGGTTTGTGCCATAACGACAGATAAAAACATAAGCTTATCCTAAAGCTGCGGTATATTTTGCATAGGAAAGTGAGTCATAGCAAAATATTTCAGCCAGAGATGGAAATTTTAGCATGCTCATCTCACAATCAATCAGTTGTTAACCCTGGGTTGCAAGGACGAGATGGACAAGACCTGGATCCACCTACACCCAAAAGTTATTTATACTTTTCCAAATCGACATTATTTTCCTCGACGGCTTCACAATTGTTCAGCTCACAAAAGTAAATCCACAGACCCAGTTCAAAAAGAGAAAACACCGAATAAAACACAACAACAATACCCATATGAAGATAAAAATGAAATCTGCCTTAAAGGGTCCGGGACTATTCTATGCTGTTCTGTTACAAGTTCTGTGAAGAACAAAACAAGAGACAACAACAGAGAGAGAGTTGTGGCAACCTGGTGAAACAAACAATTGCGAAATGTAGAAATCAGGATTAACAGATCACTAATATCAAACACAAACTCTCTCTCAGTGCCGATATTGTTTAAAGTCGACGGTTCAGACGATATTACGATTTTGATGATGAGAACAACCAGTTGAGCCATTCGAACTGCATATCTTACTACATCGACGCACATCGTGAAAGCTCACAGATGATTCGGTACCTGGCAGCCTAACCTCTGAGTCCAGCTCATGAACGACAACACTGGTCAGTGGCAGACCGCGCCACGATACGCGGTGTCATCACCGTGAACGCCACCTCGATTTTGCCAGCAGGATTTATTACACGCCGCGCTGATAGCGAAATGCCGTGCCACAACGACGCCATTAGCCCGCCGCCTCACACCGGTCGCATAAATCAATCAGTTCGTCCTTTCATTTCATCAACCCGTTTTCCCGCTTCGCGGCCATCGTCATTCGTCATTGCCTCATCGCCTCAACACGCTGGTTTTGCCGCCCTTGCGCGCACCGCCACCGCCGGCGTTGTTCTGACAGTCGACGTCCCCGCACGCGATCATTTTCACGGATGAATGAGCCCGGTCGACATACTCCCGCCCAGGTGAGAAAGGCAGAACAAGACACAGGCTGATGGTCAAGATGGCTTGCAGAGGATGGGCTCATATTTCGAACAGATGACCAGGCACAGTGAGCCGCATTGTCTCTGTGAGGAGCCCGATCTGGCAACCAGCAGCCCTCCATCGGCTGGCCTGCCCAGAGTTCCTCCGTCTCATCATCTCTGCACACCGCGAGCCATCAGTCCCCACCAGACCCTGCGCGACAACAATGAAACACAGTTCAGGAACAACCAGCTCAGCTTGCTGTTACCCCAACGCCCACACAGCCTGACAGTCTGTTTCCAGGCACAGCTCAGGAGGAGGAGCGTGCCAATCAGGCACTGAGGTCCGGAGCCACCATCATTTTCGACTTCACTGAAACCCCAACGCCCCGCAGATCACAACCACAACCACTGCGCAGTTCAGCAGCACGTCTGTTACAGGTCCAGAGTGCCATACCATTGATCAGCTAACAGCACGACGAGTCTCCAGCCTCCTTCGCCCCCTTCACAACATGAACGCCCATCAGAGTCACGTTTGTCAACGCCAGCGACGCATTGCCGGGCACAGTGTCACTGGCTATACGAGAGGCACTCAGCCCACACACAGCGGCCGACGACCATTTCATATCAGGCACGGCTCATCATGACATTAAGTTGTAACTGAAAGCGCAGGCCCCGCTGTTTGCAGTATTCTCGGTAAAACTTAAGAATGACCTCGGATGTGGCAGACCAGTGCCCACTCTTCCCTGTGAGTCTCGCCAGGTTCAAAATGACATCCTTTCGAGATTCTTCAGCTGGTCGGGCCGCGTGGCATGGCTCAGAGACCGCCGCCGCGACCATCAATAGCTTGCCGAGTGAGTGAGCGGCGAAGACCAGCCATATCTGTTTCAGCAATTATTTCAATGCAACATTCAGATGCTGATCAGTCAGGCCAGCGGTCAGGCGCAGAACAGCCCAGCGAGGAGCCGACCCATATGTCTTTGATCTCAGCAGATGATAGCAAGCCATTCGACGTTTGTGTCTTACACCCATCGCGGCGGACAACAGGCGTTAGCGACTGCGCAGTTTATACCGGCTGGTTTGTTTGCGGCAGTTCCCGGATGCAAGACCTGAGCCCAGGCAGGACTTCGGTGCCCTTGATATCAAAAAGATGCAGACATTGCGCCGTGCGGATTTCGCGAAGCGGAGCGTGGTTATCTTGAGCACCCGCCGCCTACACTGTGAGTTTATACCCAACATTTAACAGATACCGCATTGTTCATTGTCATGCAGGACACCAGCCATTGGCTTTCGTGATCGTTTATTCTTATACAGCATGTTCAGTGTCCTGCAATATTGCCGTCAAATGCCTGAGGTCCATTAGCAACCCATGTCTCAGGCGCAACCCCTGCTGCGCCCAGCAGCAGCCCAGTGTTTTAACAGTTCACCAGATGGTCATCTCGCAGCCAGTAGCGTCCTGTACTTAGTAGTTTAACGGTGGCTTTAGTGATTGATCCTGAACTCGCAGTAACGTCCGAGATATCCATGTTTTATTTGTTCCCTGATATCGGTAGCAGCCCACCGTAATGATCAGCCCGGTGGCACCAGAACCAGCAATGAAACATTTGGCAAAGCGACGAACAGCAGCACAACGAATTGCCGCTGACCTGGCTCAGAAACCGCGCGTACGTTACAACGTTCGGCGTCAACTGTCTTCCATCGTCTCCGTCTTTCATCGCGACTACGAAATACCGCCTGTCGCCGTTCAAAACCGGTCATCGCACACACCGCTGCGTTCAAGTCCACCGCCGGCTGTCGAACAGCGACAGACAAACGAACTCCACCACAGCCAAGAACCGCATCATACTATAATAAGATATCACCCTTCGATGTCGTCCTCTCATCTTTCTCCTCACCATCGTATTTGCACCCAATCCAGGGACTGCCTGATCTTTGATCCTGACATCCTATTTTTATTTTCCTTTTTCTCAGGTAAACACCTTCTTTCCTCTCCTCTCTTTCTCTCTCTTTTCTCAGTTCATTTCATAGAGCCTTGAGACCACTGACCACACTCGGGAAACTTACTGCCCATCAACACATACACACACACACAGGTTGTCCCATTTCTGCCTGAGGACCTGCCTGCCTCCAACTCCACACGCACCCCACCCCGTCCTGTGTTCTCCTGAGAGTTGGAAGACGAAGCAAGTCCTCAAAGTAAAATGGGACAAAATCAGGCATTTGTGTGTGGCTTGTGTGTGTGTGTGTGTGTGTATGTGTTGATGGAGCATGGAACCACAGTGGAACTACTGTAGATTCCTGTCTTTATCTGATTCTAATTCTCAAAACCATATATGGAAATCAGACTGGAGAGAAGAGGAAAGAGAAAAAGGAGAGGGAGAGAGGGAAAGAGAGAGTGACACAGAGAGAGAAAGAAAGAGAGATCAAAAATAGGATCAAATAGGATCAAAGAAGGATCAAAGATAGGAACCCACAAAGAGAAAAAGACAGAAGTTGGGTGCGAAATAAGAAAAAGAGAGAGAGAGGTATGGGGGAAAGATTACTGATGATAAAAAAGAGAGGAGAAGAAGAAAAGGTGTTGGGGAAAAAAGAAGGACAGCATGAAAAAGGGTTGTCTCTTATTACTGTAAATACCATGCAAAAGCAGTTCACCCAAGTATGAATGGGGGAATTTCTGTTTGTCTGTCCTTTGATTTTCTCGACAACTATTCAACCGATGGACTTCAAACGCTGCTGGTGTATTGCTGATGACCTGAGGTTTTTGGATAAGCGGCTCTCAAGAAAGCTTCAAACGTTGTATTTCTACATGTCACTTGACATTAAGAAGAAGGCAGAACTATGATGGGAGGACAGGGCAGCACCCGGACATTTTATAGCATGCACATACCAGGGTTTTCTTAAAGGCAGAATTCAGCAGCGACAGCCCAAAAAGATCTATTCTTTCATTGTGTAACACTGTATTTACTGTCCCTTTCACAAGCAAACCAAGTCTTTTCAGTGCATGGTTCTGAGGGTACAAGCAGTCAGCCTAATGACAGGCACATTTTGAATGAGCACTGCACTATTGCATTATCAAAATTAAATAAAACTATGGATGTCCTGGACTGACCTGCAGGACCAGGATCAGTATCACCTCTAGAAACTACACCGCAGCAAATTAACAGCTACTAGAAACACTACAGGACACTACAGAAAACACTGAATGACACCATACAAGATATTGTAAGACACAATAGGAAACACTTTAAGACACTATATAAGACACTATATGGGGTTTAAGAGTTACTGTAGGGCATTATGAAACACTATGGGACACTAATGGACCCTATAAGACACACTATTAGGACATTTGATGAAACAGTATGTACAGGACACTAAACATACTGTATAAAAAGAATAATAAATGATCACAGAAAATGTGTGAAGCAGGTTGTGTTACTATAACATGACAATGGATAATGCTTGTTATCTGTTAAATGGTCATTCAGGACACCTAAAACCACAGTGTGCAGGGCATTAAAACTGATTGCAAACACACTCAAAAGAAAGATAATAAGCTTGTCAACTGGCAAGTGTCCATAAACCAGATAGAGTAGAACAGCCAACACCAATGTCTGTACCTTGTCCATTATTTTCATATAACAGAACACCTTGGACTGTCTTTACTTTGTCTCAAAGTTTTCAAGTCTCACCTGAACCAGAATGAAATAAGCCCGCAGGTCATCTTTTGTCCGAGGCCTGAGAACAGAACACACAAAACCAAAACCTGTCAGGCATATCAGACATTCGCTGCTACAAAACACACAGTCGAGTTAGGCTAGCACTGTATTTGTGCTACGTTGGGTCTTAAAGACCAAGAAAAATCAGATGAAACTGCTTCTCATCTAGCAAGTTAATTCCCTAAGACACTGGAGTGTCCCTCTATGACTGTTCTATTGCATCAACCTACTTCGCAACCATATCCATCTTCATAATTTTGACTGATCAGATCATCTGAATTGTGTTTGCATTGTTTGGAAATAGTTTACAGAAGCAGATGTGTAACAAAGGTCTTCTCACCCTTTCCACTCCCTCAGCAAGCTGTTGATGATCCCTTTCAACACTGACTTCTGGATGTCCTGAGGCTAAACACACACACACACACACGTTTAATGTCCAAAACAGAAAGAATCATCAGAAGGTTGAATCGACAGACCTGAATGTCAGAGACTCACAGGGAGAAATTAAAACACTGGTCACCATATTTCTCTAACTTTTACATCAAAGGTCATTTAAAACAGAAGTGTGTACAAGTACAGCCTGGAGCCTTATACAGCAGCTCATCAAGTCAGCAAGTATGTTAAGTTTTACAGAATGTATGTAAACTTAAATAGAGACTATAAACTCAGTTACAGACTTGATGTCATGATGAATTACATTGTCCTTTGTTGCCTGATGCTGGTGGTTCAAATTGACACCTTTTGTATGTGTGTGTTTGTAGGTGCGCTCTCGTTGTGTGAAAGTGAACTTGCACTTACTGTGCTGAGCAGTGCGTCATAAACAGCGTTGACAAACTTGGCATTGACTCCTGAGTCGTCTATGGTGTTAAACGATCCGTTTGCCTCTCGCTGGGAAAGGAGGGAGCCATGAACACAATGAGGAAAGAAAGGGAAGGAGAGGGCATGAGAAAAAAGGAGGAAAACAGCAGAGAGAGGAAAAAATGCTTTCCCATCGTAAAACAGTTATGGCGTCTGGTGAAATTTTAACAGCACCCATAACAGTTTTCTCACAACAGGCATTCTGCTGAGAGCCAGACAGTGGACTGTGTGTGTGTTTGTGTTTATGTATTCTACCTTGAAGGCAGCGTTGATTTCAATGAAGGAGTCGAAGGTGGTCAGGTAAAACTCTCGGACCTCCCTCCAGTCACCTGATTGGACGGCACGCTCCATATCCTCCCTGGCAACACAAACACACACACAATGCTCAAAACAGAAACCAGGCCTGGCTCAGAACGTAGTGTTTGTTTAAATTGCTTTGGTGCGGCAAAAAAGTGAGCTGGGTTTGATTTTCTGGACTTTTTAGCTGACAGACTAGTTTTAATGTTTTTGGGTCCCAGTTTGGGGGACTGGTGACTCACTGAAACTCCTTGGTGGTCTTGGTACGCAGGGGGATGATGGGATCGGAGGGGAACGGAGCTTTGACCTCTGGAGGCAGAGTGTCGATGGAGAGGCGCTGCTTCTGACGAACATCACTACAGATCGGAGGCAGCTCTCTCCCTGGAAGAGAAAGACAATAAACCACTTATTACTAACTATAATCATCTGTTCAGAAAAAATATGAGCCCACATCCTCTTTCTTACCAAACCTGTCTCTTGACCATCAGAGCAACTATATGAGATCTTGCAGAGCTATAGCAGCTCTCACACAGAGAAGAATTATGTCGTGTTCAGGGCAGCATGATTAATCGTATTAAAAATGTTGCTAAATAACAACATTAGGGACATCAATGTATCAGAACAAGCACCCTGACTTTCTTCCTCAACAAATGACAATGTAGGGTTACACCACATGATGCAGAGCAGCAGAAACCAGCAGTAAGGAGGATAAACCCAGTGAGAGCGAGTGAGAGACAGTGGTGAATGACAGTGTTACGCAAAGAAAGCACACAGAAAAGTGCTTTCAAAGGTTGTGCAAATAAGAAAGGACAAGAGACTGAAGGTGATTGGTTTTATGTTCTGTGTCAGATTCATGAGGCTGTTGAATTTCAACTAAAAACAGGAGTGTTCTCTTTCTGTTGTCCAAAGTTGACACGTTAATCCTGTATTAGACAACATCATCTTTTTTGTTGCATTTCCTCCTGTATCAGGTAAACAAGTGTAATAAAAATCTATACTGAAAGCAAAAAATCAGGGTGTCCCAGTAGCTCACCTGGTGGTGTGTGTACCACGTATCATGGCTGAGTCCTTACTGCAGCAGCCCTGACCCTTTGCTACAATGTTGTCCCCCTCTCTCTTAAGTTCATAATCAATCAAGGCTGGATTTCCAGAGGTTAAAATCACGCTGCCAGGGTCACACCAGATCGTGATGCTATGAGAGCTTTCTGATGTACATCAGCTTATAGATATAAATGTAAATAAAGATATACAGTTCAGATGAGAACTTCAACTGGATCAAAATGTTCATAATCATCAAAATCATGATAATAATCACAGACGTCTGACTTTGTTTTAACTTTCTAAATGTTATTTTAGTCTGTTGACTGCAATTTGTGGCTGTATATTTTGTGATTTTGCCAGTGACAACATGTTTCACCCTGACCACAGTTATGGAGAATGAAAAACAATTTATAAATTAATCAAACAATTAAAGACGTCAGCGCTTTGACAGAAACATTAAACTGCGGATGACTGCCAATAACAGATGTGTAGTTCAAAAGAGCTTTAAATGCAGATGTGATTAAGCAAAGAAAGGGAAAAAAAAAAGAGTACTGCAATCAAGACAGAGATGGGAACTGTTTTTATTGTTTCTTTCTGGAAACATGTAAAAGGTGCAGTGAATATGCAGCAAGACAAAGTGAGAAAGGAGGACAGACAGCAAAAGAGAGTCTGACTGAGAAAGAGATGTTGCTGGTGATGTTGCCACAAACACAAATGCACAATCAGTACCTGTAACGCCAATCAGTGTGTAATCACAGAGGCAAGGCTGCACTACGTGACTACAATTCCCTGTGATGCTGAAACACACACACAGTTGTTCAGAAACACACACGTGGACATGTTCACCGATCCTCCCACACTTTTGACCATCTATCCATTCTGTTTATAATTAGCCTCCTATTGTCTCTGTCACCAGAGCAACAGTAGTCGCCAGCAGCAGGCCCATCCAGGTGTATTGTGTGTGCTCATTCTGGAGGCGTGGACAGATTGTACAAGCAGGAGATAAAAGCGACACAAATACAGAGGCGGACAGATGGATAAATGGCAGCATGACCAGGTGTTACATCACAGAATCCAAATGTTATTTTCTTTCTCTGAACGGCAGAGCAGCCAAAGATGTAATGTTCATCCTGAGGGTGGCGCTAGAGAAAACATCATGGGGCCATTAAAATTAGAAGACATCATCCTCTGGGGAGCAGGAATGTGTACAGGAAATTTAGAATGTGTAAATATGTGACATTGTGGTGTATGGGTAGAAATACTGGCCTGATAGTGGCACTAGAGGAAAGGTCAAAGGTTCAAATACAGGTTTTTGTATTATCTGCTGTTACCTTTTTTATTAATACATCAATGTTTTTGATTTACCGATTGTTTCATTGCCTCAACATGTTTCTATTTATCAATATTACTTTGCTTTCATTGAAATCTGGCCATTATCTGACACCTTGTCATGGATCAAAGTGAAATTTCTGTTCAGATAGTAGTGCCACAGCAGAGTAACAGTCCAAAATCACTGTGAATCATAAATATTCAGCAGTTTTCATAGAAACTTGTAACGTATTAATTAGCTGTTTAACCCTCATCCTTCCACCTTTGCACCCATGCTCTCCCTGCTCCTACTTCACTGCTTCTTAATTACCACTGCTTTGTCAGCTTGTGCGTCTCACAATTTAGTCCTGACAGCAACAAGCCCTGGTCGTCATGACACCCTTTAATCAGAAGAGTCATTTTAAAGACCTCTGAGGACATCCTCCTCCTCCTCTTCTTTCCTTCATCAAAGTTTACTTCAGCAGAGCCTTTGATGTCTTTTGACGAGGGGTAAGAGGACAGCCTTGTTTTCTACCTCAAGTGTCGTCATCTAATGCTGTCCATTAATTCATGATATTGTTCCTGCTGACGTTTAATGAATGGAACAGTGCACAAACATCAGACTGAAGATGACCATGTACGGTCAACCAGCGTTTTTTCTTACAAAATTCAACATGTTCAGGATAAGAAATACTTTTAATTTGGGAGAATTTCACAACTAGGGTCACTTATTAAAAGACTGGAGTTTTCCATTTGGGTTACTTATTAAATAAATAAAAAAAACAGCAGGAGAGAAAACTCAGCCACACTCTAGCACTGGCACACATATACTATTGAGGACACAAGAAAGTGTATTATGATGATTTTATTTTATTTACACCTGGCATTAAAATGCAACTGTATCTGGATACATTATCTGTATAAGGACAAATTCATGTTAATGGCGAGATGAAAGATCGCCTAATTCCACCTCTTTCTGCTACCTGAAACTGTCCTGCAAAATGTACAAGTCATAGCAGTAGCTGGTGAGTCTTCCCTGTCACTGAATAACAGCTCTCCATGGTGTTGCTCCCCTTGAATGGAGATGTGCCATGTTTGTTTACAAGTCTGCCAGCCTTGCCTGACTAATTTGCATATTGAGAGCCTATCAATGTGCAGGCAGACTTGAGACAACAAGCAAGCCTAACAATACTAGGTGTAAATGTAGAGACGCATGGATTGGATGTCATTGTCCAGATAACATATCCAGATACAGATCATATGTCAATACCAAGTGTAGCACCGAGACTATTCATAATAATATTGTTGTGCCTTAGTGGACTAACTACTTCCTGCTGCAGTGCCCCAGTTTCACTGCTGAGATCAATAAAGTTTAGAATATTTTTCCACAATAAGCTGGACTATCATGTCAGTGTTTCTAGAAAAGGTATCTGTGTTTTCTGATCCTGAAACGAAACTCACATCAGGTTCTGCACAGAAAACCATATTTGACAATATTAAAAGAAAATACAAACCTTCTATAATACTTATAATACAGGTGAAATAGCAAATTGTGGTGATTATCCAACAGGCTGGATGACTGTAACGGGCTCGAGGAATGCTACACTGTCTTATGTGTGAGTGTGTGTGAGTTAAGTGTTTTTACTTTCATATGGTTTTCATTTGGGGTGGAGGTTTGCATAATTATTCTGGCATCAGTAGCCGTGGTGACAAAGCGGGCTGGTGAGCGCTCCGCTGGGTCTGCGTTCTCACGGCAATCAGAAATAACCTCGCCTTTAACAGGACGCAACATTCCCTTCAACGTCAAAACACTCGACACGACAGATACACAATATCGCCGTCATCAAGAACCTTAAGACATGTTCGGCACCTTGATTTGTCTTCTTTTGCATCTTTTTCTCTGAAACTGTTTCATGACTCATGACTTTGATTTCACTCAATTTCTCCCTCTAATGCTTTATTTATGAAACTAAATTCAATAAAACATAGGTAAACCCTCATTTTTTGAGTGATTTCCTGCATGAACCTTACAGAGTAGGGAGAATATCCAAAC
This sequence comes from Lates japonicus, assembly GCA_033238685.1. NCBI lineage: Eukaryota > Metazoa > Chordata > Actinopteri > Centropomidae > Lates > Lates japonicus. The sequence goes on along the minus strand of BRZM01000255.1, from coordinate 3,997,172 downwards.
ACCTTTCAACACAGAATCTGAAATTATTGTTCACTGATTGATTTCAACTCTTAAATCTACTCCAACCATGAAGATGAAATGGCAGAAAATTGAGAAAAGTAGCTTTAACTGTGAGTCAACCAAGACCTGAATTGCCGCAAATAAAAATGCCTGCAACTCTCTAATTAGAAGTGTGATCCTATGATTTTCGGCACAAGGCGAGATTTTTAAAATGCTCAGTCATCAACTGGAAAACATGACCAGCTTTTTCTCTCCTTCCTGAAAACCTTCCATTCTGGAGACAAGAGTTTGCTGCTCCAACGTCATTGCTAGCAGCTCAACATAAACAGAGTCTGAACACATACATCAAGCGTACTGTAAACAGAGGAAGTAACACATCATTACATCCTAGACAAGACGGAGACCATGGTGTCTCTGAGTGAACAAAGGCAGTCAGGCAGTGAACACACCACGCTGACATTCAAGCTGATGTTTTGGGACTAAAATTAGCTTTGAAGTGAATGTACAAATAATGGACTACATAAGGATCTGAAGATGCTGTAATGTAGCTTGTTGCCCAATATGAATTAAATTCAACAAAAAAATGCAACAAGTTATATTGCAAACACACAGTGTATCTGTGTTTCTTATACTCACTGCCATGCTAATCTGCTTGAACAAAATCTCATGGAGCCAGGTTTGTTTTCCAAAATACTGGACATGACCTCACCGTGTCTGAGCCCCAGGGTGCTGCTCAGGGTGCCCGTCATGCTGCCAGCCAAGCCCCGTCCCCCCACGTCCCTCCTCTGGCTCAGTGTGGAGATGAAGGTGCCTAGAGACGGAAACGGCTGCTTGGCTCCTCGCCCCAAACCCTGGCACGGGAAGATGACATCATCACCATGAGGAACAGAGAAGTAGAATTTCTGCTTATGTATTTTGGATGTTGTAAACATGTAAAAGCAACCAGTTTCAGAAAATGTTGGTGACTAAGCAGGTAATTACACCAGGGAAAATGAAGCTATCAGTAAAATATACAACTGACGGAAAAGGCATGAATCTCTCAGACTTGTTTGCTCTGCATAACCCTTTCATTCAAATGTAGTTTGAATTTTTTTACAATTTCATTTTGGGTGCAGAGTATTTTCCAGTTAAACAATTGTTTGACAGTAACAATTATGGGCGTAACGATTCTTCAAACCCACAGCTCAATTTTTCAGCCATGGTTCATTTCATACCTTGGCTTTTTGGGGGGAGGGGAGTGGTGGTGGTGGTGGTGGTGGTAACCAAAATGTTCCCACACAACTGTCTTAAACGGGCCTGGGGGCTCTGCAGTCTGAGGGTTATTATTCATCTTGAGCTAATTAGAGTAGCCATTACTGCAGGCATGACCACTCAATCATGAATAGACCAAAATAGTCATGTGACACACACAGTTGGAAGACAGTAAAATAGGTGTAATGTATAATATCAACAAAATATACAGCTCTAATTGCTCTAACTTTAAACAGAATAATAACTGTCAGATTTACATGTGTTATGTTGTTAAATATCGTGTTATCGTCTTCTCATATGGCAATACAATGTTATAGATGTTTGTATTGTGGTTTCAGTCCCACTTTCAAAATGATAACACCCCTTGGTAATAAATGAAAAATGTAAACAGAAATGTACTGATGGAATTTACTACACTGCAATTATTTTGAACTTATCTGCAAACAAATTCACCAACATCTGTGACATATCCAGGATAAGCAAATAATACCAGTAACCTTTTGAATACCACACTAATATGTAAATGTTTCTTATACTTCCTTTTTCCTGAAATATATCTTATATCAAACACCAAGTAGCTCAAGTAGCTAGAAATTTCCCAGTGGCTGACTAAGTAAGCAAACAACTTAAGAAATTCACTAAACTGACTCTCTGCATTCTCAGATGTTGAGGTTTCTCACCAGAATGGGAACTTCTTAAATCAGTCCAGGCTTGCAGCTGCATGAACAGACAGTGACTGAACTGACCTAGTATTACCACAGATGGTCTGTTATTAACCACCTTCTGGTCCTTTTGAGACAAGTTTTAGGTCTCTGCATACAGCAGAAGAGCCACAAGTGCAAGCAGAATGAGATGTGAAGAGGAGAGGAAGGAGGGATTTAGAAGAGGAGGGAGGAGAAAACGGAAATTACAGGACAAAAAGAAGGAGAGAGAGAGTTAAGTAATGAAGTAAGGTGAGGCAAGAAAAAGAGGATATGAGGGTGAAACAAAAAAACAAGAGGGGTAGGATTAGGAGGGGAAAAGAAGGAAGGGAGGAATGGTAAGAGTGAGAGAATTGACAATAAAGTGAAAGTAAGAGCAGGAAAGGAGGGATAAAAGAGGGAAAGGAAAGGAAATTGATGCAGATAAGACAAAATGAAGTCGAGGAATAAAATGGGGAAAGACAAAGAAAAACATCGAGGACGGAGGGAGGAGGAGGGTATGAGAAAGAAGACAGGAAGTGGGGGAAAGAAAAAGAAATTAAAGGATAGATTGAGAGGAGAGAGAGCACAGGAGGAGGAGGAGAAGAAGAGGAATGAGAAGTGGAGGGAGACGAGAGATCAACAGATGCACAGCAGCCGCTCCTGACAGCAGCACACACACACACACACAGCTATGTGTTCAGGGGGCTACAAAACAGAAGGAGCAGGAAGATGGTTAATCTGCCGTTTAAAATGAATCAGTTTCCACAGAAATAAGACCCACACAGGAAAAATCAGAACAAAATCTTAGTCTTGGCATCGGCCCACACACACACTTTTCTACCGTTTCCATATCATTATATCATTTTCTCTCAAATGCAGACAGACAAAACAAAAGACAGTTCATCTCAGAGGAACTGTTCTCAGATAGTTAGTGACAGGTCACGTCTTAAGAGGAGTTGTAACGCAAAATACACACAAACATACACACACACATGCACGCACGTTCATACTGTCCCTTTGAATACAGTAGAAGCTCCACGAGAGTGTTAATGAAATACAACAGGTCCATCACTCAGATCAGATCAAACAGATTTTGATAACCCTGATTCAACTGCACACAAAACAGAGTGAATACATGAATAGAGAGAGAGGTTTTAGAAACTCAGTCGACTGATCTTGTTAAAAGAAAAATACCTGCAAATTCAACTCGAAATGATACCAATTTTACATCAAGTTCATCTGGATGCCACAGCTAAAAACAATGTTTTAAGTTTTTAAAAAAGCAACAATTTCAACTGAAATTACAGCGCAGTGGTCCATTTATTATGACCTACATTTACAAGAAGAAGATTCTTATAATTTTTAATGAAATTTCAAATTGAATCTAAATTTGACTCCATGTGCAGGCGTTAGTGGCATGGCTCTAGAGGCAACAACATTGGTGGGTCAGTCCACCACTTCAATCAAGACTGAAATATCTAAACAACTATCTGATGCATTGCCATTACATTTTTTTTAAACATTCATGGTCCCCACAGGTTGAATCCTGCTGACTTTGATGATCTCCAGACCTTTCTGGTTTTTAAGTAAAATACCTGCACAATTATTGGATTGACTGAAATTTGCTACAACATTAATGTTCCCCTTAGGATGAACTGTCTTTTCATCCAGCACCATCATCAGGTCAAAATGTATGTCCTATCAATTATGTCCAACAGCTTAATCAATACAGTTTGTTTTTATTTTTTATGCTAATACCGACAGTTAAAAGTTTAAATAATTTTATGATTATATACTGGTGTTAATTTTCTTTAACAACTGCAATAACACTTGCAGCCAAAACATATACTTGCCAGGAATTTTTGAAAAGTAAACTTGAATAAACTTCGTCCCTACTCTCCAGCGGATAGAAAGAGAACTTATTTTTGACATATCTGTGCTTCAGTTTCTTCTTGTTTATCAGTTGACATATTTGCCGATCAATATATAGAATTTACTATACTACACTTTTTTCCATTATGAAATACCATTAGGCACGCATCTGATTGGTCCTAAATTAATTCAATTCAATTCAATTCAGTTTTATTTATATAGCGCCAAATCACAACAGAAGTTATCTCAAGGCACTTTCCATATAGAGTAGGTTCTAGACCATACTTCTGCAGGATGACAACGAGCCCTGACAGACAGCCAGAGTCATAAACAACTATCTTCACAGATGAGAAGAACAAGGAGTCCTGCAACAGATGGTCTGGCCCCCACAGAGCCCTGATCTCAACATCACAGAGTCACTCTGGGATTACATGAAGAGACAGAAGACAATGAGACAGCCTGAATCCACAGAAGAACTGTGGCAAATTCTCCAAGATGCTTGGAACAACCTACCTGCCAAGTACCTTGGTGCAATTGTACCTTGGAGAATTAGTGCTGCTGTAAAAGCAAAGGGCAGTTACAGCAAATACTGATTTGATTTAATTTTTTCCTGTTTACAACTAAATGTTTGCACAGTACCATACTTGCAATGGGCTAATATCAGACGATATATCGGTTTGGTCAATTTGTTGTTCGGGCTCCATAGTATCCATTAATTTGGTGTACACCTGCAAAACCAATGACCCTTCAGCTTCAGTTGTACTGCCTACCACGCTAAACTAAAATGTTGAACATAGTAAACATCAGCATGTTGTCATGCTAGTATTTAGCTAAAAGTATCGCTGTGCCAAGGTTCAGCCTCACAGACATGGCCGCACAATTTTAGTCTTGTTCATCTGAAGTTACCTGCGTCATTCTAACACCTACTGTGTAAGTGATGCATGTATAATTATACTCAGTGAAGCATTGCTCTCTCCTCACTCTTTCATTATCATGTCACAGCCTCACCAGAACCGACTGATTGACAGGTGATCTCTGGGAAACGGGGAGCAGAGACACCACAATGATGATCAAGCACCAAATTCTGGACTACATCTAAATCAGTGATAATCTGCTTGTTACTGAGGAGAAAAAACAACATTTAAGCAATATTTCTCATTGTAGTTTTCCTTGATGAAACAAACGCTGACTGCATCCTGGTTCACATCTGACAACAATTAACAGTTTTAGCAGCAGCTTTTATCTCAGTGAGTCTTGTGATGTCAGTTCTGTCCAACTCCGCTCAGTCATTAAGTCTGAGAGGAAATGCTGTCATCCAGAGAGAAACCACACCAAGAAGAGCTCAACATCTGACTTTCTCTTTCTCTCACACACACACTGTGCTCTGCCACTCCTCTTCTGTCTCAGCAGTTAATCTCTAATCAGATCCTGTAGATTATTGTGAGACTGTGTGTGTTTGTGTCAGTCAGAGCTGATGGTAGAAATTGCTTTTTTAATCTTTGTAGTTGTCTTGTCAACTTCCTAGGGATTTTAACATCTGCCATGCCCAAATGTTTCTTAATGTCTTTGCTTTATCTGTCAAACATTTTGGCTGAAGTTCTTGTCCAGAGTGGCTGTTGATGAATCATCAGACAGGCAGACAGACCTGCAGCTGATCAGCAGGTCTGTGAGAACATGATGATCAGGTATTTACTGAGACCAGCAGTCTGTTGAGAACGGGTCAAATTTGTGTTAAACCCACAGCCATTACATCTCATCAAGTCAGGCTGAGTATGGCTGAGTGTCTGCACATTTGGTTGAGTTCTGGCACCAGAGGACCAGATGTGAGCTGACTCTTGCTCATATGTGGCTGCCAGATTTGACTTGGGTTTGGTTTTAGATTTGGGTTGATTTAGGCCGAAAAAAAACCCAAATAAAATAAAATCAGCTCCCGCTAGCAGAGCTCAGGCCAGCTTTGGACCAGAGATAGCTCTAAGTAGGTTTGAGCTGATTTTGGTCCATCATTCATAACAAGTCTGGGATCTGGCAACAAGTCGTGACAGATTTAGGCCACTCTTGGTGCCTTTGGCTGCCTGGGTGTGAAAGTGCGATGAGAGAATAACACCATACAGAAGAAATTACAGACAAGGAATAACAGAACCAGACTCAATAAAAGAACAAGACACTAGTCAGGGTAGACTAAAATTTTAAACTCAAACACATTTTTCCACTCAAAGAGGTTTCTTCAGTTTTGCTGGCTAGCTGCTAGTTCAATGCCTTTAAACCCCACAGTCAAGAGATTCAGCACTCAGACTGTCAAAGATGATCTAATCTGATTTTTTATTTGTCACAGGTTTACAAGTCATATATCCTAGCAGATAGCTGGCTCTACACGGCCCTCACGTTGTACTTGGTGATATCATCTTATGCTGTTTCATTTATGGATGCATCAGAGTGTTTAACAGAAAAAACAAGAGGACAGATTGTTAGTAAGTCCAAAGAAACATACAATACGTCAGAAAACTTTCTGTGTTTAAAGGAAAGGAAAATCTTACAGGGGCACTGTTTTTGACAATGCAAAATCGCACTGTGTATGGGTCTTTAAAATGAACATTTACTGACAGCACCAAATGAGAGCATATATTTTTTAAAGAATGGTGTCCACAGATTTAGAGAATCTATAGCAAAAAGCACTGAAGCTGTTCTGGAGGCTCATGACGTAACAACACCTTACCGAGACACCTGTTGTACCCAAATTTATCAGTTCCCTATTTCATAAATTAAAGAACAGTAACACAAAACAACTTTAAGACAAGGACTGAACAGAACAGCTGAAAACTCAAAGATGTTCAATTGACAGTGAAACAAGCAGTAAATCTGGAACCAGAGGCATGTTTGTCATTTTTTTTGTGCAGGGCCAATAAAGTCTTATCTAATCTAATCTAACCAGACCATCATCTTGACAAACTCTTAAAGATCTGGAGAAAATCACATCAAGCAAATTGTTTTAATGAGATTTATGGGAACCCTGAGGTAGCCCCCAGAAACAGCGGCACTAGTTAAAAACTATCCAGGTAAAAAAAAACTAACTTCCCTCTTCAGTGCACACCAGCTGTCTTCAATTCTTCTACTTTGTTTGGTCTGCAATACAATGACAGCCCATGGTCTCTAAAACCTTTTCTATCCAAACTGTGAGCCTGAATTTCCTCAGATATCACTGAGCTTGAGGGGTCAGGAGACTTCTGAGGAGGAATCAGAGAATCAGTCTCACTGAAGTCCCAGAGAAATGAGTTGCAGAGAGAGAGAGAATGCATGCAGCCACTTTATGGCATTTCCAGACACAACCAGAGTCGGTCTGAGCTATGACAGACTGTTTATTGGTCAAAACCATCTGATCTGCAAATTCCTGCTCCCTGACACAATGGAGATGACATCAACCAACCAGCCATACAACCCGAAAACTCTGGTCTATAGTGACACTGAGAACTAAACCGAAAACACACCAACAGAAAGGCCAACAGTCTAAACCCTCAGCTCCCTGCTCTGCATTTAAAAACATGATGATTACATCATCGGACACTGCTGGAGAGCTGATGTCAGGAGTCATTATGCAAGACAGGGGCATCACTTTTTCCAAAGAACAAGGAAACAACACTTTTTTTTAGTTCACTGTCCCGTAACTGTATGTTATCTTATGCATATGATCCGTTTTATTACGTTTTACATATTAACATGTTATTGTCATTCATGTTCAATGTATTTTGTCACTGGTGTGCATCTTATGTTCAACTCTGTGTGTGTTCACCTGGCTGCAAGACAGATTTCCCTCTGGAGACAATATAGTTATAAAACTGGAAGTTATCAGCAGGATCTGTAGAACATCATGTTGTTGTAGAATGGTTTGGAATCAAGTGAGGGAGTGGCGTTGGGCATTACAAATGTGCATTAAAATGAGATACCCATGCAGCTTAGGTGTAGTGCTGAACTGCGGCTATACATTTGTATTCTGTTGTTTAATGTTGTCTTTTATTTAATTTATAATTCTTTACGAATGTAAAACTATAAAACAGATTCAATAAATTAAAATTATGGCGTCATGAGCTCTTTTTTTTCTCACAGTGAAACATAAGCATCATTCAGATTTTAATAGTTTGGCCAGGGATACTGTCATGTAGTTTTATTCCTTTATGTTATTTTTAATTATTCATGTTTTCTGAAATGCTAATTTTCAAAAATGATTTGTTGATAATTTTTTTCTATTCTAATTTTGAAAAAGGATCAACATAATGTTGCCTGTTTTTCTGCACTTAATCAAATCATTTTGCCTATTTATTTATTTATTTATTTTAACTGCATCAAAAATATTAAATATATTGAGTCAGGAGTCATGTTGTTTTGCACTATTGTTTTCCTTCCCAATATTTAGACTGATAATGCTGTTGTGTCACTTCAAGTTCAAATGGTGCAGTATGTTTTCTATTTAAAAAAAAAACACTGAACTTGCTCATTGAACTATGCATTTTCAGCACATTTTGGAAAACGAAAAAAAAATTATATATCTGTGCAACAAAGAGAGAAATTAGGGTGAAAATCACTTGGTTGGAGAATAAATAAAGAAAAAGTTCAGTTTTCTTACAGCAGGAGGGGAGCTGTTGTAAATTGGTGGAAGCTTCTCTCTTTCCCTCTCAACTCCTGACAGCGCAGAATGTTCTCCATCCATCCTCTCGGTGTGGAAGAGTGGAAAAAGTTGTTTTTTTTCCCCCTGGAAAGACTCAGTCCTCTACAGCCTCTGTGTTTCTGCTCCTCAGAGGGCTGCACATGTTTTTACCAGAGCCAGCTCTGACCCCAAGTTGCCCGTCTGTCTGCTCGGTCTGCCCCGTTATTTCACATAAATCAGGGAGGTTCACATCCTAGAAGTAACGGAGCGAAATCTACCTTCGTCGGACAGGTGGGTTCTCCGTTACGCGCACTGCCTGACGCGTAAACGTCTCCACAAGCTGCGCGTAAAGTCTCCGATGGACACCTTAAAGAGCGTGCAGTTGTATTCGTTTTAAAAAAGTTTTTAAAACACGTTCAGGGTGAGTTTCTATCCGCTTCTTCTTCTCCTCTCTCTCTCCCTCTCTACGTCGTCTGTCGGGGCGCTGGCTGCAGCATATTTGGAGGAGGAGGAGGCGCCTGGAGAGTGGAGGCGAGAGAGGACAGCTTCATTCACACACACACACACACACACACACACACACACACACACACACACACACACACACACACACTAACAACATAGACAGGAGGAATAACGGGAAACAGGAGCTTTGGATTCATAATAAAGGGTAAAGTGGGAGCCTTAAAAGTAAGAAATACAGAAAGACAAATTAAACCTGTTTTAAAAAAATAAAATTCCAAACAGATCTCAGACTCCCATATAGAGTAAGTGCAAGATTAAAACTCATTAAAGAAAGTAAGAAGTGAAGAAATGAAGTAGAATTGATGCAATCGTTTAAAAAATGAAAAAACGTGAAATAACAATTATGCCGTAAATTTAAACGATGACTTTTAAGACAAAAAAAAACAAAAAACAAAACTCAAACTTAGTAAAACTTGAACTTGCCTGTATGAGACAGTAAGTGACCGAGCATTTATAATGTCATATTTATGTCTCTAAATTCTGACTATGACAAAGAAATCTACAAGGAAATTAGAATTTTGTATTTTATATGTTTGATGAAAAATTATCTTAAAAAATCTTATTACTTATTATAGAGATTTAAAATCTCATTATATTGATGATGTATTTTTTTTATTTTTGTCTTTCCTAAAATTGTAGTTGTAGTTTCTTGATGACCGTTATTTCTGGAAGTGGTGCAACTCAAACTTAAAAGCCTGTTTCTTTAGTGAATGAATACATTTCCTGAACAAGTGATCTGAAAATAATCAATATATATTTCTGTTTAACTGATCTCCAATTAGTCTGGTAATAATTTAGATTAATTCATTTGTTACTGTATAAATGTAAAACTTTCTAAGGCCCCCAATCCTGCTCTTTGCTGCCACACTGTTGCCACCTCTCTCAGAAGGGCTTTTGTTTTGACAGTTGTAACAGGAAGTAATGTGCTGTGACTCCCTCTGTCTTTACTGTGGTCCTGCAGACTGCGTCACCGCCAAAATTTAACTTCTGTCCATAATTAGTGAGAAACAGGATCCGGGCTGTGGGCCAACTCTCACTGAACATAAAGAAAAGGCACAGCTCCTGATGTCGCAGATCAGAGTGTGTGTGTGTGCGTTTGTGTGTGTGTGCGTCTTTGTGTGGTTTCTCGGTAAAGCTGAGATCATCTGCACTCTCCGTCTGGTTTCCTAAAAACAGCTTCAGTGTTTCTGCAGGTCCTGGAAAAAGCCTTGAAGACAGTTTTAGATCTTATATTCTCGTAATGCCAACTCAGCTCAGTTTCGTTTCAAGGCCTGTATAAAGTTAAACAACTCTGCTTTGTTGTCACCAAAAGTAATCAAAGGAGCACTTGAAATTGTTGAAAAGTTTTTATCTAAGGTTTTCAGTATTATCGAAACCTTTAGACTTCCTCCTTTTCTGACAAGAAAGTTGCTGCTAGAAAAAGCAGTTTTTAGAGAAATTTTAATTTATTCTTTTTTTGACCATCAGCTTTTCTAAATTTGGTTCCGTTCCTGCCGTCAGGTTGAGCTCCGTTTCTTTCTGGAGCTCAGACTCTGCTCGGCAGCCAACAACCAGTGTGTGGACTGTAACAGCAGATGTGTTTCTGAACTTTTATGGCTTCTGGGCCTCAAACATTCACTTCAGCCTCTCTGCAGTCGTGTGCACCTGATGTGGAAATGTAAAACCTGCTGGGAGTTTTGACACATGGTTTAGTGCACAGGGCCACACTGGAAGGAGGCTTTTTAACAGAGCTCTGAACACAGTCAGTTGTAAACAGAGGTATTGGGCTGTTAGTGTGTGATGTCCTCTCTGTTTGGGTCATCATGTTGATGATATGTTCTGTATCTTCAGGGCTGCAGACCTGACAGGAGTCTAATCATCTGCCCTTTGCAGAAGCCCAGTTCCTCTCACCACACACCTCTGTGTTGCAGCTTCTCTTCTTTTCTTTTGTTTCTCCCCACACACTTCTTGTATAATTTCATTGTGAATAAATGATTGTATTATTATTATATCCATGTGTCTCCTGTTTTTGCCTCAGTCCAAATCCTCTTGTCAGGCTGGGATTCAAGCCTGCGTGTACATCATTTATCTCTGGAGGATCAAGGCAGCAGACTGAGGCACCAGACACTATTGCAGTATGGGAGTGTTATGTAAGAGCAGATGGGCTGTGGGTGACTCATGGATTTATGGGCTGTGGGCTTCTTCTGCAAACACGTCCAGGATAGGACACTAGAGCTGAGGAGCAAATACGCATGAGTCAGGAGGTGAATAAATAAGGGGTTGAATGAATCGCTGAATGGGTGTCAGAGGCCAACAGAAGGATTGTTTATTTGATTTTTGGCAGTGAAGCACGTTAATCAGCTGAAGACATCCCAGTAATCATTCAAGCCTGAAGGTCGTGGTATCACTTATCTTCTCTGATGCCCTAAAACTTAAAGCATTATCCTCTACCAAACCACGGTTACGCTTATCGTGGTTGAACGACTGTGTCTTCCCTAAAGAAAGCAAATCTGTGGCTTGTTGCCGCATTTCCCAACACGTTGAAAGTTGGAAATTAGCTCAGACTCTGAAAAGGCAAACGCGCGCCGCAGAACAAGTTGGATTTTGCTCAGAAATTCAGGTCCCAAAATTCCACCGACATTACCTTATGTAATCATAGAGTCCTCAGTCTGGTAGTATATTACTATTATTACTCATTCTACGCTTTTATGAAGTAATTTACTAATAATATATTTATTCTTGTATATTGAAGTAAAGTTGCCAACATTGCAGTGTTGCAATGCAAAGACATTTATAATAATTTATATTAGTTTGCAAATGAAGTACATTGTCTCATTTTCCGTCTAGACCAATCCCGACGGCATGTGCTGATTTAAAACCTGGCTTTAGTGTGTGGTCATGACATCTTGAATATTCTTCAGTCAGACAGTTACTGATTTATTTCATAATTCTGCCAATTTAAGACAAGGAGGTATCAAGTGGCGTAGTATTAAAAATTGACTCATTTGGCTCACAAAGTGATACCAGTGGCAAGTTTCATGAAATACATATTTAGCTTCGAGCTTATGATGGACGGTTGGCAGATATCCACAGTTAGAATAAAGTTGGTTCTTTGAAAATGTAACTAGTCATATTGAACTTGGTCTGGGTGGTAGCTTTGTATTTTTATTTGAGTGAAAGTTTCCTTTTCAGGTACAAGTCACAGGCCCTTGTTGGTCTGATTCATTGAAGATCTGGGTGAATGTGATAAGGTTATTTGATGGACAGAAACCTGGTCTTTAAAATCTGAGTAAAAGAACAGAGGCGCTCTGGTGATCTGAATCTTTCTCTGATAGTGATTTGAACTGGGCTGGAATGAAGTTGAGCAGACTTGGGCAGTTAACTGGAAAACTCTACAGTATTTTTACAACCCGCAAAGCATCAAAGCTGCTGACCCATGCAACTTTTGGGTGCAGTATCTGGAACCTGAAAAAAACAGAACCATTCAGGTTTTCCCACCTGGTGCAGGTTGATTCTGGGCTCAACTGTTCCTCCACAGTAGAAAACAAGTGTCTTGACCACTGATTGGGTGTGATGTGACTTGAAATAAAAAGGTGGCGATAAGAACAAGGATAAGATGGCGGAAAAAACCATGAAGCACTGGGTCGCCAGCAGATTTCTAGAGCTCAAGTTAAAACTGGGCTAACAGGTTAAAAGAGGTCTATCAGGGTAACAACATCACTGATTATTTTCACTGTATTTTCAAAATACGATCGTGGAGGTTTCTGGAACATTTGTGGCTGACAAGGCGACTGCAGAATATTTGTGGCAAAACAAATTCAGATGTTTATATTTACAGATAATTCTCCAAAAAAAAGAAAAACATGCCATAACTGATAATCAATGGAAAAGTGTGCAAAAAACAAAAAACAAAACAAATTATAACTGGCTGTATTGACAATAAAACATTATTTATTTGATTAATGTTATTTGTCTTATAAAGGAAATGCTGGTTTGATTTTGTTGTTAAACATGTTTTGTAACATAAGTTATCAAAAACTTATCAGGTCTCTCTGAAGGAAATTATAGACACACACATGCAACACACACATACCTCTGAAACTAAACCTACACCCTTGGCTCACATGTGTTGAGCTATCTTTTGTTGCATAACTATGGTTTAAGCCAAGACCCACAGTTCAGAATCATATTCTAAAGTATGGTTGGGTTTATATAGCACGTCTTGAGAGGTCATCTACAGTGACTGAGCCAGAGGAAGCATCTTTGACAACACTACCACATTTGGAGAAAAATCTTTGTTATTCAAGCACTATTCTCCAGTGTGTACATGTGTGTCTTTGTACATGTGAGGTAGCCCAGTCTGTTCACCCAGTGTGATCCCTGTCAGTTTGAGCTGATGTGAGAACAGAGAGGAGCTGAGAGGGAGGAGAGGCATCTGTTGTCAGGAGGAATTATTGGTTTGATTCATAGCAACGCCTCAAACTGTGGGAGAGAGAGAGAGAGCAGACAACATCTGGGAGAGAGAGTAGCAGAGTTTTGGCAGTGACACACTTTCATAAAAACCAGAGAGGAGATTGAGAGAGAGGTTACTCTAGTTCAAACCAGATCCAGAGAGAAAGAGAGAGAGAGAGAAAGAAAGAAGGTGTGTGTGTGTGAGAGAGGGAGGATAGGGGAGGAGGGTGAATGGTGCACACATTTCCTGCACATGAGGGTGTGTTTCTGTATCCGGACTGAACATTTCGGTACACAAGAGTGTCTCTCAGCAGCACTGAAAGAATGGAAAGGAGGTGGAAAACAGGGGAATGGCAAATGAAAAAGAACAACAAAAAAATATGTATATGTGTGCATATAGACTGGTAGAGTAAAAAGAGAAAAGAACAGAAAGTGGGAAAACAAAGCATAATAAAAGAACAATAAACAAATACACAATAAACAAAAAAAATGTATAGAAGCTAAGAGAAAGGCCTCTGATGATGATCAGGAAATGTAGGAAAACAAGAAGAAATGAACAAACCATTTTTTGTGAATGTGCCACGTTTTCTCTGCTTCTCGTCAGACTGGACTGAGGATGACACAACTCTACTGCTCTAAATAACCTTTAATAGAAATCACTTGTCATTTCTTATCTCAACACAAGAGGGCATTGTTTACCCATGATTCACCTGGTCTGCATTCATTTTAGTTATCACAACAATTGTCCCTACAGTTGTTGTCAGTGTATCACAAACTGCTATATAACCCTTGTGTGTGCAAGTGTGTGTGTCCATGAGACTATTCTCAGTCTACTGGATGTAACTGCCCATGGGAATTGAAAGATAATATTAGGAATATATACAAGATTATTTCCTTTCCTCTGTTTAATAGTAAATTATTTAAAAGATAAAAGCCTTAATTTGTCAGTGTTTGTTTACCAAAAGTAAACCATAATTGTGAGGACATTTTTCCTGATCCTTACAACTTTAAGGGGCTGTTTAATGGTTGAGACTTGGTTCTAGGGCTAAGGTGAGAACTGGGTTCAGGTACTCATGTGTTTTGCCTTTGTTAGAAGCAGTTAGAAGTTGAGGAGACTGGAGACATTTTGGAAATTGAGGATATTCTGTCAGGTCTCCACTTCTTTTGCGGGTTAATACACTGTTTTTTGAGGTTTTGGACAGTGTAAGTCTAGAGAATGAATGTGTTAGCAGTTAAGGTTCTCACAAGTACAGTAATACGAATATGACCACGAGTGTATTTGTTTGTGTTCTTGTCAGTGTCCCGTGTCTGTCCCTCAGATATTTACTGCCTCACATTACCACCTATTTACAGCCTCCTGCTCCTGCTGCTGTAGAAATATGATCTAATTAATCACACACAGCAAACTGCTCTAATGTTGGAGTCCATTCTGTGTGTGTGTGTGTGTGTATGTGTGTGTTTGTTGTGTGATGCACCTGCTCGGCCATCTGTGAGACTGTGCTTTAAACACTGACCTGTGTTTGGTTCAGACTTATATTAGGTGTGATTTGTGATCATTAGTAGAATAAATTAGTTCATTCTAATAGATAAGAAATAACAAGACTAAGAGCCTGTATCATAAGTCTGTTATGGTGTTGTGGGTGTAACCTCAAAAATAGTTACAGTAAGTCAACAGAGTTTTGAACCTGAACTACCCTCCATCATTCCCATCATCACTGATAGGCTGAACTTTTAGCTGTATTGCTGCACTTTATGATAAGATAAGATAAGATATACTTTATTTATCCCACTTGTGGGAAATTTACAGTCATAAACTGAATGAATCATAAACTTGATTTATAAAGTAAACCGAAAGTTCTACGTGAACACAATTTGGTCACTGTGAAGGAAAGGATGGTTGTTTTAACTAAAGAAAAAATTAACTGTACATTAAAGAACCAGCTTTTTCATTTGCTTGTGTTTGCTCACATAATATCACAGCAAATTCCTACTACAAATGTGGAAGAGATATTAAGAAAATCCAGTGAGTAGATGTTGAGTCATAACATTTCTATGATCAGTTGTTATACCTAAAGGTTGCTTTTCTTTTTAATGAAAAGTTGACATTAAAAACAATTTTCACGGCATATCATAGACTCTGTAAAGAGTGAACCTTGTGGCATGTTAAATAAGGTGGTTCACCCACACCATCCATCTTTATCATATTCATCATATTTTTATGATTTATTTTCCCAAACATCAAACATGCTGATTTAAGCTGTACAGTATATGGGTCAGCTAACAACCTGTTCTATTCCAGGTTCTTTATATTAATACTTATAAATACCTAATGTCTAAATGTTAATTTCCATGGTAAACACAGTCTTGAATGTACTCTGTCCATATCAGGCGATTGAAAGTTTATGGTTGGAAAATTGGGACGTCATCACATGTCTCAAAGTTCCTCACGTGTACAGTTTTTGGTCGTAAAAATGACATGAAGATGAGCGGAAAGTCTTATAACATTGTTGAACTGATATTTATAACCTGACAGTAATTCTGTTAGTACTATGTTTACTACATGTTGACCTGCACTGCTCCCTCTGTGCAGAACGTGAGCTGCTGTGATCATCATAGTGAGTCAATGTGTAAAGTGAGAATGAATGGTATGTATGTCTCTGGCAAGTTTATTACTAATCAAAAAATATACCTTTATTGGACTCTCTCAGTTAAAGTTGCTGAGACTGTGATGAATTTGATAAAAGTATTTTCCTCTACTGATGGGTGTTGTGCAGTCATACAGAATCATGGCTTCTAGTGTGCAATGGAGGCTGAAGGAAGCCAAATCTTCAAAATCTTATGGCCAGCAATATCTGTGAAACTACCGGCCAGGTAAATGTTTTTGTTGATAGTAGTGAGGTATTACATACTTACTTACATACTTTTATACAGGAAATCTTTAGTCGTTTTTATCATTATTAAATGACCCCTTGACCTTTCATGTGCTGCCACCCTCAGGGCAATTTTTTTTCAGGACATTTTTAACTTCACTACTGGAAAGAAAAGCAAACATTTCAAACAACTGGAGGAAAAGCAAATACAATTTCACTGGTAATTGAGGTGAGCCATTTCACGGCACCATCCAAAATACAGCAGGGGTAAAGATCAAAGGTCTAAAACTGAGGGTCTTGTGAGAAAAAAAGTATTACATTTATCCCTCTCTTCTGTAAAGCACTTTTCTTTTATCCAAGAGATGTACAGACATGTTTATTTCACCCTGACTTGACCTACTCAAAGCTAAACATTCAGTTCATTCAAAGAAGTTTCACTGTTGTAAATTAAGATGTCATCATCATGGATTTCTAAAGTTACTCACATGAGCAAAACACATGCTGGTGACCATAAAGCTACATGACTTTCCCCAGTATGTTTGAAGGTATATTTATAGTGTGATATATATACTGTTTATAGATGTCTTACCCTGTGCTTAAAGTGAAGTTGTCAGCATGCACCGTCTGACTGTGACATCCATATGTTTCTGCACCATGTCTCACATTCTGAAACATTTGAGTGTTAATGGCTCAAGGTTCATGTGTTGTTAAAACCCTAAACAACCTCTGACTAAAAATGTCCAAGAGATAAAATATAAAATTAATATCTAATATTAGGGAACAAAGCTCATCCACAGCTTTTGTCTCCGAACAAAACTGTAATGGGCCAAATATAGGTCAGTCTCTCTTTTTTGATGAAAAGTTTTTAAAGATAAGAAACATATCTATAAAATAAAATGGATATTTAACTTCATTCAAATATATTGTCCCATGTAACCTAAAAAAGAGAAACAGTAAATCAGTAAATCAATTTGAAAAATCTGTCAACAATAACAAAACAACCACTCCATTATGTGAATAAAATACAGTTAGAAGGTACACACATATATGTGTATGCGATAAAATATCTAAATCATATAGCTTTTCAAGACTTCTGAAATTTAATGGCTCAGTCTATATTTGGAAATCCCCGAAAAATGTATTTGCAACCTCTTATTTTCTAATGATTGTATATGGGCAAAATGTGATCAAGTTGCAATACCGAGTGACCACTGTGCCCAAATTGCCTCGCTGTCAAGTTCTTGTCTTGGGGGCTTGTTTGGTAGGTATAAAACTGACCTACATGTAGAGCAAACTGTTTCCTGTATTGAATATTGACTTTGTTTGCAAATTGTGAAATATAGTTTTGCCCATTATGGACATACTTACTAGAGATATGGGGGTGTTTCATGTGCTGATATTTGCCTGTGAGACCTATGCCTCCGCTCACATTCTAAATGAATGGCATATCATTTTAGGCACTCACATAATAAAAAATATTACCTGTAAGAAATGTAACAGTGACTTTCAAGAAGATAATCCCATCATTCTGGGTGCATCCAGAATAATTGTACGGTTTCTTGGGTAGAAAGTAATTCTTTTTGTAGTGAGGTCTGTGGCTGATCCTAAACCAGGACATTGATTCTATGTTACTGTGTTACTGTGTTCATATTCTTCAGAGACAGATATTTCAAGATCTGAGTAATTAAAAACAAAACTATCTACATGCTGAAATAAGTGATAGGTAAACTAGACCATTTTGTAGTTTGGGTAAACAACTTGATATATTCCTTCAGTGGAAAAGACAAGAAATCCTTCATCCCCTTCGACCAGGACTTTTCCATTCAGTCCAAGGATAGAATGCGGTCGTGCTCTGGTCACAAGTGTTGGTGACACAGGTTTGTTAAGCTGTGAATGTTTGCAATGACAATGATTCACAGCTACATTGACCTAAGGGTAGTGGTGTGTGCAGGTATGTTCGACTGAGAGGTTCAGATCCTGTAAAGTGATCCAGTAACAGTGGATAATGTGAAAGACAGATCTGTGCTACTGAAACGTGATAACAAAGCAGCCATATGTCAAAGCAAACAGCTCAAATTGTGGAGACGGCTGTTAGAGATACAGAATATGTATACACTTAAAGTATGTGAACAAATTCATTTAGTACTTTACTCTCAAATTACAGTCTTGTCTCCATGAGTTTACATTACATTACACTGACTTAATTTAATTAATTTAATTTCTTAACCTTAAACATAACTACTACTTCCTTAATGTCTGAACCTTAAAATTTAATGATCTATGGGGGACTTGCTTTTTGTCCCCACAAGGTAGACAGGTGCCCATAATGTGATTGTTTAAACAGATTTAGGTCCCCACAACAACAAATGAAAATCTATACAGTCTTTGCAAATTCTCTAGGGCATTTTGTAGTTTTTATTGGTGTTTTTCACCTTCACTTTTGCAGAAAAATATTAATGATTCTACAAATTAAAACCAAAATTTAACACAACAAAGTGGTGTCAACTTTTTCTCATACACTACTTTAGAGGTGTGTAACAGGGATCTATTAGGAAAAAAATTATATAATATGTGTACGTATGTTTTTGTCAGTGTGTAATTATCTCAAACTAATGACTGCTGTGTTTTTGTTAGCTTAGAATAGCTATTTATATCTTCTTAAGGAGTGGGTCCCCTTCCATGGAGTCGGCCATATTGTGCTGCCATAGTTCTACGGTAGCGCAGAATGGACAAACCAAACAAAACAGTGGCTCTAAGGCCTTTCACATTTTTACGTTGATGCCACATGTTGTATATGGAAGATGAAGAGGAAGGAAGGAGACAGTACATGCTATCAATTACCGACAGACTAACAACCGATACAATATCTAAATATAACTATATAGACAAACCTCTTCACTTGACAGACTATGTGATAGGTTATACCATTTTGTCACCTGACAGCACACACCGTGGACTCTCAAGATGCTCGGAAAGGAAGGGGTATTGGGTACTTGGTTGCGATCTGCATTTAAATCTTTGATAACAGACTAATAATAACTCTACAATAGTAACCACACTACACTAAAATGCCATTTATATTCAAGACTGTAACAGCATGAGAATAATTACTTAATTTAAAGAATTCACTCATCCATTTATGTCAACTTAAAATGTTTTTAGTCACTGGATGCATTAATAATGGCTGTTTATCTTCACAATCATAACAGCATGTTTTAGTACCATATCTGAAGACAGACAGAATTTATTATTATATAATTTATTACATTAGATTTCCCAGGACAATGTCCAGGTAGTGTATTACAAAGTATATTACTCAGAATAATGTGCTATGAGCCCTTCTTTGCTTGTGCTGTTTTTTGAATGTTTGCATTAATCTCTGTTTCCTTGTGCCTGTTCCTGGGCTCATCTCTCAGCCCGCCAGCCTGCTACTCTACCACAGGTTGCTCTGCACCCAGCCCAGTTCCCCCCTCAGCCTCATTCCACTCTGCTCTGCCTCATCAGCCACTGACATCCCACAGCCCCCGGCTCTCGCCAACCTCCAACACGCCTATCTCCTCCTCCTAGAGTATATAAATAAATAAACCATTCTTATTATTAATATTATTCATATTCTGTGTCTGTGTCCTGAATTTAGGTCTGCCTTGTTCATAGCAACAAGATTATAATATAGCAAAAGGAGAATTTACAGATTTACAGAGTTACCTAATCCTTAACTTGAAATGTTTTTTTTAGTCACTGGATGTACTAAATATTACATCAAAATATGTAAATTGCCCCTTAGCTTCATAATCACATTAGCATGTTTTACTACCATATCTACAGACAGACAGAAAGTCTTTGCCTTTGCTTATGTGGCTCTGGACAGAGTGACTCTGCAATTATGAGAGTGAGAGATGAGATGAGAAAAGACAAAGACAAAGACAGATAAATGCAAACACCTAAACAATGCACAATAAATTTGATTCTGACATAAGGATAAATGGTAATCTGTGGTAGATCATATCTATAAACACATTCATGGAGAACACAGGCACAAAACACTAGTTTATTAATAATCCACTCAGACATAGGTAAAGTGCTCCTATTTCCACCTCACCTAAGAATTACATGTTACAAAGAAGCGCTCCACCGTTTTTATTACATTTTTTTTTAAATAGGTGTAAATGTCATGGTTAGGTAGTCAGCAAGTCATTCTTTCCTGTTATTATTGTAGACTTTCCACTATGGGCTGTCAGTACCAGATCAGGGAATAAACAGTGTTTGCCAATTAAACAAACAGAACTTGCTGCAGAACAGTTGGAACAAACACTCACTTGGACTCAAGGATGAACTGAATCGGAATTGGTGGTCAAACATCAAAGGTCAATGTCACTGTGACCACACAAAACATGTTTTTAGCCATAACTCAAGAATTCACACACTAATTAACTGCAACTGGACTTGTTGTCAGATGCATACAATTCTAGATTCAATTCCATTTTATTTCTTAAAATGTGAATTGTGTCCTAATTACTTATTATAGATCTGATGCATAAATATTCTCCCAACCTTCCACAGATCCAGCGTTTTCTCTGCAGCCCAAAGTAACCACTTGCCCCTTCAATCACCACAGCCATGACATGTCCCCATGCGAGCTCCCGGAACACTATGAAGAGGCAAGTATTTGAAATGATAAAGTACATTAATTAAGCAATATTAACCGAGAGGGTGTGCTTTAACGTCATTTGAGCACGACAGTGATGCGGTCGGGACTGAGGCGCTTGCCTATAATATTGCGATTATACAACTATTACCTATTACCTAACTATTATATTAAGTAAAATGTATAATCAAAATCTGTTCATGTTGAGGAGCAATTTGCTCTCAAAATTAAAAAGTTTTGGCGAGTGTTTGTCCCGTTTCCATGGAAATACATGGGGTCTGACTAATAACTGGAACACAATCAGTCATGTCAGTGGTCTCCTATGTGTAATGGAACCGAGTTTACCACTACGGCAAATAATCAGACCCTTAGTAACGACCTAGCAACAGAAATGATTTTCTAGTCCCAGATGAGTGAACTCTGAGCTGACATTAATGCTTTATCGAGGTCTCAGAATTTACTGAACTAAATCAATAGCCTACTGCACAAATCAATGCTTACTGTTATCAACCACGTTATAACAAAGACACTGCATTTATTTACTCACACAGATGTAGCTTCTGCAACCGCAAACTTTTACATGAATTTTAAGTTATAGCGCCGTGTCACTGACACAGCTGATGGAGAAAGCCGAGGCGCTTTGCTCAAATGACGTTAAAGCGATTATACAACTATGACCAACAAAGTAAAATGTATATGGCGGAGTAATATTTTTAGTGATGAGTAAGGTGTGCTGTCATGCTGATTTGAGCACATTCTAAATGTCTTGTTGACCAATCAGATTGCTTGGTCGGAACTACTTGTTGTATAATGCTTATTTTATCCCTCCCTCCTCTAGGAAGTTATTTGCAGAGCTATGTCAAAGTCTTGTGGATGTGGCTATCCCCAGTGTATTCACCTTGAACAGCAGCAGTGACTCCTCATCTGCTTCTTCTTCATCATATTTATCATATACAGAATGTTTATTTATGTGACTACTGCAAATATTGTGACACGTCCAAACAGCTGTGAAATAAACAAGGACAGAAAACATTTCATATTATTCATGAAGTTATATTATTTTAATTTGAACTTTTACTGTAAATAAAAATGTCCCGACAACTCTAATAAACCTGGACTCATCTTGAGGATGGTTTCTATGTCCCAGATGTTTTTACTGGATAAAGCTAGAATCTGTGTGTGACATCACACAGCCCGAAGAGCCTTTACATTTAGATCTGACTGATCCTGCATACAGCAACTGTGCCACATGCGTAAAATGCACAGAACTGCTATCTCAATTTGGAAATGGATGTATTAATCCTGCTGCTTGGTGAACTTGACATACAGTTGGAGTGAAAACCAAAAATACTTTATGAACAGTTTGCACTAAATGAGCTTGTAACTGACATATAAAGACTGAGGCCAGACTTGTAGCAGACAGGTATGAGTGAGGACACAGTCAGAGCTGCATATTTTTTCATTGTTAAATATGAACTTGATCTCAGGTCTTTTACAGGTTCATTGGATGAGACTTCGGAACACAGAGGTGAGATGTGACAATAAGAATGGATGTGAACAGAATGGTTGTCATGTACTCCATGGTTGCTATGTTTGTCTCCAGGCGCATCATTTATATAGAATCATCATTTAAAAACAAACAAAACCTCCAACACTCTCAAGTTTCACTCGAAGATTCCTTCAAAATTACCGCTTCAACAGAGGATTTCCAACATCCTGACGAGAACTAACAACTCACTGAGACTGACGACAAGGACTCACCAAACGTCCATCATGGAAAATGTGAGATTTGAACTCTTTCTATGTATTTTACTGTCGAGACTTTCAGAACCCTCAAGGTTCATGAACTCTTCCCCCACCCCAGGGTCACATGCTACTGAAAATATATCAAAGTAGAGCCGGATCAATAAACTGTAGAGAACAGAGGTACCTTTTCAGGCCTATAGCCATGCGAGTGTTATACAGGGTGTAAGAGGTCATGATGCACAGTGTCAGTACTGGACTGTACCGGCTCCATTCATCTATTCATAAAAATCATTAAGTTACCAAAATTTTATTACTGACAATAATGGAACATTTTTTAAACATCCAGTGTAATCAATATCATTTATTTGTATCATTCAGCTCACAGCTGGGATAAATGGTAATATTGTGAATTTGAGTCAATATAGTTAATATACATGTATAATGTAATGTTACATTTTCAGACATTCTAAACATTTCTTATCATTTAAATTGAATTTTATTTGGTAATATACATCAGCTGTACAGTGGTCATTAACACGGCCCAGAAGATCGTCGGCTGCACCCCGCTGTCTCAGAAAAGCCCATAAAATTATAAAGGACACTTCTCACCCTGGACACACTCTGTTTGAACTGCTGCCATCAGACAGACGGTACAGATCAATTAAATTAATTAAAAGGACAAACAGATTCAAGAACAGTTTTTATCCAACAGCAATAACTACACTCAATACAGCCAAAAACATAACCTGAGGTGCAATAAGAGACTGTGCAATAAGAACAGAATGTATGGTGTGTGTGTGTGTGTGTTTGTGCTTGTTTTTAGCTGTTTTACTTATTGAACAATGGTGTGAAAAAGTCAATGTTTGAAAATTAATGAGTTCATTTATTCAAATAGTTTACTTTACTTTACAATCATGAAATTCTTTACTGTTATCATACTACATGTCAGAGGAAAATATTGTACTTTTAGTGCAGTAGTTTTATTTGACACCCAAAATTACTCATTACATTAATATGACATTAATATTTTATACCCAAAGTATTTGATCAACATAGAAATTATGATTGATTTTTAAAGATCGAATGGTATTTAATTGTATTTAAGGTATTTAAAATGAGCAGAGCTCCATGCCGTTCTTCCAGACCTTCTGCTGAACCCCCAGGGAAGTTGGATTTGGTCCAGAGGCCTCAGTCTGCCATCTCACCTGCTGACCTGCCAGCGGTCTCCACTCTGCCCCCCAGTCCCAGTCTTCCAGTGCTAATAACCTCTAAGCTCCACCGCTGTTGACCCTGATGGTTCTGTGAAGATACACAACCGCTTGGTGGAAGAATACTAGCAAATCTACCATGAAGTGGTAGATGATATTCTGAGCTATGTTTGTGTTAAAAAGCTCTCACTCTCTCATTCAGATCATTTTCACATTTGTCAAATCGCTCAGCTTTTAATCAAATGTTTCTTCCACCCATCATAGGCACAAGAGTGGAAAGGTTCATCCATACAATTTAGAGCTTGGATGTCGCATCAAGCATAAATTGTCCCATGCTTTCGACATCAGCTGATGAAGACGGACTGGTGCATGTGGACGTATCATACAGGGCAGGAGTCTATCCTCCCTATTATGATATTGACACCAAACAAGAGAGCTAAGAACTGAAACTACAATCAAAGTAGTTGAAACTCTGTGAACAATGAAAGACAGTGGAGCAGTCAAAAAGGATCAAATACAGCTATAAATAGTTTGTAGTTAATAGTTTATAATAAAAGTCATAAGTCAAAAAGTGCAGCCATATTACATCCTCCATCTTCAGCATCAGCCTCCACCTGTAGCTACAGACATATATCCACCTAAAACTTCTGTAAGCTAACTAAACTGCCTCACTCTACCCTCCACCGACCAGCCACCATCAGATTTAAACTCTGCCTTCTTCCTACAATGGTCACCTGCTGCTCTAGCCTCCACCTGCAGACAGCAGACAGCTGAGGACACATGCTCCTTTTACAACCGATTATGACCGCCTTTGCCAAACTCCACCTCCAGCCACCATTGGATTTAAACTCTGCCTCCACCTGCTGTAAAAATGTCAGTTGGTCAAAGATGATTCCACAAACATCATCAAACTGTTTCTATTTCAGGTGCCAATCAAGTCCAAGCTGTTTGATCTACATGACAAGCAGCAAAGGTAAGTTGCACGTTTGTCACTTTTATTGTATTTTACTAAATAACTTTGTATGTACTTGTAATTGTCGTCCAAATGGATTTTTATTTTATCTTTTATCCAGGAGATTATCAGCAGAGCCACGTCAAACCTTTGTAGATATTTCCCTTGGGTCCACCCCACCTCCAACCTCCACTGGGAATCTGCAGCTTCCTCCACCTGCAGATTCTGGAAGACATCTGAAGTCCTAACCTCTACCTACAGACTCTGCTGGCAACATCCACTACAGCCTACACCACCACCTACAGCCTCTGCAAAAATCCACCTCCACCATCAGATTCTGACAGACAGCTATAGTCCAAGCTTCCACCTCCAGCCTCTTCCAGCAACCAGCAGCCTCCTCTACCTTATTCCTCTACCTCCAGCATCAGCATTCAGCAGCTTCCACCACCTGAGAATGCATGGGGACAACTGAAGCCTGAACCCCCAGCTACATCATTTGGAGCCTCCACCTGCAGATACTTTTAGATAAATGTAACCTGGAATCCTCTACCTCAGGGTTCTGCCAGAAACCTGCAGTACCACCTCTAAGTTCAGATTTTGTCAGATGGTAGTAGAACCCAACCTCATGCCAGCTGCAGCCACAAAGTAATCAGTATATAAAGGCTTCCCTAGTTGCAATATTCACTTGGAACAAAACACACATGGAAATGGGGAGATGAGGGAACAGGTACTCAGTAGATTGCAATCTGCATTCTCGCTGCTAGATGGCACTAAATCCTACACAGCAGTCCTTTAAGTGATAAGCCATTTTGAACCGCCACTGGGACTTGTTATTTATCTCTGGGTTAATGTTAAGTTTAAGTTTTTTGGTTATGGTTTGGATGGAGCAGCTGGACCAAAAACATTTTCTCATCACACTGACTAGAGAAAACATTCATGTCCAAGGAGAGAGCCTGGCCTTTAATGAAATTTGGCTTGATTCCTTATTGCAGAATATATAAAATCTTCCTACCATCCCCACCTACATAGAGCTATACATTTTGACACATGTAAAATCTCATTCATGGCCAGTAAGGGCATGGATTTATATATTTTATATTTTATTTTCTTTGAACCTTATTATGTTGTAATTGTGACTGTGACATAACCCAAACTATCTTCCCTTGGTTATTTGATAAAAATGTTAGATTTCTAATGTGTGTATGACATGTATAAAAGAATCAGAGAGTATCTACCAGATCACTTAAGGTCTGATCAAAGCTATCACTATATTGTGCTATACTAATTATTACTATATTGTACAACTGCTAATTATAAATATATAAATCCCTATAGGAATATTGTATGGTCATTTTCATGTATTTGCAGCTGCAGTCAGAAAACAAGACTGAGCACAAAATAATTGTTTTGTGATTGTAATAAAACAAAAATAGTAAGATTTGCATCAGTGGTTTGTACAGCCTGTTGTATATTTGAGCTGCCACGATCATTCCAAACATGTTGGACATCTAAGATCATGCATTTTTAGTGTGTTAGGTAGCCGCTGATGGTGCAGTTGACAATGTGGTGAAGTAGATTCAGATCCATGATTCAAAGTGAAATTAAGTCTCATGAGTTACACCTCAAAGTTGCGCAAACAGCAACAAAGAATACAGTGTTTACATCTTTGGTATCTTTTCAAGGCAAACTTAATAATAAAAGTGGAGACCACACACACACAGATGCGTACGCGCGCACATACACACACACGCACACAAATGCCCACTACTCAGACAAAGTTACATGGGCGATGAACTAACAGCATATTTCACATAAGTACTACATGCTGTCACACACCTGCTGCCATAAAACACAGTCACGCCCATCCTCACTTGCTTACTGAAACACATATACACTGAGACACACACACACACACACACAAGCAGACTTAATGAATTCTATAGACGTACACACATGCTCCATTGCCTGCCCTCTTTTCACACTTTCACACAATTCCCTCTCCTTTTTCAGTCACAAAAATTTTCTCGCACATGTATTACTTCACAGACACACACACACGCACACACACGCACACACACACACACACACACACACACACACACACACAGACTTCTGTGTCATCAGGCTGCCTGTCAGAGCATTATGTCATCTTTCTATTCCAGAAAAACACCTGTGGCTCAGAGACACACACGCACACATGTGCGTGAACACACACACACGCTCACATACCAGTGACCATGTTTTAGCCAGCAATCTATTACATAGACTTTTATTTCAAAATGACATGTATTTATACACATCCATTGAGATTTTAGAGCTACAAAGACAAGTTTATTTTCATAACTTTGTCTCTTTTACATGACATTGAGAGAACAGTCCATCCATATTAATGATTCTGTTATGATATTCTCAATGATTAAAAGTGAAGTAGAAATGATCTGACAGAGTTGTGACATCAACTGTGACATTTTTAAAACTGGTGAAGCACAGAGGTTAGCTGTCTCTGATGCCTGCTCTTATTCTGGTTTTTTTCCCCTTAGCATGGCTTCAGAAAACATGTGGGAAATGGAAAACATTTAGAGCATCATAATTAGAGCAAAGCAAATTGTGAAAACACAGCTGAAAGTCACACAAAATAAAACAAAAGTGAAATCATGTTGAATAACAAATACACTAGATTAGAAGTTGGGTTAAAGAGTCAGTAAAGTCAGTTTTTCCACAGGGGTCCTGTGGGAGGCTGCGGTCCAGTATTAGATCAGCAGGTTCACAGGCCAGACTCATTTGCATTTTGCAAGGACAGCTCCTTATTGAATGTGCCACAAGGTCCCTTATTCACAGTTTAAACTCGCTAAGAGAGAACAGCTCTTTCAACTTTAAATCATCCTGCAGTCACTCCCATTAAGTTGAGGCAGAATACAGAAAGGCACTTCTGCATTATTCATTTTGGACTCTCAGGAAAGATAGTAACTCCTTGGAGACAGTAAACACCAACAACTTTTCGTTTTTAAAATACAGTAACTGTGAGAGGACAAATAATTATGAAGCACATTAAAAGGGGTTACCAAGATGTGATGCCAGAATGTAAAGTATGGTTTCAACTTAGAGTAAGCAAGCAAATAAGAAGGTACACAAAACTGTCCTGATGCAGGCACTTCCCTTCTGCAGCTTTTCTTCAACTTTCCCTAGATGGGCAAATATGTGGATAATAGCCAACAGGGCCATGGTTGTCAAATATGTTTTCCCGGCAGGTGCACCACATACTGTAGCCATAGGAATATCTGCCAACTGGGAAAAAAGAATCTTGCTACAATACAAATAAAGTCTTCCTCAGCAGAGGCTGTGCTCTCAGAAGCAGTCTTGGATGATCTGGAGCAGAAGGAGAACTCATACCCTGTGTTAAAAATGTAAAAGGCCTACTGCTTGATCAATTTTATTTGTCATCCTGGTTGCAGAAGCCTTGGTTTTAACATTCTGTGTGCTTATTAGAGTCAAATAGGTCAGACAGCAGGTGGTACAAAAATTATGTGTTTTATATCACTGTATTATACCACTCAGCTTTTCAAACTTACAAGGGACCCTTGACTGTAGTCACTACTAGAGGTCGTTATAAACTGCAATTTACTTCACCAGTGTTGGACAAAATTATCAACACACTGGTTATTTATGTATTCTTAGCTTGACCAGAATGGAGCTTACAAGAGTTGGAGATTACCTTGTTTACAAGGGGAAAATATGACAGACTGGCATTACATGCAGTATAAGAATTAGATTCCAATTTAACCTGTATTTATCTGAATCTTTTCAAAGGGAATTATAATCCTCTACAGTCGAAGAAGAAGTCAGATGATCTTACAACAGAGTCTCCCACCATGACGTCTGGAATGAGCCATCACCATCACACCCAGATGCCATTTATCCTCCAGACTGAGATATGAGTGTGTGTGTGTTTGTGTGTGATGATGATGATGATGATGATGAACAGGTGCATGCTGAATGTCTTCACGCATGCATGTCTTCTGATCTCTGATCCATTACTTGTCTCTGTGGAGGCCGATGGGACTGTACCTACCTATAATATGACTTATTACTACTGATGTAATACAATTTTACCTCACTGACTATGAACATTAGTGGTAGTCAAGAGCTGTGACGCAAATTTCTGTTTGAGTTCTGCCAGTAACTTAACAGTCAGTTAATTCAGCCTTTCACCCCTGAAATATTTCACACAAATTAGTCGTTATGTTCTCAGTCTAACCAGCATGTTTCCCAGAATGACAGAGTGTCTTTCTTTAGAAGACTGGATGTGAAGGCTTGTCTGTAAAACAAAGTCAAAGCTGCCTTATCATCTTTGCCTTCAAATTCTAATAGACATGCTCCATACACACTCCATTTGCCAACCATACACTTAACAGTATCAAAAATCACACACATGGCAGGCTCACTAATATACTGTACACTCCACCTCCTGAACCCTCACACCCTCTTAAATCTGAATGACTTCTGACCCGCAGCCCGTCTGCAGTCATGCAGTCACTCCTCTGGCATCCTCATTTGTCACCAGCTTCAAGTAGCCGCCTCATGACACGAACATGACATTCCCACAAATGGCTGCCGCTGCTGCGCCATGTGCTGAGTCGACGGCCCTGCATGTCATCGTGATCATCACTAACGCACTATTGATATACCCAACAAAGCCTCACATACAGGAAGAGATTACGTAAAGTAACTGTGATTTACTGTAACTGTAGCTGCCAAATGCGATGGAGAAAATAATTCAGTATTTCCATCTGAAAAATGGTGAAGCAGAAATGTAATGGCAAAATGTGGAAGCACTCAAAGTACTATACAAAATGTTAAATTATACTCAAGTACAGTACTTGAGACATGAAGAATGTACTTAGTTACTCTTCACCTCAGCTGTTGTGGCACCAGAGATCCAAATGTGAGTCCTCTCTTGGGACCTGGGCTCATTTGGGCATAGAAATCAGCTCCAGTTGGCAGCACTAAGGCCAGAGATGACCCATGGAACTGGCCCAAGTATGCTTGAGCTGATTCTGGTGTATCATTCATCACAAATGTGACATGTTCTTGGCAACCAGGAGTACCAGATTTAGTCACTCTTGTATTATGCCATTTTGGTTACGATTTATTACAGGGCTGCTTATTGTTAAGTGTTCCTTTTATTTCTTCATTTGGATAAAGGGCTGAGGTGTAGATGAAG
The DNA here is from genome assembly GCA_033238685.1 of Lates japonicus. NCBI lineage: Eukaryota > Metazoa > Chordata > Actinopteri > Centropomidae > Lates > Lates japonicus. Next base: position 3,967,132 of record BRZM01000255.1, on the reverse strand, counting down.
AATACAGCTAATAGGCTTTGTCACTTGTCAACTAAGCAATCATATCGAAAAACATGCTCCTCCATTTATATTTTGGCAAAAACTATATTTTGCCAAAATATAAATACATTGCTTCAGTCTCTGTTCTTGCCTTTGTTCTTGCGTGTTAAACTACCTGTCTCCTGTCTGTTCTTCCACTGGTTGAAATCATGTCATTACCCAGACATTACAGTGTTAAGTTACTTTTAAGAATCTATGACTTGAAATCATGTATCTATGACCCTTGGCCATAGAAAAGTACATTAATAGCTTAAATCTCAGTCTTGTGGCATGGTGGTTGTTGCTATTTGCACTCAAAGGGCAGCAGAGAGCAACGTGTGACTACAGAGAAGGTGACAAAATCTGCAGGTGGTTTTGCTGCTGTAAATATCACCACACATCTTAAACATGCGTACGAGTGCACACACACGTACACACACACAGGTCTCACAGATAAAGTCACACATACACTGAATGAGTGCAAACTCATGCAGATGCTGTTAAACACAGGTTCGCCAACACATATTCATCAAACTCATGCAGCAGTGCTGACACACAAAATCATGCATGATCAAACGCATGTACACACACGTACACACACACATGAACACATACACACACACCATCATCATCTTCATCTCCAGTGATGTCACTTATAAAAATAACTTATATGTTCCTCATCATCTCACCAGTATGACATAGTGACCTTCCACCAGAATCCACTCAGAATCATATTAAACAGAAATGAATTGAAATAAAAGCAGATAAATATTTATGATGTATGACCCCGTGTTGACATCAATTGTTGCATGTGCTACTGCAGCATTGAAAGCACATCCAGCCAAGTGGTGTGTGCCAGCGCAAATAGGAGAATACACACCAACAAGGTGTTACAGGGTGTTATCACTTGTTTATTGCTACAAAATTAGAGGACATAACTTTTTAGAGTAAATGTTGGATAGTCTGCAGAAACCATCTGTGTTCTTGACTGATTTTGATTTTGAATTGTGAACACAGTCCAGATGCCAGTCATTTGTTTGTTTATCTGTCTGTCATTTGGACTGTCTACTCACTGATGTCACCGTTATGTTCACCACTGTTGTTTGTTGCCTTGTGTTATGTAAAATTGCTGTAAATTACAATGAAATTGAGGTTAGAGCTCTTCAGCTTCTGTAATGTGTCATATTTGAGTGAAACAGAATATGTGGTATATACATATATATATATATATATATATATATATATAGTTCAGTTTCAAGAGAGATTTTAATTCAATCCTAGAGATATGTTTGGATCGCTAAGTGGGTGTAGTTTAGATATGGAATTGCAGAGGTTGGCCTCCACACAAACCTTCCTCTCCCATGTTGTTAGATCAGAAAAGAAGAAATGAAGAAATTAATAAACTAGACCTCAACCACATGCTTTCATAATATAAGCAAAGGTTTTGCCAAGCTGAAATCAAAACACAGAAACTCTACTTTGCACCCTCTACTATTACTCATAGTAGAAGTTGTGTGTTTTATATGATTTATGGATAAATGATCAACACAGGAACTTGGAAAAAGCATGTTCCATTTCACCGTCTTTAATACAGTATACTGTATTTTTCAGTGATCCAACAAACACAGTGTGAACACACACTTGCGATGCCTCAGTGTCACACATGCAGACCCTCACAGCAGGATTCTGCCGGCTGCTGTTTGTCTAAGCAGAGTCAGTGTCAGCTCTCCTCCGGCTGCAGGACGTCCCGTGCCATCTGCTGTTTAACTTGGCCTGACCTTTGACATGCGAATATCTGTGTCGAGTGTTGGGACGGCATCAGGGTGAGGTAATGTCATGAAGCTGCAACCATGATACATACTTCTACTGATATCAGAGTGTGTCAAATTTCCGGCAATTCCCCTCAGATGTTCTTCTTATGTCTATATTTATATATATACAGTATTTCAGTTTGCCCAGTAGATTTCAAATGTAGAAATGTAAAAACTGAGGCCTAATATCGCCAGAGAAAAGTTCAGGGGGTCTGTAAAAACATCATGATTCATCCTCTGGGTTCAGAGAATATCTGCAGAATTCACATGGAAATCTGGCCTGTACTTTTCTGATACATTGTCATGGAGTATTGATCAGAGGACAAAGTTGACCGAATGGTGGTACCAAACAGAAAGGTAACATTAGGAATCATCCTCTTGGAACCATAAATGTAAAATAAATAAATAAATAAATAAATCAGTCTTTCAAATAACTCATGACCCTGTGTGCACATAGACACTTCTTTACATCTCTCTTACTGATGATGTAGTGTTAACTACTGTTTCCAGAGTCAACTTTCACTCTTAGTAACAAATATGGCATTCAGCCTTGCACCTACAGTAGAATCATACTCAGGAGTGTCCTTGCAGGATAATATATTTACAAGGACATGGCTGGCTTTCTAAGGTTGGAGCTCAGATGTGGCTGCTGCTGCTGTCAGTGAGTCCACCTGAGCTGCATGAGACACATTCATGTCTCGTGCCAGACGCTGTTTGCCTTCAATATCACTGATGTCACTGCACTGAGTCTGTCTGTCCGGAAGTCTGGCAGTAGTCCAGAGCTGAAGGACTCACAGGAGGTTACAGGACCCAGTTTAATGTGACAAAGGATGTCTTTAGAAACTAGATTGAACTCAGGGTGAAGTATTAGATTATCAGAAGAGATCAATGAGGTTCTGGGGAATTTGATGGGGGGATTCAGTTCCTCCTTTGAGCAGTCTTGTTTTTGTATTGTTTGATTCCAGTGGCAGATAAGTTAGAGTAACAATGGGTGCTTTTTCTTGTGCTCAGAGAATTTATTTTTTTTATTATTTTGTCATAATAATACATTATGGCACAGCATAAACCTTAAATATATACACAGACAAAAATATAATACGTATTGTTGTATATTATTGAAAAGACATGTAAACAGAGGTGTCACTATCATACACTGATCAGCCACAACATTAAAACCACTTGCATAATATTGCGTAGGTCCCCCCTTGTGTCACTAAAACAACTCTGACCCATCAGGGCATGGCATCGGGACCTCTGAGGGTGTCCTGTGGTGTCTGGCACTGGGATATTGGCAGTGGATCCTTTTGGTCCTGTGGGTTGCAGGGTGGGGCCTCCAACATCTGGCTTGTACATCCCACAGATGTTCAATCAGATTTGGATCTTAGGGTTTTGGAGGCCAGATCAACACCTCAGGCTCTTTGTTGTGTTTCTTGAGCCATTTCTGAGCAGTTTTTGTGGTGTGGTGGGAACATTGTCCTGCTGGGGGAGTCATCTGTTCCATGGTTTCCTCGATATCATTCATTTATCAGATAAATAATACAATATCTGGACTCTAATTCTTACCTGTATGTTACATTTCTAAATCAAGTTCAAATAAGGATTATAGACAGAATTCTGGGTTATGATGCACTGTAATGGGCAGGGCCTGCTTTGCCCATCTTGCTTTGGGTCCTAGTGCTGACTCGTTATACCACTGCATGTATATGACTGAATTTTGAGTTTAGGTCTTTTTTTGTTTTGTCAGGGAGCAGGGAGGGTCAAAATTTAACTGTGATGCTGAACCTAAAATACGATCATTTATAAATGGTTTCCATAATCTAATGGATGTATGAAACGTATTTAAGATGTACAAGTAAATGTTATGTCCCAAAACAGAAAAGAAACCTTTATAATCCTGACCCTGCTCTGCATCATCGATACAAAGCGTCTGTTACAGTTTTTCACCCAGTCCCCTTTTGTTTTCTGTCTGTCAACCTGTAGCAAATCTAACAAGAGGAAGTGAAACTTATGAGATTCAAGTGAAAAATTAGTCCTCCCACGACCAGAGGAGCAGCTTGTGTTCTGACTACAAAGACAGAAGCTCTCACTTTTTCTCAGCTGGAAAAACTACTGCTCTCTTGTTGTAACTTTCAGTATTGATAACACTCATTATGACGCTTATCCACCCACACAGATAACACTCACAGGGGAAAGACACAGGTTCACACACCCACTGCAGAGGTTGTCAAATGGCATCACGGGAAATGTAGGACTTGAAAATTAAGGATTCATTTATAAGTTATTCTATAAATATAATGACTATTCAGTGTTGGGGAGTAACAGAATACATGTAACAGTTACATATTTAGAATACAAAATAAGAGTAATTGTATTTAGCTATAGTTACAATTTAAAGAGGTGGTAATCAGAATACAGTTACATTCATAAAATCAGTACTGACCTAAAGGAATTACTTCTGCATTATTCACTATGAAATGCAAATGTAGTAGAATGCTTTGTTTAGTTGAATGCTTGCTGGTTAAATTGCCTACCTAGCGAGCTACCTATTGCCAACAGATTGCAGATCAGCCTCTTAGCACGTTAGCCAGCTTGCTAACGAGGTCTAGCTAACAATCACTAAATGGAGACCAGCCAATTCATAACATGCATGATATGCACTATATTTTTTGCCAGTTATTTCCATCTAGTATATATACTTTTAATCAACCATTTGAGAACTACAACTTTTTGGTACGCAAGCTAACTTCCTCACCCTGTGCAGCATTACAGATTTATATTGTTATTTCTATCTTTTTTTGTCCATTTCATGCTGTGGGAGACAAGGTAAAAACTGCCTTTTCTGGTGCTATTTTTATGCTAAGAGGATTAAATGTAAGACAGCACATTGAAAGCAGAATACTCTATGGAACTGTAAATTTACATAGCTTTTGTTTTCATCTTGTTTTCTGGTTTTCACTCTAACATAATGTTGTAGAAAATAAAATGTAAAGGAAAAATTAGTCAGTCAGAGCATCATCACCAGAATGACTCCTGGGCTCAGTCTACTTTAGGTAGCAGTATTGTGTGAATGCCACATTCATTCACTGTGTTGTACTCAATTATAATGTAAGACAATGTTAAAGTAATAGAAAGCATTTCAAATAAGTTACTCACTTTGAGTAATCTAACAGAATACATTACACATTTAAAATGAACCCTCCCAACACTATGAATATTTGTTTAAAACAGCAGCTTTAAGGAGATCTAAGCAGTATGAATCATTTAGTACTTGTGATGACCACAACCTGTGTTTTGTTTTTAATGTGAGACCCAGTGAAGTAATAGTGAAAGCAGTGACAAAATAAAATGAAAAGTTTAATTAATAACAACTTTAAAAACAGCACAAAAATGTCTGTTTAAATTTTTAACTCTGTTTGTCAAGGTTTAAAGACTACTTTAACTTTCATTTGTTTGGGGATTGCTGAATTGAATATAGAAATTGAAGCATAACTCAATAAATTATATTTAAGGTTGGAAAAATGATGATATTCCACACTGTTAGTATCATGGTATATTCTGAATCAGCTAGTTCCACCTCTTCATTTAAGTTGTATTATGTTTTACCTGACTCAAATATTATGCTAAAACCCAAGACCAAGTTTTTCATGGCTGCACCATTCAATCAGATGGCAATCTAGACATGCTGTGCTTCATTTTATCCACATTTAGCCAATATTCAGTAGTTTGTATCATTACAAAATTAAAGAAGTATATATATATATATATATATATATATATATATATACATACACACACACACACACACACACATATATATACATATATATACATACACACACACATATATATATATATATATATATTTATTTTTTTAAATAAATCTGTGGCTACTTACTGACCCTCCACAGGAGGTCAGTGGGGTTTGAGATTCAAGGTATGTCTGCTGTTGCCTCCCATTCAACTTCTCCATATAAACCTAAAGTGTGTTACAGTGTTGATGGGTCAGCAGCATCACTGTGAGTCATATGAAGAACCATGGGGACCTGTGGCCTGAAAAAACAACTACAAGGGCAAGACGAACAGCTGGAAGGATGAGCTTTTGTGTGTGTGTGTGTGTGTGAGAGAGAGAGAGAGAGAGAGAGAGAGTGCATAAAACTGTCAGACAAGGTGTGTTTGACCTGTCAGCAACTCTGTGTGTGTGTGTGTGTAGACATCTATGGATTCACACAAGCATAGGTGTTGTGGTATTGATGCTAGCATGTGTCGTCTGATGCACCTGCTTCACCACAGTGTATATATAGGTCATCATTAGGTGTGTGTGTATGTGTGCATGGGAGGACTTGTTTTACTATATTTGTGGGGTCCGTAAACCATGCTATACTTGTGGGGTCTGCCGGACCCCACAGATTGAAATGTTTGTTTGAGGGTTAAGACCTGGTTTTAGGGTTAGAACTAGGTTTACATTAGGGTTAGGCATTCAGTTGTGATGGTTTAGGTAAGGGTACAACGATGTGTGTATGTGTGTGTGTGCCTGTGCGTTGATGGGTTAACACCTGGTTTTATGGTTAAGATGAGAATTAGGTTAAGATTAAGGTTTGGTGTAAGGTTTGAAGATAGGCATTTAGTTGTGGTGGTTACGGTTAGGGGCTAGTGAATGTACTCAAACACAGCGTGTGTCTCTCTGTGTGTGTATTACAAATTGGTGTTTGTGATTGTTGAATTGTGCTCATTACTCATCTGCTGAGATTACTAAGGCTCTGTTTTTGTTGCTAATGCTCTATGTACCAGGCTCCCTGACTTTGATTCAACTTTCATCATGACATTCAATCATGATCTGGTTTAATTGACTAAGCCATGATTTGACGTACTCTCAAAAGTCACTGCATTAACATCACTAAAAAGATGTCAAGAAACACAAGCGTGCAGACAGGTTCAAACCACTTCATTTGGGGGTTAAACTGAAATGTTAATGTGCACCTGACATGTTGCTAATAACCAAACTGTGCACTCACCTGTTCTACAGTAGAGCTAGGTCAAAGTTGAAGCAGGAAGTTAGTTCTTGGAATACAATTATACACAAAGTCCACATTTGTGACTTTTTATGTGTAAATGATGACAACACACGTCTAAACTCAGCAGTCTGGAGGATCAGTCCATCCCTCAGTTCTATGAAAAAAGGGAGACGGAATTATAAGAAAGAATAATACTTTCAACCACATTTTATGGTCTTAATCTGTGGATGGAGTTTGCTCAGCAGTCACAGAGATGAGTCAGCCGTCGTCATGTTATCTATGGGACTTTCTCGTCAAACTATTTCCAAAGTCAACAATGAACTTTCACACTCTATTTAATGGCATCGAGCAATCGACAGAACTGCTGCTTAGTAGCTCCAACTGCTGACTAGAAATATCCTTAGTCCAAGTTAGGACAATAACAGTCCACAGGGAAATTGCTGATTAGTGTCCAGAAGATTCTTTCTTGTATTCATTACTAAACTCAGTCTTGTCAGCAAGACTATTCTGCACTCATGCAAGACTTGTGGGAAGTTCCTGGCATGTTAAACTCTGTGGGCATCTTGTTATGGCACATGGCAGTCATGAGAGTGATCATGGTCACATGAATAAGGGCCTGATTTGTTTCCATACGGCCTGGGAAGGGATGCTCACAACTGTAGTGTGAGATACAGCATTATCTGCACAGTAAATCTCAGGTTTTACTTTCTAATCATGGTGCATGTGCTTCATTAAAATGATAAAACATAAAGAATATTAAGATATTTATTACACTAAAAAAACAACTAAAAAAAACAAATATTAAAAGCTAAATATTTATTTAATTAACAATTTAAGGGGTGCAAGATGAGATCAATAATATAAATGTTTCACGAGTTAGAATAGCTCTTCTTTTCAACAAGGCTGCTATGTTGGAGGCTATGTTCAGATGCTAACTGCTTGCTTTTTGCCCTGAGCTGACTCTCAGGCTCCTTTTAGGGTGCCTAAATCCAGCCCAGTTATACTTGGGACAAAGCAGCCCATAATTTTAGCTTTTGACAAGAAGAGCTTGCTTGGTGCACTTCATGACACAAATTGTGCAGATGATTGTTGATTCACCTTGACAGCAGATATCAAGAGATAATAGAAACTATAGTCTTAAAGGAGTTAAAAGAATGCCCTTCAGAGAGGCCTCTTCAAGGTGGAAATTTTTGATACCAAAGATGCTCGCTGTCTGTTGGACATTGAGGAAAAGCTAAAAGCTAAGTAAATTTATAATGAATTTACTCAGCTTAATAATTAATAATGTATTTGTTCAGTCATTGTGTTAGTGCAGTCTATTACAAGTGAAAATTGAAGAAACATTGTGCATCTGTCATTTGGAAGTATTTCTTCAGCAGTGAAGTTACCTGAGTGATACTGATCAATGGATATTGACGTATCAGATCCAAATACACCATGCGTGTTTCAGACTCTTAGCTCTGTTGGCCACACCTTCAGATAGTGAGAGTGAGTGTGATAAAATATAACAACATCCATCAACAGTAAAAAATCAACATTTAATCTACAGAGTTAGACAGGCAAAGTGAAGATATGGTCATACTTCATTTCTGATCTCAACAGGTTTTTAGGCACAGGGACATACATTTAAAAATATCATATATTATAGCATATATTATTCTATGTAGCATAAAACCTCTTTACCATAACAATGTATGCACTTCATCATTGGCTGTACAAAAATACATTTAAATCTTTCTCTTTCTCTGCACATTGCGGGCAAGTGTATGTTTGTGTTTATGTGTATTTGTATGCATCCACGTGCAAATGTATGTGTTCTTAATTCTATACTTGTATGTATGTCTACACTTATGTACGTATGTATGTAACAGTATGTGTGTGTGGTCCTCTTCTTGCAGCCGTAGTTCAGCCAAAGTCGATGCGTGGCCGGTACTCAAGAACCATGGGATATGTCTGAGGGAGCAACAGAAAAAAGAGAATCTGTTTCAGTGAGAGAGAGAGATTTACTGAAAACATGAATACACTTAAGAGGATGACCACACTATTGCTGCTGCAGGAATACGGACAAATAATAATCATCTGATAAACACTAAATCACTAAAACTAGAAGATCCTGTCTTGAGGTTAGTATTAACTGAACAGACTTTTAGAAAGTTTTTAAATTGTACAACATGTATTTTCAGCTATCACCATTACACCAATAGATGTGTTGAAATATAAACACACACATTCACACAGTAAACTGACTAAATTCCTATACAGTGTCATATTTGGTCGTATAATACCCAATTCAGTACCACAACCTCATATAATAAACAGCTAAATGGTAAAAATCATCTACTCATTAAATCACCCTGAAAACTGAACAGTAGGCAGGAATAACTTAAAAAGAGATGGATACTGTATTTTTCCCTTTTCTTGCTCGTCTCCTCAGACTCTTTCAGGCCAAATGAGTGTCAAATACATTTAGAAAAACTGAGTAAATATTAAGAGGGCTTCATTTATCAAGTGTTATATTCATTTTTCAGGCTGTGAAAGTGACTCTGCAGGATAAATCTGCAGTAGTTAGATTTGCAGGCATATCACACCAGACACATATTTTTAACTCCTGTTTGCTGAAGCTCAGGTGTCCCTGGTTCCTCTGACAGACAGAGGAAGACAGACTGGGCAGCTCCTATTTCATCTGACTTCAAACCGCAGGTTTCCTGGATTGAGAGGTAAAGAAGAATGTAAACCCGTTTCCATTTAACTGTCCAGGATCCACCTGGCTCTGTTCTGCTGGGACTGCGGCCAAGTGTCTGATGCAGAGGAGCCATAAAAGAACAGAAGTAATAGAGGCCTGGCTGCTGCTCACCCTGCTGAAGCTCAATTGAAAAGTTCATTTCCAAAATGCTATAAATCTATGAAATACAGAGCATCTAGCATGTGGAAGTGTCAAACTTATAACAAACCACATTAGGGTTTGGGTTCGATAGTATCTTATCAAATCTGACTCCGGAAGCAAGCCTAATTATTGAATCATTTCAAGTTCCTTACCAAAATGTATTTAGGTTTAGCTCTTCATTATTGTAAAGGCATACGTTTGATAGTATAGCCTATGTGTTGCTTTCCTGTTAAAAAGATCCTACACATTGATGCTTTCAGAACAACTGATAGTCTCAGATTTTCTTAGTGATTTAAAATTGAGCCAGAAAAGCAGAAAAGTGGTGACCAGTGTGGATGAGATCAACGCAGCTGTACAGGTTGTTGTAAATTGATTTATAGAAATACAGTAACAGGTTTTAAATTGACATAATTCTTTGACCCCAGTGGCAAATACAAACATTACTGCTACCCAAAATGACACTGATGAGATGGATATGTCACTTGCTACTGATTAATTAGGGGAAAATAACCTTGATGTTACAGATATGGTTAGCATGAGGACATAATTAAGTGGAAAAAAATGGCAATAGGATCCAAAATGTAACCTATCAGAACCAAATCCTATAAGCCACGTATGACCAAGGTGAACCAAAGAAATGCAAGGTGAGTGGAAAAACCTAGGAACATCACAGGAGGCAATCCCGCCTCCAAGGAACTGCGCTTAAATACAACTAAACTACAGCAGCAAATACAGGAGGTGGAAACGTGATACCAACCATATTATGTCTGAGGAAATGTTAAATGTTTAACATATCTGGCAAGTTGAAAAATGTTCACACTAAATGTACCAGTAAAACGTTCACTGATGCCATATTTGTTCTCAACCAAAGAAAGAAGAAAAAATCACAAAATCTATGTGTAGCAACATTAGCATTACTAATGTTGTAACCATAAAACCCTTTTATGGTTGGCCAGTGAGGTTTGTCAGGTGATCTGAACTGTGTCTCTTCAAAAACATTTGCTTTTTACCTCACTCCACAACAAACACACAGGCTCAGCAGTAACCAAAAAAAAAAAAAAAGAAAGCAACCACAACAAAGGTTATCTTGCATGTACAATAATTCATAACATGTCAGCAAGTAGCAATGGTTGCAACATGAAACTCCAAGACTTTTTGTGTTTTTAAATTGTTGCAGCTGTGTCACTGGGTCGGTATTATACAATGTCAGTATAGCGTACTATAGGATAAAACATCTTACAGGAAACCTGATGAGACAAACGCTCCCTGTGATGTTGATGTCATCATTTGTTCTGTGGCATCTACATGGTGAATGCCACTATGTGGGCTTGAGGCCTGTAGGTTGGTTAAATAATAGAAATGTCAACGATGACTATTTGTACAGTCTTGCCTCAGTTGACTGTAAAACACATCAGAATCAGTCAGAGACGTGCGGCGCCCTTTTCATAAAAAATTCAAAAAGAAAAAAGGCGAGTGTTTGTGTCAAGAGCAGCTGTAAAGTGAAGAGTGTGTCTCCTGTTTTTGGAGTCTGTCTCCTATTTCTGGCAGCTTGAGGCTGCTGGTGCAGCAGAGTACAGCTGCTGTCATCTCCTCCGCCTTTCTGTATTTTGCTGCATCATGTCTCAGGAAAAAACAGAACAACACAGAATCCAATCTAACCAGTCTGTCACTGTGTCTCTGTATCTGCATCTCTGACACTCTTTTACTCAGCATTTCTGTCTCCAAAGACTTTAATTATAATGCACACATACATACTGTGCAGCTGTCAGCTAGTTTTAAGGGATTCTTTTCTGGTATCAAATCACTGAAATATAGAATGGTCTAATGTGCAGCACCAGCAAAACTCCATGAAGTTGAAAAAGTGAAAACTAAATTTGCTGTCAAATACTGTTTGGTACAGCCAAAAATGACAATTAACTGGTTTTGCATAGTAAATCGCCTTTGAGAATATGTGGTATTATGCATATTGCCAATAAAGCATAATAATGTGTCCCCTCTGGTTTTTCATGGCACTAAAACTCAGAGAGTCCAAAATGTAAAGGATTCCTCCTCTGGGAAACCTGAATATTCACATTTAGAATTACATGAAAGTCTGGACATCAGTCTTTGTAATTTCTTGTCATGAACCAAAGTGTTGGCAGAGTGGAAACTTTGGCTGGATAGTGACCCTGAAGGAAAGCTCATTGGGGTCACCAAAATCATTACAAATCATCACTACAAAACACATTTTGGGGCTCACCTGGCATGTTTGTCTGGCCGATGATTAAAAGATGAAGATGATCTACTAACTGGTAAGGAAGATATTTTATTACTTTGAGATGCTGCAGTGTTACATGCTGGTAACTGAGTGGAATATCATTGAGTCAGGTCAGGTCTGTAAAGTGTGGGTGGAGTGTCAGTTTACTTCATACGCACGCATACAGTCAGTGTGAATGTTGCTACCTGGCTAATGTCAATGTATGTATAATTGTTATATTATATACGCCAATAAACCTGGATTACAAAAACCCTCCAGCAAATAAAGCCACACAAAAATAAGCTTTGCCTTCACTCTGAATGTAGCATAAAGACTTCTGGAGAAAAATGCTGCACCTCAACCAGCTGTATGTTTAACACTAATAAAGCAGTGATTGACCTGATTAATGCTGACAAAAGGGTGACGTAGAATCAAAATTATTTTCACAGTATAATACAATACAGAGGGATTGCTAACTAGTGGATACTGGTATGACAAGCAAAACTAGACAAATAGTGACGGTTGGACAACTGGGCAGGGCCATGGCATTCAGATGAAGATGCCTGTCAAGCCAGTTGGGCAAACCACTGTAGTTAAACCGAAGAGATAGCAGATACAATGTAGATAAAGTATGTAGTCATGCCGCCAGGTATCTATATTTGGTAGAGAGAAGGATTTATAGGCAGCATAAGGTAAGTCAGAATGTCTTTTCCTTTTTGAAAAATGAGACATTCCATTTGGATTCAATAAAATACTGGCCAGCCTGGCCTCAAGTGTTCATCTTTTGAAATGTGCAGACTGAAGCACTGGACGAAACATGGATGGTTTGGGCGTTCCTTAAAGCCCATATACTGTACAGTAAAACAAGAACTTGTGCATATGACAACAATGTCATAAACTTTACACAAAGCTGGCCTGTATGGCAGGTTGGGAAGAAAGATGCCTTTTCTGAAAAAGTGCCACATACAATCTTGTTTGTGCGATGCAAAAACACACCTAAAACATTCTTATGTAGCAACAGGTGTTATGGACTCCAAATGGTCTGTCCATTGCTGCTCAGCACAGAATTTCACTGAACTTGAACAATTCTACAAGGAAGAATGTGCAAAAGTTCCCCAATCTAGGAATGCTAAGCCAATTGAGACATATCCAAACAGATTGATGACTGTAATCAAAGCAAAAGGTGGCTCTATAAAGTCTGAAATCAGGGGACTGATGACTTTTCTAACCCTGATGTTCTAGTTTTTCATTCCTTTTTATTTTTCAGAACAGTCACCTTTTTTGTTAGTTTGATGCAATATGGGCAAATCTGTGAAAAAAGCTGGGGAAAAAAGTTTTTGAAATGGGTTGAAATGGGATTTAACAGTAAATTACAACTCAAAGCACAGCAAAGGTAGCATGATGTTCATACAGAGCCACAAAACCTCATAGAGAGGTGTCTGGGGAATGGATGGGTTCTTTTTCCTTTTCCTACAATCAACACTGGTTTATATTAACTCTAACTAAGCTATTTTTGTGGCTAAATCTAACCAAACATTATCCATAGTGGCAGCAGATCAGCAGATCAACAATGTATTTTGTTCTGTAGTTTGGAAATTTAGTCAGCCATTTTATTGAAATTAGATTTTTGAATCTGACTTGCACAGGAACAGAATACTTATTTTTACTTTCATGATTGTCCAGGTTTTTCTGAACTAACCTAATTTCTCTGATTAGACTGCTCCTGTTTTTAACCAATGCACAAACTTCTTCCTATCTCAGCATTAAGCTGGAAAGAACAAAGAAACTATACAAGTGACATAGCAGGCATGTGTGGTCATTTCTTAGGAAAACGAGATGTAAAGTTTTCAGTTTTTCTCTGTCCTAGTGACACCTTCTATCCATTGACCCCCTAATTGGACAAGGAAAAACTCCCCAAAACTCCCCTTTGACAGAAAGAAAAAAATGCTTTCGGCTTTCTCAGGATGGAGCACTTGCTTGAAGGTGTTTAGGAAAAAGTTTTGGGTTTCACTTTTGAGTTTTGTTCCATCACTCAAGCCAAAAGCTTTCCTGCCTCTGAATGAACAGTGCCAACACCTGAATCTCATTTGTGTTAACGAAGTGAATCCGCTGCTTCTCTATTACAGGAGTGATGGAACAACTCTTAAAAATATGTGCTTACTCTTTGTAAACTAATCTGAAAGGCAGATTTGACTTTTGTCTGAGCAGAATAAACATGGAGGGACTTTCAGATCGGGGTGTCTGGGCTCTGTCTATCCAACTTGACCATGTGGCATTTAGACTGTGACTATGTTGTTTAGACACTTTCAGGTCAGATGTCTCTGTCCTCTCTATCACCTCCTACCTCTCCTTATCTATTGATACAGCCAAGACTGACAAAACAAAACAAATTTTAGACCATTAGACCATAAGCATAATGTCCCTTTATTGTGCAGTCCAAAATATTTCATGTTATTCTTATTACATGCTGAATCTTATGGTGTTAAACAAATTAAATAGATTTTAGTAGCCTCAGCCCAACCACATATGGGACCCCCATCAATAATGTTACACTGTGTGGGGAGTGATAGGATAATAGGAAAAATGCCTACAAAGCAGCAATTAAATTTATTCCAAAACATGTTTGCCAAGGCAAATTAATATTTGCTTTGGTTTTGAAAGAGACAGGGTTGCTGGGACAAATGATTGTAATGCTATTTAACTAGTGACAGATGTTATCTAAATAGAGCTACAACATCTTTTTGGAATAAAATGTTGACTGTTTAACAGAAATCAACCAGATGCCTTATTTTCTGAATGGAAAACATATCAATAACAGACCTTCGAATTTGTTCTTTATCCAGGAAGAATAGAGGATGGTATTTTCCTGTTTCATTTTGAGTACCTTTTTTTTAAAATCACCATGGTAGCAATCAGAAGGCAGTTTCCTGTTCTGACTAAGTGACATCCTGAGAGGTAACAGATTAATTTGTCTAAGCTCCCATGTGAGTTCAGCCGTCCTGACCGGCCTCTGGGTGTCTCGACATTAGGGGGAGAAAATGAAGCCAAGCTGTGGAGTTGTCACAAGGATGAGACTGATGAATGACATGTATCTTCTTTCTCTCCCTTCTCTATCCCCCATTCCTGACTCTCTCGCCCTCTCTGTCACTCTTCTCCTTATTTTGTCCTTATCCAGACCGGGTGCAAACAGGATTCAAAAATAATTTCTTGGCGTTTATCCTTCTGACTCACCAGTCAGGACACAAATAATTCTGACAGACTGATTTCTGGTTCTTGATTTGGATCATCAGAGAAGGGGGCGGACTGGAGGTGGAGGAAACACTGACACATGAGAGGATTTTGCTCATAGTGGCACTGGGTCATAAAAAATACATTTAACACAGTGTTTTACCTTGAACAAGCCCTCTTCCTCTGTTCAATTTTAGATTGAACACATTCAAATTCTGAACATTCACCCAGTCAACATGACTTTGCCATGAACTCTGGAGACAAGTGTCCCTATGGAGTACAGTGGTGCCTTGTATAAACTATCATAAACTGATCATCGATTCATTTGCAGGTCAAAGTGCTAAAACAGGTTGAAAAGCGATTTGTTAGAGGTCTAGGTTACAATATAACCATTGTTTTATGAGCATCATATGTGCAACAAGTCCTAACCTAGTACTGCTGTTGTAGCAGCTATTATATGTAAGATGTCTACATGTCAACCAAATATAGACTAGTTTTAACCCACATTTCACCATCTAAAATCCAGTTTGAAAAACAGTGACTTTCCTTTCCCTTCTGTGGCAAACTGTACTCACCCAGAACCATAAAACTTGGTTAAACTAGGTCTTCAGTTCCACGTGCTAAGCAGGACTGAAAACAGTAGGACTGAAGAGATCATATATAACGTCGCTCTGATCTGTGGTTTGGACGCCCCTCAGCCTTTTTCTGCAGCGTATCATCAATAAAAGTCTATTTCACGGTAATCGCTAGTGTATTACTTGGAGGGATTACTTGCCAGAGCTGTGCACTTTGAATGATTTGTTTTACTGTCCCAAGTCCTGTAACATAATGTTAACATAATGTGTGTCCACAACTCTCCATATGGGATTAAGGCCCAGATGGAAAATTACATGGCTTACAATTCTGACAATCTGTGCATGCGCAACAGACAATCTGTACCTCCTTATTACATAAGAGGGATGTCAATTCAAACTGAATGAATAAGGTCAAACAATGTGTTGTTGGAAAACAGGCAGAAGAATTCTTTTTGTTTTTCTGCTCATTAGTATTATGCTGGGACCTCATTTAAGTAACAACTTAAAGAAATGTTGACTTTTCTTACAAGGTTGGATTGCGTAGTTTTCTGGTCATTATGCAGTATGATTACATAATGACTGGGATTAATAATTCAACATGCAGTTTTTTCTTCTTTTTCCATCTACTCTTACTGCACGATGAAACATCCCACAATGACATTTTTGAGCTCTGGAAAATAAGGATTAAGCCAATACATTTTTAAAAAGACTCCTGTTTGTGGGAACTTATGTGAAAGAAAATGACTGCATTTAATATATATTATCCCTTGAGGCAGACATGTGAGCACAGCTGGAGCTGAGAAGCAACATATTTTATATGTCTCTCATTTCATACTGAGTTCCTTTTCTCCTGGCCCTCCTCCCCCTTATAATTCTCCTCTCCTCCTCCTGATCCTGGTATCTGATGCCTCCTGTGGTGCCAGCTGTCTGTGCTCCTCAGTCGCCGTCCACAAGTGGATGGGACTTTTCACTGGCTTATCATTGAAAACGCATGCACACGTGCAGATCACCGAGTACAGGAATGTATGTGCTTACACACAAGCAAGCACTTACACTGTAGATCAAGATCATGAACACACACACTGGCCCACTGAACCACAGGACCAGTGACCCTGAAGCCTGAGGCTAAGAGTGCTGGCATACTTCTATCTTTGTGAGGCCCAATTAAGCTTTTATATTTTAAAAGTGAGGACATTTTATCAAGTCCTCATTTCTTTAAAGAGCTGTATGAAGTCTTTGTTTCAGGGTTAAGGCTAGAGTTAGGTTTCAGGTAAGGGTTGGGTTTAGGCTGAGTGTTTACGGTTTGACGGTTTAAGTAGGAGTTACGGTTCTCACTGTGTTTTTTGTGTGTGTCTGTGTATGTTGTCAGATTCTCATTTGCCAAAGCTTGCCGCCATATCATAGAATTTGTGTATCTCTATTTCCAGGACACAGGAAACTCTGTCTTAGTTTTTCAGTTTTTCAGTTTTTCTCAGTTTCAGTCAGTTTTGCATTTCCTTTGTTGACTCTTACTTAAGTCTGCTCCATTCTCTTAAATCTGCTCTATTTTTTCAATAACTACAGAGCAGTCAAAAACTTCAACCGTTTTGACTATTGTTCATATTGGTTACAATGCACATTATTCAACAGGTTTCTAAAATCCCCCAAAATAGACAAAATTATCTACAACAACATAGAGAATGTGGAAGTCAAACTAAAAGTTGTCAGCTAGAAATCTGAAAAAACAAAAGGCTGCACAGATTTACTTCAGTGTGCATTGTGACCTTCTGGGAGAACAGAGTTCAGAGTGGTGTGGAAACCAAACAAATACTGAGTGAGTAAATATTTAAGACATTACTGTTTATAGGGTTAGGGTTAAGGTGAAGATTTGGCCTGAGAGGTGCAGTAAAGTAAAAGGAAGTTAAACTTTCTTTGAAAGTGACTGGCTCTAAAATTCCATCAATTAATATTAACACAATAACAACAACAACAACACAAAGACAGACTGTGAAACATCTCCTTCCATCCAGTTTGAAGTCAGAATTCCTCCTTTTATAGAATCTGGGTCATGAAAGATTCTTGGAAGAGAAACTTTCTTCGTGCAAAAACAATTTAATGCTGAATAGAGAACTCATTCAACCAGTCCTAGGTTTTACACATGCATTCACACACAAACACACACACACACACACATACACACACACACAGTTGTGCTCATTCTGAGAACATTCTGTTTATTTACTTTCAGTCTGACCCTAACCTAATCATACTGAAACATCTGCCTGCCTAACCCTGACCCTAATCTTTATTCGAGCCTAATTTTATACCTTAACTTAAACGTGTACACAAGTCACGGTCCAGTATATTCCATGGTTTTGGACATTATTGCAACAACCCTAAATGTATAAGGTTAGACCTTTTTCCATTTATTTTGAACCGACTGTAGTGCAAGTTACAGTTTTATCCACCTTGTAGTCCCCCCTAAGGTAGCTGATCCACCCTGTAGTGTATTAAGCAGTAAAACATTAAACGGTTTGCATACACTCTCATATAGGTCATATATTTATGTAGGGTTGATAAAAAACAAAAGGTAGTAGTTCTCAAGTGGCTACAAAATATGAAAAGTTGAATGCCACATGCTTCTGTAATGTTTTTGGCTCCATCTGCTTTCCTGTTTTGTTTTGGCTGCTGGAGATTGCCAAATCTGGGTGTTTCTGCATCCCCTACAGCTACCTACAATATCGACACACCATCCTCATCCAATCCACCACTTGTTTCTCAATTGTTGCTGTAGTTTACTTGGAACCCAAATTTTTTCACACAGCAAATTTGAAAGAAGCAGACAGGTCCTTTAGCTCCTATAAGTCAGTTACCATAGTGTGACTGGCTCAGCTGGACGCCAACCAGCTTGAGCTAGACTTAGCATGGCATGTTGCTAACTCATTAACAGCTTACAGCTTAAGGTTTCTGGGTGAAACTTGTATTTGTGAAATTTGGTTCCGCATTACAGTCATAAATCTATGCACACAGGCTACCATGTATTCTCCGCACGACTGCATGCATCAAATCGTAACATCTGTGCAGTGACAGTTGCAGGGACAACTACATGTACCCTAATACTCCTTGTGTTAAACATTAAATAAGGGTTTAAAGTTATGGGGAAGAGCATTTAGTTTCTATCTGTGGAGGTGAGTCCCCACAGTGTAAGGGAATGCAGAACACACACCCACAAAAACCCCAAAAACATAATTTCCTGTACCAATGCATCTACATATTAGCATGCAAACATGCACACATAAACAGGAAGTGAGGGTGACAGCCTTACATTCTCTCCATGTAGCCTCCATCGGGTCATGTAGATGAACTCCAGAGTGTGATCTCTGCCCATGATCTCTCCATTACACAGCACATCCAGCTGGAAAAAATATCAGAAATAAGTTCAATGTAAATATAAGCAAAATGAAAGAAGAAATAGAAACTGGTTAATTTTATATTGTGGTCAAGATGACAATGTCCTGCAAAAATCTGTCAAAGGATGACAAGAAAGAAAATAACAACAGAAACAAAAAATAGCAAACAAAATCAAAAGGATCTTAGTCCTAATGCACAACATGAAGGCAAAGGGAAAGTGCACTGTGGTAATGAGTGGGAGGCTGCACTGAAAGTGTGTTACACCAGTTTTAGCTCGGATTGCAG
This sequence comes from Lates japonicus, assembly GCA_033238685.1. Lineage (NCBI taxonomy): Eukaryota > Metazoa > Chordata > Actinopteri > Centropomidae > Lates > Lates japonicus. The sequence goes on along the minus strand of BRZM01000255.1, from coordinate 3,947,693 downwards.
CAAATGGGGAAGCCAAAAGTTTTTATCATCTGATAAAGGTGACTGATGATAGTGATAACAAGGAACAGATTATTAATGAGCTTCACACCAACTGGTTTCAGAGACAAAGTTAATCTGGTTAGAGTTTGACTTTAACTTCCTCTTTGAGGCCTCATGCTAAAGCTCCTGCACAGAGGTCTCTGTTTGCCTGTCATACACCATATGGAGTTTTGAGGAGGTTAGTTTTTCAGATATTTTATTTGTTTATTTTATTAAAGCTGAAACCTGTAAGTTATTTTAACTAATGTAATTTTATGTCATCTGCATGGAGTGTTATTAGATGTTCACAATTGTACTGGTTGGACTTGCTCTCTATTCAGCTAATTCAGACCAGGTATACATCTTCATGGAGGTTTAGATGTACTGTTTCCGAGCTTTTAAGCAAAGCTATTTCATCCAGTTGATATGTACCATTTCAGCTAAGCTAAGCAATTCTGACCGAACAATATACCTGAAAATAAGCAAGTAAAAAAAATAAGTTTGCCAAATTAATTCAAAGCTATGTTGCTTTGCTATGCTATATATCCCTGAGAAGGACTGTAGATTCTGAGCTGGAGAACTGACTCTGTTCCTTACCTCATATGAGCTGGGCAGCTTTAGTTTAAGACTGAGAAACTTCTTAATTGTTCCCACGGTGACTCTACTGGAGCAGCGGATGAACCTCTTCATCAAATCCTAATTGGGCAAAAGACAAATTTGATTACACCCTGATTTAATGATAGAGGCATTTACAAGATGAATGTAGATTTTTCCAAGAAAAGACCTCAAAACAATCAAAGCTTTACAAGGGACCATCTTATAAACCTGGGACTATTTACCAACCAAGCAGAGGCCCAATGAATTTTTTCCTGAAACTGTAACCTATAAGGATCTGTTTTATGTGTGTGTGATAAAGTTATACTGAACAGAAATTCTTATCATGAATTAAAATGCACACACCGTGACAGTGCTCTCGCCTGACTGTCCCGTGTTACGTAGGCAGTCCAGACAGATGGCTATTTGAGGATCACTTCTGTGGTAGTCATCATCGCCACCACCATCACCATCGTCACCATCACCATCACCGCCGTCACCTCCAACATCGGGCAACCCAAGCCTCTGACACCTCAGGTTTTCTGCTGTGGTTTGAGACAGATATTCACAAACACAATGCCACTGAGTGATGCTACTTACTGAGACAAACACTTTACAGTTAGCTTATAGGCAGCAAGGTATCAAACAAAACACCATTAAAAATGTCCATTAAAATTCAATTAGTTTATCAAATATGTATATTAAGATATTAAGATGTCTTAATAATTAAGATTAAAAGGTTATAAATGATGAATTATTGCCCCATATGAAGAACAATACAAGCCCTGTTTGCACAGGAAGAATGAACAGGAAATTCCCTTAAATCAGTGCTGTCCCAGCTTTACATGACAAGCTCAAAATCTGATTGTTAATCACATGCTGCATGATGAATCAAAACTTCATCAAAAACTCCCCTAATCTATCGATTTCACCTCTGCCTACTCTAATAACGAAATGAAAAAGACAGAAACTGTGAATCAGATGCAAAAAAAAAAAAAAAAATGAAATGAAAATGGTGTTTTATCTACACAGAATGTTACTCATTCCAAAGCAGAAGGTTCATAACAAGGGTGCTACAAACACATTTCAAAATGCAGATCATATTGCTCCGTCGTATTCACAGTCTGAATGATAAACAGCTTACCTTGGCCATTTTCTTTGGGCTGGTTCTTCCTCCAGAATTCGAGTTCTTGCTGTTCCTCTTCTAGTTCACATGAACAACAGATAAAGGGAGGGCAGTGTTAACAAACAGTGCAGAGACACAAAAAGCATTCAGATATAATGAATTTCTATAAAGACAGAAGAGTGATTTTGATATTGCTTTAGGTATTACAGTGACTGAAATCCTGTCCATATAAAGACACGTTGTACAATACTAATCTATGTTTAAAAAAAAAACTCAGATATAAAAAGGTGTCCCTTCTATCCAGGCGACAGGTCTTGGCCTTGGCTTAACTGATTTATAGGCTAGGGATGATGTTGTCTATGAGCCACTTGAAGTAATTATACCATGGCTACAAAAAAATGCTGTCTAGGTACCCAGGAGCAATTTGCTAATATCTTGTCCACAACAACCCAGTCTGGAACTATCGTGGAATCTGCATAAGCATGTTTTGTTGTCTCAATGTTGTCTCTATACCAAAAAGCACCTAGACAAGACATACTGAATACTGATGCAGTTCTGGAATTCAAATTTGTGATGAGTCAGTCATCGGGTCATACTGAAAGCTCAATCAATAAAATGTGTTTAATGAACACTCAAAAGAAAAGTTTCAGTAAGTCAGAGGACGTACAGGTTAGCTTGATCTGAAATGCAAAGAACTCTGTATGGACGTGACACATGTCTGCTGAAGAAAAAAACAACTACTCTACTCTTCTAAAACCATACAACAGAATTCATATGAGGCTGATTTTTACACCACTTGGCTGAGCAGTGCGAGCGCCACAAAAATATATGATGTTTGTTCCATTTCTCAGCTGCCAGAGCGCTCTGTCAGTGGAGGTGAAGTTATGGAGTCATAAAATTATAGTGCCATCACAGCTTTAGTTAGACATGTTGACTTGGCTCCTCGTTGGCCCCGCTGCAGAGAGAGGGTTGTACATCTTCATCTTGTTTTAAACTCCTGAGCGTCCACCTCTCGGAAAATAATGTGACACTGACAAATGAATACTTCACTGATGTCAGCAGGAGCTCCCTTCCATCTTTTAAGAAGATCTGTTAAACTGCAGAGGAGCACCGAAAGAGCAGGTGGAGATTTTCTTTTGCTCAAGATCACTTCAGAAGGGTGGATGCTTTTCGGCTATGTGGGTTTGAACCCTGGTCTGTCATGCAAAAGCCATCAGATCTGATAAATTACTAGCTTTGCTCAGCATAGTATGTAAGTTTACTGTACTGGGTCCTGCCATTCACAGAAGTTGCAAGGGCTTTAAAAATCTGGGTGAATATTAACCATAGTCACATGGACACTGTTCTACAGAAAAATGACCAGGAAGAGAATATGTCTGGATAATATACATGCATGTGCTGACTCTGCAAAACTTGGATTAAATTATTGCTAGGTTGCTGCTAAGAAGTTGTAAAGTTTTGCTAAGTGGTAACTGTGTGTTCTGGGTGATTATTAGGGTGTTACTAGTTAGTTGCTAGGGTCTTTCAGCTACAGCATTCTTGGTGATGGCATTGCCAAATGGATACTAAGGTGTTGATTTTGAGAATGTTGCCTAGTAGTTGCTGTGACGTTCTTAATGACTGCTGGGGTGTTTCTCTGTGTTTAGCAACATCCTGGCAGTACGCTGTTTTTCTGTGTTTTTATGCAGCTATAACAGCTAACATCAGAAATAGCAACCATAGCTCACTTCTCCTCAATGACCCTCATTTATCAATGTATCATAATGTGTATGTGATACTAAAAACAATTGGAGGGATTTGTTGGAAAAAAAAATTTAATAGTTCACTGTGGAGTGTCAGAACACAAAAAACAAACAAACAAAAAAAGCTACAACTTAAATGTCACCAAATAGATTACTTGATGCTTTGTGTATACACCTGTTAACCCTGAATACTCTGAAAAGGTGTTGTGTGATTGTTTTTCTTCTTTGTCCACGTGTAATTTAGCATTTCCCATTTGGTTAATGCATATAATTCACTGTGGGGTCACAACATTGTTGCGAGCGTGCATGCTGTAGGCCATGTGTGCATAGAAATAAATTCTTTGCACATGTTAAGATTTGTGATTGGAGTGCTGTCTTTTACTAAATTATTTTTTCCCTACCTCCCATGAACAGTCACATAATTTATCATGTGTTGCAAACTGAGGAAACAGATTGATGAAACCATCTGGCAAACTCACTTTCTCTGAGTCCAGGCACCAGCTTGAAAATGATCTCCTCCAGGGTGTTGTCCAACCTGAGATTAAGGAGAGAGGAGGGTGTGAGAAAGAGGTGAAAAAACCTGAGAGAGGTGATAAAGAGATTAAAAAATAACTCTGGACCTTATTTTCCCATGGTTTTGGTTGTAAATGACTGATTAGTTAGTTTGTTTGTGTTATTGTATGGTACTTTTGCTTATGTAAAACATCTGTATACTACCTCCACCAATGAACAACAAACTAACAACTAACAAACGGCCCATTGGATTACAATGCAGAAGCAATTACATCCAAAAACATCAGAAAATAAGACCCAAGTTCAAAATACCAGAAATTTATCCTTTAAAAGGAAGTTGCATCGGAAAAAGAATGAAAGAAAGGTGACAGGAGTTAAGAAGGGGGCTGTTGTTTTCAGAGGGTTGAGAACAGAGTGATCGGAAAGGAAGGGCAAAAAATGCATGTTATGACAAAGAATCGGGGTGGGTGAAAAACAGGAAAACAGAACGGAAATGATGCATAGTTGAGAAGGTAGTGAGGTTTGAAAGACAGAACAGGGTAAAAGTAAATGACAAATTGAAAGAAAGTAGAATAGGATGTGGTAAAATGAGATAAGAGACGTAAAAGGAGACAAAATATACTGAGAGGAGGAACCAAGAATAATAGCAGGTGGATTGAGGTGCAACTACTACAATGGAGGTGAATATGGATCTAAATTTGTGGTGGTTAAGCACTGAAAATGCAATTTATAAGACTTTGCAACAGAGTTTCTTTAACAATGAAGACAGGCCTGATGGGAAAAGGTGAGACTGCCAACAGACCAAAAGAAGTTCAGTCAAGAAAAGTGAATATTAAACCAGAAGAAAAAGTACATCCTACCTGGGCATCTCAGTGGGTTGGTCTCATGGATATGAATGCCACATTTTAGGACAGTCGTACACT